>JANZXV010000007.1:21800024-21818306 GCA_027576455.1 Erythroxylum roigii
AACATATTGTCACACAATGCAAACCCAAATGCAGTGTATTACAGATAATCAGAAAAACATAAGCAGTCTTAAACCCATAATACACCCTAGTAACTTCAATCGATCAATAAAGAACAATTTTGCCTAAATTTAACGCATCCAAATTCGTTGAACTACTTACCTCAACCACCTCGTGAAGCAGTAGACGACAGAACCAATGATTCCAAGGGCGCCAGAACCAACGATAGTAGACGAGGACGCCAACTCGTGAAGCAAGACAACGATTCCAAGGGCGATGGCTCGACGGAAGATGAGAGACGGACGGTCGCTCGACGGAGAGGGAAGGTGGCTCGAGCTGGGAGAGGGCTGGCTCGAGGGAGAGGTGGCAGAGAGCTAAACGTGGGAGAGATCGAGCGGGAGTTGAAAATGCATTGGTGGGCCAGCGGGATAATGTTATTTAGATGGCCTTTCCCGACGTCTAAGTCTCCACAACGTCGGCCTATCATTTTTTCGACGTCTAACTATCCTAACGATGCCTAACACTTGGCTTTTCCACGATGTCTCTATACAACGTCGTGGCATCTAGGCCCCTTTCGTGACATTCAGGAACACGTCACGAAAGCCTCCTACATTTCGTGAGGACTACTGGGAAGACGACGCAAAATGCGTCTTTTTCTTGTAGTGATTATAATTTACATTAGAAATAAGTTTCTAATTCAATTTGAATTATTCATATTTGAATATGGTTAGATTAGAAGCAAGTGACTAATTGATTAGAAATTAATAGCATAATTTGAATAGTTCAATAAATTGCTAATTAAATTAAATTATTTCCATAATATGAGCATTAGTTCGCTATGTGTTAGACACAATAATTTGTTTATTTTGTGCACTCTTCTGATTCTAGAAATTTTGTTTTTCAGGAAGATGCCTATTATTAAGAGGATACCTAAGCTTATTCGATATGAGGCACAGAAGAGATGAATTGACAGCATGTATGTAAAATTAGTTAACATGCATTTAATTTCTAGAGACGGTCTAATACACATGTTATTTCAGTTAATAAAATGATGCAAGAATTATACTTTGGAGGTTGTCGAGCTTATACAAATGTTGAAGTAAAGTACATGACTTTGCTTGCAACATTACCTCAAACTCAAGGTGAACTGTTACGAATGCTCTGGAATAATATGCCTAACGAGAAAACTTATAATTTGCTAGTGATGACATTTATTAAAGAGATGCGTAGAAAGGAGTTGATTAGGACTTTGTATCATATAGGTCGTCCAATGGAAATAGTAAGAGCCATTATACATCGAGCTTCGCGAACTGTGTCACACAAACTCGTAAACTCATTTCGACGTAAGGTTTGTTACCTATAGAATGTTAATAGGTTATATCGCATTTAATACAATATGTTGTTTTTTAAGAACAAAGTCTTAATATTTTATGTAATATGTTTACATGAATTTTATATAGGAATTCTTCTACGCCTTGTTTGGTTGGCATGAATTCTTGCTTGGGAAAGTAATATTTTCCTAAAATTTATATTATCACGTTTGGTTCATTTTTTGAATAGTTAAGAAAGTAATCTTGCTTGGGAAAGTAATCTTTTTCCTAAAATTTATATTATCACGTTTAGTTCATTTTTTGAATAGTTAAGAAAGTAAAAACTTTCTCAATCTAGGGAAAGTAGTAACACTTTACTTGGATTCTAAATCCTAGCACCCCTTGGTATTTAGATTATTTTCCTCAAGAATTTAATCTAAAAAATACACTAGTCAATTTAATCCTTCCTTCTCTCTCAACTCTACAACAACTCTTTTATAAAATCCTACCTCTTCTTCAACCAATGTTACGAATACCGTACTGGACTTGGTACCGAATTGGGTTCTGGTATGGTACCAAGTCCAGAGGGGGAAGAGGGAGGGACGAAAATTTTAAAATATTTTGAAAATTTTGCAAAAAAGTTTCCTTATTTTTAAAAATATTCGGTACTGGTCAATATTTGGCCTATATTTTAAATATCGACTAGTACCGACTGTTATTTAATCCTGGTATAACCAACCCTCCCTTTCGCACTAATTTTGGTTTGGTACGATATGTACCAGCCGGTACAAAACGGAATCTACATTCTTGACTTGTAGCATTTCAAGTTTAAATTAACCCTTAATTTTTTCAAAAAAGTTAAAACAATCCTTAAGTGGATAAAATTTTAACATTATGTCAATAATAACGTGACATTATTTTTTATTTTTTAAAATAAAAGATAAGTATCTAAAATAATATAAGTATGGACTTTAGATGTTAAGTGAGGTTCATTATTTAAAACGTATAAATAGTTAACACCGTTAGCACGAAATTGTAAAATCTAAATTTTGATTAATTTAAGAAATTTAAATTAATTGTGTAATAATAGACTCATTTTTTATTTTAAAAATATATAAATAATTAATTATCATAAAATCGATTAATTTAAGAAATTAATTATGTAATAGTGGACTCACTTTTTATTTTAAAAATATATAAATAATTAATTAACATGAAATTAGTTAACCGTCCATTAACTAATTTTAAGTTTTTAACATGAAATAAGTTGCTTATGCCTTCCGTACGCTTTTTCATATTCAATTTCGGGATCGTTTCATTGGACGGTTCACAATCACAACCAGGTTTGTCCTTTGTCACCTTTAACTTTCTGAGCGATATGCTTGTTCGGCTTAATATATTCTGAAGGAGAATCCTTAATCAGGAGAAGTTTCGTTTCACTTTCAACTCTTGGCAGTACACAGTTTGTCATTTAAGAATCCTGAGCCAAAAGGTCAAAGCTGATATTGAATTTAAGTTGCAACTTGTACCTAATTATTCTTGTGACCCTTGTTGGATGGAATGAGCTAACATTCCTGTAGTATCCCACTACGGTTCAAAGAACTTGGCGAGAATTTCTTTGCTCAGGAACTTGGAAAAGTAAGGAAAGGTGAGCATAGTACTGATTTTACTAAACAGGAGGCTTAGCTGCATTGCAATTGGTTGGTCAACTGTTGAAATGTTTTTTTTTCCAGATATAATAGGTGGTCCCGGACTCGGGATCTTCATCTGGATTTCCCTGTGAAGGTTCCTGTTTTTGGTTCAGGAGCAACCCTGCAAGGATTTTGAGGGATTGGTCTGATGTATTACTGGTTGGAGAAGCCTCCACTCTCCCTCAAAGGCTTCCGGCATCAAATTATGGCGATGTTGGAAGCCTACTAGGGAGACTGGAGGCTTGTTCTCCAACCCTGATGACTCGTTGAACTGCATGTACGAGTTCTTCATCAGAAAATGAGGTTCTGTGTGGTGAATCGGTTCATCAGCGCCATAGTGTTTCATGAAACTTGTGGAGGTAAATTAGCAGCTTCTGCATCTTGCAATGGTTGATTTTGATTATTTAGTTCGATACTGTCTTATCCTTGTTTGCATAAATCAGTACCTTGCAGTGCTATGATACTAGTTTATATACGAAAAAGTCCCCGATCACCTTCTACAGAGGCGTAATCATCAAGGAAGCTTTTCAGTTCATGTATGTCCGCACTAACCTTGTAGCAAAATTAAAAGCCTGCTGCTTTGTTAGAATTCAGATCCTGATACTGTTTATGCAATTCAATATGCCAAAGAAACAATTGTGCTTTATGATAAAGCTGATTAAAAGCCATTAACTCAACTGTCGATGCTTTTGAATGAAGCATATCTCAACTTTCTTAACTGTTTATAGCGTCTCCAGGTTGATCATTTCATGGTAGGCAGCTTCCAGGATTCCTACAAAGTACGAGCTCACAGCTCAAAACTAACTACTCAAGATCGAACCCCGCAAATTTCTAGTAAAATGGTAACTGAAATTCTAGTCAAGCCTTGTATAGTTTGTTTCACGAGAATTAAGGAGCTCATGCTACAGGGTTGAAATTCTGACAGGGCATGTAGGTTCTTTACACTTTAGCTGTTAAATAAGAAGGAAGGGGCTAACACCAAAATTGTCCTTGCATCCTGAAAGGGGAAAAATTACATGAATCCAGGGCGCAGCTAGAAGTCCTTGTGATTCAAATCCTGAAAGAGGACACACTGCAGGAAACCAGGGTGCAATTACCAATTCTTGCTCAAATCCTGAAAAGGGACAAATTGCAGGAATCCAGGGTATGCAACGGACAGTTCGTCAAAACATCGTTGTACTGCTATCCCGAGCCTCAGAACAAACATTATGATGAATGAAGGTTGCCAACAATGGCGTACTCTTCAGAGAAAGAGAGTAGTTTCGGCGATGACTGCTAAGAAGCAGAATATCTGAAGAAGAATCTACAGATCGACACATTTGAGGTAGCTAAACTCAAAATTTTAAGTACAATACAGTAAGGTTAAGCTAAAATTTCTGAAGTTATCTGTTTTTATCTCTTGTTGTTTTAACTTTTAACACGATTTAACAGAATTTATTTGACATAACCAGAAGATAAGAGTAAGAATATGCTAACTTCCAATCCATTAGTTTATAATCGCCTGGAGAAACATCCGATTCACCAGCACCTGTGGTTCTGATATGATCATTTTATCGTGATTTCGGAGGATTAACTTTCTCTGAATTCTCACCTCATTGGTTGTCCTTTAGCAAATTAATTTCCAGGCTCCGTCAGGTGTTCCAGAAAATCAAAGCACCTTACCAGTTAGCTTGAATTTGATGGATTTCAAGATGACACTGGCTTACTTTCCTTCTGGATAGACATGATGTGGCCAACTTCTTGCAGTGGTTAAACACTTCATATCCATCGGAAAGGGATCCTGGAAACTAGAGCTAAAAGGTCTGCTTATTTTGGAAAAAGTGCATTTATAACCTTAACTTTTAGAACAAATTACAACTTACTATGTTAATGTTTTGAAGCACTCAAATTAAACCTTAAAATTTTCAAAACTTTCATAATAAATTTTAAATGAACGAAACTTTAATTTCATATTAACATATATTTTTTAAATAAAAAAGATTCATTATCACTTATAATGGGGTCTATAGAGTATGTCTCACTTATCACGTAACAAGTAGGAACCGTAGTTATACATTTCTTTGTCATGTGACAATGGTCTCACTTTTTAAATAAAAATAAATAATAAGAAATAATACAACGTTAATGATATTTAATTGATGAGAGTGCATTGCAATTATCACGTGATAATAAAATATACTTTTATTTTCAAAAATAAAAAATAATGTCACGTCAGTATTAATGTAACATTTAATTTATGAGAAATTAACACTTTTAAATATTTTGAAAACATTTGAATTCAATTTCAACGCTTCTAAATATTAGAGTTTATTTTGTATTTTATTGTAAATATTAGGTTCAAAATACACTTTTTCACTCGTTTACCTTTTTAGGATGAATAAAAACAAATCAACATAATTCTCATTGTGATATTAAATTTTCAGGAGCTTTTTCATTCAAGAAGTAAAAAAGGAGTACTTAAAATTATATAAATGCATATGTTGAAGTAAAATTTTTAATTAATTTGAATAATTAATTTATTAAGTAATTTATTCAAAATTTGTGATTTTAAAGATTATTTTGTACTCCAAATATAATTATTATATATTTATCAAATATTTAAAATAACAAATTAACATAATAATATTTTTTTCTAAGAGAAATATAAAATTTCCAACACAAGTCATATAACTTAAAGGAACTTTATTAAAGCAGTTATATTAACAATTATTTGTATTTTAATTAATTATAATTTATAAATTTATCATATGATTAATGAATTATTATATATTTTAAGATTTTATGAAATATTATTAAAAAATTAGGTTATGATGATGCATTACATTATGAATAAATGAATGAATCGGATTATAAGTTTGTTCAGAATGATTTAATTAATAATTTTTTTTGTTAATGATCTAATTAATTAAATTTGTTCTTTATGTGCATATCAATTTAACAACTATATAAAAACAATAACGTTTTCTTTTCTAATAAAAATAAAAAATAAGCGGCCCCGGCCAAATCGAACTTGGGCTCAACTATTTAGGCCCAGCTGTCTTAGGCCGTCTCGAACAAAATCTATTATGTCGGGCCGAACTGACCAAGCCCATTTTTATCCAGACGTAACTCACCAATTAGCGTCCCTAAGACAAGTTAATTTTCTACAATTACAAATATAAAATTTAATCCATAAGTCCGATCAGTCAAGAACACTGCATGTTTTTTTTTGGGTCTTAGACCAATGTATCTACCGACGGACCCAGTGATTAATCCCCTCGCTGGTTTGTAAGCACTTCACAGGGTGGGACAGCTGACCCAAGAATTTAAGGCTGCTTCATAGCCAAAGTCAAGAATCAAACTTCTAACCTTTGACGAGAGACGGAGCTATATAGAGACTTGGGGGTCACTGAGCCCCCCAAGTTTTTTTAAAAAACTTATTTTTAATATATATATATATATAAAGATGGAGTTATTTAAGGGTCAGTAGTGTACTGGGCCCCTCAAAATTTTAAAATTTTAATTTTTGAGCCGCCCTATCTTAAATTTCTGGCTCCATCACTGCCTTTCGCTAAAGATGGATAACTCCCTGTCGCTCAACCGTATCTCTTGTATTTGCATGTATTTTTTTTTGCTTCCCACCGGATGTTATAAAAGAGTTTCGATTATAGGAAAATATGTTTAAATCAGTTCCACCCAAACTAATTCCCGTGTAACATATCAATATCAGTTTAGGAATGTAGACTTGCTGACAGTCTGACGTGGTGATAAGTCATTGGTACACTCGACGTGTTGCTTGTTCCGATTGGCAAACACAAGGTGATGAACAGACATTCCAGATCTAAGCATATGTATTATAAAATATCCCAATTTCAAGAAGATTTGGATTTATAACCTGTTCTCGAAGCTCTTGAGATAGTTTTTGGATCAAAAGATCATTTCATCTACGTAGAAAGAGCTCTAGGGTTTTCACAGAGAAAGTGGTTATGGGAGAAGCCAAACGCGTCTCTCTCCGGTTGACTCTTCTCTTTCTGGTAGCTTCTAGTTGCTTCTACCAGCTTCGCGCCTCCGACGACGATACGGTAAGTAACTGGTTTCCATGAATCTCACTGTGATTATGAGTTTTGTTTTCATTGGTGTGTAATATCTTTGTATGTGACTGAGTTTATGAGTGTGAGTGGTGGATTTGATGGTGTAGGTCTTCTACGAATCGTTCGACGAGTCGTTCGATGGCCGATGGGTTGTTTCCGAGAAGAATGACTATCAAGGTATCTTGTGTTGCTTCAGATCTCGTCTTTAGCTGAAATAAAATGCTTAATTATTGCAGAATTTTGCTTTTGGAGCTTTAGTGGCTGTTGTTTGATAATTTGTGCTCTCTGTGTGATATGAATTGTTTTAGGTGAATAGTGATAGTTTTTCTTATATATTTTTACTTTTTTTCCTCCTAAGTGGACTAGTACGCCGTTATTTTGTGTTTCTGCTGTTAATTCGACGTGTCTGCTTTTATTCTTGTGCGGTCTGGTGCAATGATCGGTAGGTAGGTTCATGTCTTCTGGTTGTGGCAGTTATTTAATGCATCTAGCTGCAGGAAAAGGAAGGATTACATAATTAGTTAAATTATAATAAATGTGCGAGAAATGGGGAATGTGGAGATTTTGGAAGCATATCGTTTACAATTCTAACCATTTATAGTTGAATGTCATCTATTGGTTATGACATTCTTGTAGATGATTTTCCTTATCCCAGATTCGTGCATCTCTTAAAATTCTGTTAATTCATGTTTGCGTATATCCAGCTTTGTACTTATTGGTGCTGGTATTTTCATCTTGTGATAGGTGTGTGGAAGCACTCAAAGAGTGAAGGACATAATGATTTTGGGCTTCTTGTGAGTGAGAAAGCTAGGAAGTATGCTATAGTGAAGGAGCTTGATGAACCGGTTAATCTGAAGGATGAAACCATTGTCCTTCAATTTGAAACTAGATTTCAAAATGGACTTGAATGTGGTGGTGCTTATCTGAAATACCTGAGGCCCCAGGATGCCAGTTGGACAGCTAAGGAGTTTAACAATGAGTCCCCTTATTCAATTATGTTTGGACCCGACAAATGTGGAACCACGAACAAAGTTCATTTTATCATGAAGCATAAGAATCCAAATAGTGGGGAGTATGTTGAGCATCATCTTAAGTTCCCACCTTCTGTCTCTTCGGACAAGCTTTCTCATGTTTACACTGCCATTTTGAAACCTGACAATGAGCTTAAAATTTTGATCGATGGGGAGGAGAAGAAGAGAGCAAATTTCCTCTCATCCGAGGATTTTGAGCCTCCTCTAATTCCTGCCAAGACAATCCCTGATCCTGATGATAAGAAACCTGAGGATTGGGATGAAAGGGCAAAAATTCCTGACCCTCATGCAAAGAAGCCAGATGATTGGGATGAGGATGCACCCATGGAAATTGAAGATGAAGATGCAGTGAAACCAGAAGGATGGATGGACGACGAGCCTGATGAGATTGATGATCCAGATGCCACAAAACCTGAAGATTGGGATGACGAGGAGGATGGTGAATGGGAAGCGCCAAAGATTGACAACCCAAAGTGTGCAACTGCCCCTGGTTGTGGGGAATGGAAGAGGCCAAAAAAGAGAAATCCTGCATACAAAGGAAAATGGAGTGCTCCACTTATTGACAATCCAGCTTACAAAGGTATTTGGAAGCCTAGGGAGATTCCCAACCCCAACTACTTTGAGCTTGACACACCTGACTTTGAGCCCATTGCTGCTGTTGGGATTGAAATCTGGACCATGCAAGATGGTATCTTGTTTGACAACATCTTGATAGCAAAAGATGAGAAGGTTGCAGCAACCTACAGGGATACAACGTGGAAGCCTAAGTTTGATGTTGAGAAGGAGAAACAGAAAGCTGAGGAGGCAGCTTCTAGCACAGATGTTCTTGCTGGCTTCCAGGTAATGAATTCTGCAAGTCACCATTTGTTCCTGTGTTTTGTTCTTTTTTCTCCTTGATCTGACATTTCGTGTAAATTATGCAGAAGAAGGTATTTGACCTCCTGTATCAGGTTGCGGATATTCCTTTCTTACGTGGGCACAAGCAAAAGATTCTTGTAAGTCAAATATCATCTTCTTATTCAAAAATTTGTCAGACATTTATGTATGGACCTAATATTTGAACTCAATTCTGTAGGATGTCATTGACAAGGCAGAGAAGCAACCAAATCTCACCATTGGCATTCTAGTCTCCATAGTGGTTGTGATGTTCAGTATTTTGTTAAAGATAATTTTTGGTGGCAAGAAGCCGGTAAGTGTCTTATCAAATCTTCTCATGTTCTCATATATGTGCTTGATTTGCATCATAAAGTTAGTTCTCTTGAGCTTTTATATGGTTTAAATTCGTCTCATCATGTCTTAACCATCTGGGGATATAGGTCAAACCCGAGCCCGAGCCCGAGCCCGAGCCCGAGCCCGAGCCCGAGCCTGAACCCGAACCCGAACCAACTGCAGAGACATCTAACCAGGAGGAAAGCAGCAGTGGTGAGAAAGCAGAAGAGAATGAGGACAATGCCGTCGCCACAACCGCACCACGCAAGAGGGCACAAAGGCAGGCCTGAGAAATGAGGAGGTTTAGAGGGGCGTTTTCTTGAACTTTTGGTAAAATTACATAAGCTTAGTTGTGTTTTCGTAGGTTGATTAATGGCTATTCCTATTTTTGAACATGAAAGAAGATGTATGAAGAGTGTAAATGAGATTTTATCTATCATCAGGCTGTGATAGTTCCTTTCCTACCTCCAAGAACAGCTTTTGTTTCTCTACTTACTGATTTTTCACGTAAAAAGGAAAACATATATTGATTTGTCAATTCAGTTCATCCAAGTTTTGTCTTTCCATTCTATACCGTCCCATTGCGCTTCTTCCATGACTCTTCTGTTCAACATGTTCATGTTCCTTCAATGCATATTATAATCGGATTGCTAATCAAATGTAATTCATACTAGCCTTCGGTTTTCTCATGTTGTTCTATTATTCAGTTCTTGAAGGGAGGAAGTTTACTTTTTTCAAAACGAGAAAGTATGAAATATCAATGATGCACCAAAAATATTAAAAACTTGGAACCAAGTATGAAGTCTGACTAATTCATTGGCTTAACAAATTTGATTTAATTATAAATTTAAATTTAGATTGTCAACTTAGATTCCAATTTATTAATTTTAAATTGTTAAATTAATTTAACTTGAAAAAAATCTGTCAAAGGTCATATTCAAACTCTTTAAGGTTTTAAATTAGGTTAGATTACATTACTCAAATCACATTGAGATTACTTCGGCTGAATGATTGTTTTATTTTGAAAGGTAAAATTTTAAAGATTGTGTTATTAAAAAATAATTAATTTATTCATTAATCAGCTAATTTTTATAAATTAATTAATTTTTATTTAATAAATGTTAATTTTTTTACTGAATAAAAATAATATTTTAAGTTATATTTTACATTATTTAATCTAATATTCATTGATCCTTTTAAATCTAAAATTTCTTATTTCTTAAGATTGAATTTTGTAATAATTAATTTCAATTGGTTGGGCAAGCAAGCTTTAACTTCACCTCCATATGCATGAAAGTGGAGCTGAAAAGCCTATTTAAGGTCCGTTGCTCCAAAATCAGGTGAGCTACAGCTACTACGGAGTGAAGAAATGCGAAACTCTTGTACAAGTACAACCATCGTTTCCAAACAAAGACAATAATATAAAGAAAGATCACAAGGAAACCTACTCCATTCAAATACCAAGAACTGTTTATCATGATTCTACATTCCAAAACTGGAGCCCATGGGTCAAGTTCACCTTATTATGACAATGTATATGTGATAAAAATAATAATAAACTAAAAAAATAAACAAAACTCAAGTTTCATGCTGCAAATATTTCTTTTGTTTCTAAAAGAGAGAATTTGAGAAGACTTATAAAAAAAAAGAGCATCTTAAGGGGGCCCCCTACAGTTCTCATTTTTCTTAATTTAACCATGTTTAGGGAAATGGTTAATTTACCGACGGCCACCACCGGGCTTTCTAGCCGGAGGAGCCATGTCCTCATCATCAGACTGGACATCTCCATACACCCACATCCCAAGCCTACCAGACCTTGCTTCATCCTGGAACTTCTCCAAGTTATCAAGAGCCACCTGCCTTTCCTTTGGTTCCCACTTTCTCCTCTTTTCTATCCTAGCAAGACCCTCCTGGAAAGTAGCAGAAAAATCATATTATCAACCAGATTACAAAAGCATAAACAGAAAGTAACATATCAATAATCTAAACCATCAACTTTGGTTACGGCTCAATCATTATGAATGAAAATGATATTGGAACTATAATACATATGTAACGGCATGTGGTCATTTTAAATGCAATTATATCATCCTGTGGATTGAACCATTAAACAAGAACCATACTATTGGGACCAACTTTACCAAAACCCATGTCAGTTTCACTTAAAAATACTGCTGCTATGAGCAATAGATAGCTATATATATACAATAACGGGAAACCTTACACGGAATACAATGCATTCCTAGTCTAGTCTATACCCGCACGGTAAATATATGGGTTATAAAAATTGTACCTGAACCATGGCAGCATTTATGCTAATCTCTGCATCCACAGCAACAAGGGTTACAACAACAATGGGCCCAGTTCCTTGCCCTTTAACTTTTCCTCCAGAAAGATCCCTCTCCTCCACCTTTGCTCTAAACTCTTTTGAACTGCTCAAAGTCTGAGCACTAAGATACTCAGCTGCTTCAGGACCACAATCCTCTTCCAAGTTTGGAATCTTGACATAAGCTAGGCTGCACAGCTGAGCAAGACCAGGGGCAGATGACACTGCAGGGTCAAGAGGCCGCAACCTACCATATGGAACCTCCTCCTGGTTTCCATAGTCGATGTAGAATACTTCAAACTTGTCGTTCGTGGATTCAACAGCCCCACGTGGTGCATTCACAATCTACACATGCACAATATATTCAATTGGCTTGAAAGGAGAAGGATTTAGAGAGAGAAATAAATTAAAGGAAAAACAACGATTTAGTACACGGCAGACGAAACTTCCATATGTCCCAGTTTTACAAATAAGAATATGATATGTAGGGGCATATTGAGCTAATAAAACAACCCACAAATATTCACGTAGTAGCCAGAATTAAATTAATAAAGCATCTAAAATCAGATTGGTATGAAATAAACTACAAGGATGACCCTCACCATTGCTCGGTTCCATGAATTATCTGCACTAAACTGAGCAAGTACAATATCACCCTTCTTAGGATTGAAAGCTCCTATTACAGGAGCGTCCTGTAGATTCAAGGATGCCAACTGTTGTTGAATAGATGCAACTTTTTGATCCCCAACTGCTTGGACATAAAACTTTCCACCACCCAAGACTTCTGTAACTACTACCTGTAGAGAGAAGATGTGTAAGAAAAATTACTTAAAGCAGGTATGCTCTCCAATCAGATGTAAAGAAAAATTACTTAAAGCAGGTATGCTCTCCAATCAGATGTAAGAAACAATCACCTTCAACACTTCTTTCTGTTTGCTTTCAACAGCTGGACCATTAGAAACAACTTCCTCTCCTTCAACATAGTTCTCCCAAATCTGAAAAAGAAGACAATCAGTCGCATTATCACAAGCAAATTCTAGGTAACAAACAAATGGCAGAGTCAAATGTCCTTGCTTCTTACTTTCAGCTTCTGTGTTTTGGCAGATTTCTCAGCCTGTTCAAGAAGATGAGCATCAGGGATCCTGTCAGTACCAAAGGAAGTCTGCAGCTTTGCAAGGCCAGCTTCAAGAAGTGTCACTGCCACATTAGTCCTCGACTCCCACAAGGATCCCAAGAATGTTCCAGTTCTGTCAACAGTTTCCACTTCAATCTGCATTCAAAATCAACTCATCAAATGGAGGAAAGTAATCCAGCCATGAAAAAAAAATGTGCTTAAAGGAGATCAATACCTCAACATCTCTTTGCATTATTTTCCGTCTCATGAACGCAATTGCTTCATCAGCATAGGGTTCACCACGGCCAGGGCATCGAACACCAGAGAATGAAAAGGCAATGCTGCATGTTTCCTTTGGAATCAACAGTTTAAAACGATGACCGCTAAGGACATACTCCACCACAGCAGAACTCCTCCTGCTTCGATGCAGAAATGGTAAGAAATCCCGTGCTTTCTTGACCGATGCCTGAATGAAGCTCATTTAGTAAATCAACTGGACCTCATAGGGTAGAGAGAGTATCCAAAAAGGATTAGTATACTCACTGTGGTAAGGTCTGTTATATGCATGACTGGAGGATCCCTGGCGGAATGAATCCCTTTCTTCCCAGAAATAGCACGTGATTCAGCAGCAAGGAGGGCATCATAATAATTTGATCTCTCCTCAAAGTCTCTATGTCTAATCACAGTTCCAAAGCCACGGGAAACTACAAGCTCAGCAACATTAAACCCTTGATGAGAACCTGTGGTGGATGGTGCTGATGAAGTTTCATCTCCATCACCCTTGGTGGGAGATGAGAGGAAGACCGAACCAAAATCCATCACTCTAGAGTCTCCAGTACCAGTGGTAGCTGAAGGTACATCTCCCATGACAACCTTCCTTGAATACTCCATTTGGACATTTACCTAAAAAATAAACGAGTTAACATCATAATACCGATAATAACAACTTTCAAGGTTCACTAAAAGAGATACATCTTCATACTTGTCGACCAATAAGGCGCGTTCTCAAGAATTCCTTGGCTTCTCGAGCATAGGGAGCAGGTTTTTCATCTCTACGAGGATTGCCCATTTTTGGACACCTAATACTTGAAAGATTTACTCTCCTCTCAGCCAAAGGACTGCCAAAGGGCACAGAATCATCAGCCACGATGATACAGTCACCACTCACAACCTCCACCACCTAAAGAAAACCCGAATGTTATCTTTTCATTAAAATAAAGGGAGCTAAAATCACATCAAAATTTTGAGAACCCACTACCTTTCCAGTGAAATTCTGGTCATGAATGGCCTTCGAATTAGTTGCAGGAGGTACATAATTTGTCCAGAACTTCAAGCGGTTTTTCTTGGCCTGAAGCTCCGCAGCCTTCAACCGACGCTTGGCATCTTCTTCCATCATATTTGCACTCCATTCAACAAATTTAGCTAAACCCTACAATTAAGGAAAGTGGAGAAAGACAGAGATAGATTAAGAATCCTTATTCAATGAGTTGATTCACAATTGTTTAAAGTAATCATGGTGTCTTGTATCACCAATGCCCATTCTCTAAATACTTCACAATATGGAAGGTGAACGGCCAAAACTATAATATTTCAAACCCCAACACATCATTGTTATCAGCTAAGACTGAGGCGCAAAGAAAGGAATAGCAACAACCAATGTTATGGAAGAAAAATACTTCAGCACATACATTTTCCACAAGCTCCAATGCCAGGTCATTTGCTGTATCCCCCTGTGGGTAATATACTGACCCAATCAAATTGCTGAATTTATCCACACCTTCCAGGACAATTCGAACCTAGAAAAAAATTATAAGTTAACTTTTAGTAAAAAGCATTCCATGGGTAGAAAATAACACAACACAACATTTCATTTCATTTTATTTACCTCTCTATTCAAAACACGAAGCCCTGTAAAATGTTTGGCCTCCAGACCAAATGGATCAGGAGCAACTTCAGCAGCTGTTGTTGAGGCCGCAAGTCTCTGTGCAGAATTTAAAGGGGCCCGAGGTTCAGATGCATCTCCATTCGTTTCTTCAGATGTGATCTCTGCTTCAGCAACAGTTTCTGCCGCAGCTCTTCTACCCATTGATGGAGACTAATATAAACACAAGAAAACAACATATATTAGATACTACAGTAATACTGGTAAAATAGTCGAGAAAAAAGAACTAAAGATGCAGGATGAAAGGCAATGCATATACCTGGATTCCTGCAACAAAGACTTGGACAAACTGGAAGTCTGGCAGCAAATACACACGTATGGTGCTGCCATCACGAACTTGTTCTACAATACCTTGCATTGGTCTGCCCTTGTTTGCTGCAAGCAGACCCATGGCATCCAAGTTACTTGGATCCCCAATGGCAGAGGGAGGTAGATTTCTGATGGATGCCTCAGCAGCACCTGGCGTCTACAGCCAAAAATACAAAGATGCAACAAATTTTATCAAGGGATATGTTTCATTTAAACAAAAACACAAATTTGAAAATGAATTCTTTCTCGAGGTTATGAAATCAAACCCAGTTTCTTAATATTAAAAGTTTCAATTATATGCTTCAGTCAGGACCCAAATGCTTCAAAGTTCTCCATCATGAAATGAGTAAATTTTAAAATGTACTAGTCATGCCATAAAAATTGACATGACTTGTATTCAAGGGATATTAAAAAAAAAGTAATATCATAGTGTACTTTGTAGCACCAAAACAATCATGGCACATACTAATAATGTGCATTACATTTCTATGGCTAAGCCTGTTCCATGATTACTGGAAAAAAGAATTTTGTAACAGAACTGAGCTACCAACAATAGATAATTAGTACCTGACTTTCAAATACCATCTTACATGCTTCAATTTATATACGCAAGCTCATATATTGTTTCTTATATCAAATGAACAAATATGCACAAATCATTGTGTTTATTTACCAAAATAAAAGTATTTCAAACATCCTTTCCACACTTATAGATCACCTTTTCAACTCCTATAACAAATTATGAATGACATCACAAAAGCAATCATGGAAAATTTTACAGATTACCAACTAAAAAGTATTTTATTGAAGCAAACATATGAAAAACACAGCAAGCTTTAATAATGGAAGGGATAGAAAGTAATGATGAAGCAAGAGCAAGAGAAGCTAACCTTACTCCATCGACCCAGACCTTGTTGTTTAGCTTGTTCTTCAAGCTGTAGCAAGTCAGCAAGGAAAGGACTAGCTTCCCCTTTCTGTTGACCTTGCTCCCTCACCTATAAGTGGATAAATTAATTAATACAGGCAAAAAGAATGAAAATTATATCTCAAGAGTCTCCAGGAAGGAAACAAAAAGGTACCTTTGCCCAGCCTTCCGAAACAACAAGTACGGAAACATTCTTGTCGCCAAGAAAAACAGAACCGAATTCTCGACCAATAGATGGCACTGAGTAGTCCACCCTGAAAGTGACTTCCTGTTGAAAAAAATGAAAGTTATCAAGTTATACCCATCCAACCAAATTAGGAAAGAGTTTAAGAAAGAATCATATATCAAAAACCAGCTGAACAGATAGAAATGAAGGACCTGTCCGATGCAGAGCTTCCTCAGATACTCTCTGCTTTCCCAGGCAAAGGCCTCATCAACTCCACCTCTACGAGCCTAGAAGCAAAGGCATAAAGTCAAAACATTTAACTGTAATATGCATGATGCTACTCTTTCTTCTAGTATAGCTTCAAAAGCACTTGCATGCAACATCTTGCCAACGATCATGCTAGGTCTAGTTGAAACAAAGCAATGGCTTTAATATGATCAAACTAGAAGATCGAAACTATAGTTTACAAAACTATATCACCATTCATCCATCTCTTCAGATGAGTAAATGAACAAACATACAACAAAATCAAAATCAAAACTAAAATCACAAAGAAACATATTGGCATGCCAAAACAGCCGTGAATTCCACAGAAACAACAACCAAATGAAAGACTTTACCAGTCTTGGAGCAATCAGGGATGACAAAGTGATGGTCTTTTCTGGTGGTGGCCCAGGCCTGTTGCTGGTCATAGCCATAATTACCAAGCAATCCCCTGAGGGAACAGCTTTCACTCTTCCTCTGTACCATCCAGTGGAGCCAGCTGTTGACGTTGCCATTTCAACAGCTAAGATCTAAACACAGAAAATTTTTATAACAACCATAAACCCCATTGAAGAGAAACTAGTAAAACCCAAAAACTGCAATATATCATGCAAAGTTAAATCTTCCATTGATTCAATACCATTATCCCCTGAACTGAATGTAATAACAACGTAAATGATTTAAACCAAATATAAATCAAAACAGACAGAATGCAGAAAAATCCAAATTTTAGATCACTTATGCAAGAACACTTCCAGATCGATTACATCGAACTAATCCAAGCAGTTAAAATCTATCAAAAATAACACAAATCTCCACCTAGAACTGATCCAGGCAAAAGCTCAAACCAATGGCTCGATCTAATCACTCGATCGCATCAATAAACGCATCACTCCATCAACATAACAAAATAAAACTACCAAACAAAAATTGAGAAAAACTGAAACTTCGAGCTAGAAATCTGCATTCACACACTCATAAACCTCATGAAAAGATCTGCTGAACTCAAGAATGGCGGTTACCTAGATCTCTCAATTGCGAATACTGATCAAGAAAATCTTAAGGAGAAGAACGAAAAATCAGATTTTTTTTCTTGTGTTTTTGGGGTCTTGTTTCGAGTTTACGACTGCAGGACGGCGGATCGAGGAAAATAGAGACTGACTCTGGTTGCAAGTTCTAAAACAGAGGCGGGGCCTTATATATAGGCGGATAAAGATATTAGATAGCAGTAATTGTACCCTTTCTTTCGAAAATATTACCGAAAATGCCATAATAATTATCTTTTTTAATTTTTTTATCTGATTACTGATGGGTCCACTGGAATCTAGGAATTGTGGGCCCCGCTTAAGTTAGAAGCACCTGCTCTGGGGACGTGATGACCTACTTCAAAGTCTATTCCTATAGTTCGAACTATCTTCTAATTCATTTTATCCACAAAATTACTCCATTTAAAATTGATTTCTTTTTATTTTCTTTTTATTTTTACTTGGATTTAATGTTTTTTTAAATGGATCAAAAATTAAATTGATAAAATAAAATATTTGAAAGTTTTAACTAATATCATTATAAAATTAGTATATAATAAAAAGATTAGATAATTGAAAATTTTGAAATAATATTAAAGAAAGATGTTATATTTATCTATTAAATGAAAATTAATCGGTAAACTTTTATTTATAAAAATTCAACTAATAAATTTCTCAATTTTTTTAATCATAAGTGGTAGGGTCGGCCCTGTCGGGCCTTGTCGGGCCTTGTCGGGTCTTGGGCCGATCTGTCCATTTATCAAAGATATCCAGTCCAAGCCCACACCCATGCCCCATTAGGCCTGTCCATATGAGAGAGACTCCCATGCGCACGTAAAGACTAAAACCTAAACCTAGTTATCGTTCTATATATAAGGTATAGTTCTACCGTGACAAAGGTA
>JANZXV010000007.1:21836360-21848840 GCA_027576455.1 Erythroxylum roigii
GGTACCCGATGAGGGTCGTACCCCCAATGGGTACGGGTATGGAGGTGTCAAAAAAATCCCCGACGAAGGTGGGGGCAGGTTCATGGAGCGGGTACGGGGATGGCATACCCGTCCCGTTGCCATCCCTATGCTCAAGTTAAAGCTTGAATCTAACTCATTGTTATTCTTACTTAAAATTTAAGATTTCATAGTATTCAAATTTAATTATAATATTTCAAAATTTTAAAATAAAATTTTAATAAAAAATTAAAATTTTAACATCACATTTTTATATTTTAAAAAATTTGTTGATACATCATAAATTACACCAAAGTAGATGCAGAGAGAATATTAATAACTTCGAGGGAGTTGACTTTGGCAATGACCCGTCGATACTCCTTCTCCCAGGCCAATGTAAGGCCGGAGTACACGCCCCAAAGTTCTGCTGCTAAAGGCGAACCCCTCCTAAGGCATTGTTGAAACCCCCCACACTAGATCCCATGACAATCCCGAATTAACCCACCAGTGTAGCTCTTGGGAGATCCGTTTGGAATGGCGCTGTCCAATTTTACCTTCACCCAACCCTCCGAGGGTTTAATCTAGCCCACAAGGGTACCCAGGGGATGCCCTGGGCTGGAAACACACAGGATTCCAGTGCACGAGCTCTGGAGATCCACTCTACGTAGTCTAGGATTAGTCGGGAACCATAGTCCGGCCAAATAAACCCAAGCTCAAACAAGCTACTGTTCCGTCACTTCCAAAAGAATCAACAAGTGATACCAAAGATGATAGCCCACACTTCTTGATGCACCTGAGCTTGCTTAGTGAAGTTAGTCTGAAGCCACGTCGTCTCATCCTGTTGGAAAAAGTGTGAGCCGAGCCCCGCCCTAGTGAACTGGCGCCAGAGGACAGCCACTCTCAAGCAGTTCCAAAGCACATAAACAATAGTCTCTGCCTGGCCACAAGTAGGATAGCTACCGTGAACCGAACATAGCTGTAACTTCTATTATAGTACTATTAAACTTCTATTCTATGATATACATAGCTCTAACTTCAACAACTTATTGGTTTACAGTTGTGTGCAGTATTATTTCGTAAGATTGTACCTTTCTCAAGATGTTCTTAAGAAACGTTGACTTCAACAACACAGTTACATACAGTATTATTTCAGAAGATTGTACCTTTCTCAACGTATTTTTAAGGGTATATTTAAGAGTTTAGGATAGAATGGAATGGAATGAAATGGTAATTAATGGGACGAAATAGAATAAAGTAGAATAAAATGGGCCACTCAATTATTTAGAAGTTTAAATAAAATAAGAGAGAGACTCTTTTGACCATTGTTTGGAAATAATACTAAAAATAAATAGAATGGAATAACTTGTAATATTTTTTTTTCCAAAATTACTTTCTTCACATTCGTTGATGAACAAGCAAGCATACATCCATTGATGAATAAAATTTCCCAAACACATAACATAGGATAAAACACATATCCTGTGATTTACAGAACTTCCCAAACACATAACACATAATAAGCGCACGTTTATTGATGAACAAAGAAGATGACACCAGCATCAATAAAAATTTCTGATTTTTTCACATACAAAAAGTGTCAAGAAGATGAACACAGAAAAATAGTTGATGCTTACCTGATAGAACGAAGACGAATGACCCTAGTAGCTGTGGAGGAAAACGTTTGTCAATAAAAGAAGCCAGTTGAAGGAGAAACACAATAGACGTAGTAATATATAGCTGCGTAGGTATTTGTTAGACTGAGGTTGTAATTTCATTAATTTTTTAGGGTATTTTTGTCATTAAATTAGAATTTGGAAGGCAAGCCATACCATTCCATCCCTGATCTCCTAATTTGAGAGATCACAAAATATTAGATTTTGGATAAAAAGGATAGCTTCTAAAACCATTAATTACCATTCCATCATGTTTTAAAATAGACTCTTAAATAATGGCTTGAGTCATTTGGGTCATTTCATTCTGTTCCGTTTTATCCCTCGACTTACCCTAAGAAACTTTGAGCCGCTTTACAAATGAAAAGAGATACTGTCCGATTGCAGAAAGTGGGAAGGGAGTTTCTGGGTTCGATTTCTTCAGTTCTCGTTGGTTGTCGACTAAAGTTGCCATCTTCAACGACGGTGGTAAGCAAGTTTTGTCTGTAACTCTTCGCCGACAATTTACCATCTCGGATTCACATATACAAGTTAAGAGCACGTTTAATTTATTTTAGACAGCGAATCGTCTTTGTTATAGAAGGTTTTTGACTGGAGATAACAAAGTTCCACACGTTTGTCAAATGTCTACTTCTTAGTTCCGTCCTAAGTACACATCTCTGACTTGTAAGCATTCTCAAGGAGCAGCAACCTTGGAAACGAGTACTAGAAAAGTGGACCTTTGGGCACATAATTACAGTACTGTCTTCAAACGACGAAATGTCCTAAAAACGGGCTTGTGGTGGCTTGTCGTGTCAACTAAACCAACTGTGGTATTTTTTACAATTCCTTCCACTCTATTCCTTGCATTGCTTCTTCTACTTTGCTTCTGTTCTTGTCCCATCTTGAAGATTTCTGAGATTCCATCCCACCCCACAAAAATTAAACAAGAAAAGCTCAAATCTATTGCACCATTTGGTTAATGATTGTGTTTCCTGGAAAACCCATCTAGATTATACCTGCTAATTGACAGTTCTGTAAATGGAGGTGCTATCTTCTTCACCGTTATCAATTCACTCCAGGTGGAAATTGGGTTCAGTTTCAACTCTTCCATCACAAAATTCGCATCGTTTTGACCCCCTATTAGCTTTTCACTCCAATAACGTCGCAATTTCGTCTTCTTCATCTTCGTGTTTTGGCATTTCTGTTTCTCATGGGTACAACGACAAGAAAACCGTTTCTTTTAAACCCCCACGTGCACGCAGAAATAGTAGGGTTCTTCGAGTTTCTGCAGTTTTTGAGAGATTCACTGAGAGAGCCATTAAAGCTGTCATTTTTTCTCAAAGAGAAGCAAGAGCTTTGGGCAAGGACTTGGTTTTCACACAGCACCTATTGCTGGGTTTGATAACCGAGGATAAGGACTCAAACGGGTTTCTTGGTTCAGGCATCGAGATCGACAAAGCCCGCGAAGTTGTTCAAAGCATTTGGCGAGGTGATACAGATGCAGATGAAATTAGTACTTCAGCTTCTACCAGCGAAAGGAAGATCATACGTAAGCCTACAGATGTACCGTTTTCTATCAGCAGTAAGCGGGTTTTTGAAGCTGCTGTTGACTACTCGAGGACTATGGGCCATAATTTCGTCGCACCAGAGCATATAGCCATTGGCTTATTCACTGCTGATGATGGAAGTGCTTCTAGGGTACTCAAGAGGTACGACTTAATGGTTCTTTTTATTGCTGTAGTGGTCTTCCTCTGTAACCTTTTCATATACAAAGGAAACTATTGAGAGACTTGAGTCAACTAATTATTAAGAGACTGTGCTCAATACAGAGAAGCCAAAAATTTGTTAGTGGTAATGCAAAGTAGATTTATGTGTGGTTTGTGTAGTAGCTGGTCCATCTGCTTACATTGTATAGATCAATATGTTGGGTATGGAATTACAACATCTAAGTTTTCTTCTTAGATTGAAGAGTTGTCTTAGTCCACTTTTAGTAGTATGAAAATGTTGTGTTTGTATAGTATGTCAGTCCCCTTTGCCAGCTTTCATGCATCCCTTCCTTACCTATCATTCTCCATCAACATTGATAAGATTGTTAACTGTTTGTTTTAAAGTACATAATGCTTAAGTTTCCATTTCTGTCCCGAATGTATGATTTCAGATTGGGGGCAAATGTAAATGAATTGGCAGCTGTAGCAGTTTCCAGACTTCAAGGAGAGCTTGCTCAAGATGGAAGAGAACCATCTCTAAGATCCAAAGAGGCATATGGAAAGACGTTGCCTAAGAAAACTGCTGCTTTAAGGTCAACAGAGAAAACAAAAGGTAAAATTCCAATGTTCTTGGTGCTTTCTTTGTTTATTAATTGCAAGAACAAAAGGGAACCTTTTGCAACTTGATTTCTGTTGCTAGAGAAAAGTGCTTTGGCCCAGTTTTGCGTGGATCTTACTATTCGAGCAAGCGAAGGACTGATTGATCCTGTTATTGGACGTGATATTGAAATTGAAAGACTTGTACAGATCCTTTGCCGCAGAACAAAAAATAATCCCATTCTTCTCGGTGAAAGTGGAGTTGGAAAAACAGCCATTGCTGAAGGACTTGCTGTAAGAATTGCTCAGGCAGATGTTCCTGCTTTTCTCCTGGTATGTTAACCCACAAATGATTGTTTTTGTTATCGTTTTTTAAACTATGTACTCTAAGTCATATGTATGTGGTTGTTCCCACTATGAAAACTTGCATCCTTTTTATTGTTTTCTGATATTTGATCATTTATTTTACACTGCAGGTTAAGCGTGTGATGTCCTTGGATGTAGGGTTATTAATTGCTGGATCATCGGAAAGGGGCGAATTAGAGGGGCGGGTCACTAAATTAATTAAAGAGATACGGAAAGAAGGTGGCTCCATTTAGAATTATGCTTTAATAGAGAGTGATTTCTTAGGGACTCAATCATGCATGCATTGCAGGTAGCATTATCCTTTTCATCGATGAAGTGCATACACTAGTTGGGACTGGCACAGTTGGACGAGGGAACAAAGGAGCTGGGCTTGACATTGCTAATTTGTTGAAGCCATATCTTGGTAGGGGTGAAATACAGGTAATGGCCTCATGCTATTGTGCTTTACTCTATTCGTTTCATGTTTAGGAAAATTTACATAATTAGAAATGCTTGTATGGAGTGATGGAAATCCATCTAAAAACCTGTTTGAGGAGCAATGTTACAGGAAGATATGAACAAGAGATGGAGATTTGACAAGGACAAATTCTATTTTTGTTGGCTTATTTGCTTCAATCTACTAGGTTTGAACAAATCTATATATCTTGCAGTGTATTGCATCCACAACCATGGATGAATACAGGAAACAATTTGAAAATGATAAAGCTTTAGCGCGAAGATTCCAACCTTTGTTGGTTAATGAGCCAAGCCAGGTTTGTTACACATTTGTATGTTAATCTGATACCTTATTTCCTACATGGTTGGGCAGCCTACTTTCTAACCCTTTATTGGACATTTGGCAACAATGATTAGGAGGATGCAGTTAAGATATTGTTAGGCCTGCGTCAGAAATACGAGGCCCATCACCGCTGCACATTCTCACCAGAAGCAATTAGTGCTGCTGTCTATCTATCTGCAAGATATATTGCTGATAGGTATCTTCCAGATAAAGCTATTGATCTAATTGATGAGGCAGGAAGTAGAGCTAATATTGAGGCCCATAGGAGGAAGAAAGAACAACAAACCTGTATACTCTCGAAGTCCCCAGATGATTATTGGCAAGAGATTAGAACTGTCCAGGCCATGCATGAATTGGTAATGTTGTTGTTCCCAGGTACAATTGCATATTTCCTTATTGTCTGCTAATAACAAGAAAAATTCCTGTGTTCTATGGAAGCAGGTTCAGACAAGTAGGCCCCAAAATGATGTTACTGCTTCCAGCATAGATGATTCTGCCGAGATAATTTTAGAATCCCCCTTACCTCCATCTCCTAGTACAGATGGGTATGTTGACTCATATTATGTTTGATGTATAAATGCAGGGGGGCTGAATTAACTTGGGAACATATCTATTTTCAAGTAACTTTGTGAATTTGATTCTTTTCAGACCCACGGTGGTTGGTCCTGATGATATAGCGGCAGTTGCTTCACTCTGGTCAGGAATCCCCATTCAGCAGCTTACTGCAGATGAAAGAATGTCTCTTGTTAGTCTTGAGGAACAGCTGAGGAAAAGGGTAATTGGTCAAGATGAGGCTGTTATTGCCATATCTCGAGCTGTTAAGAGATCTCGTGTCGGCCTCCAAGATCCTGGGAGGCCCACAGCTGTAATGCTGTTCTGTGGACCAACTGGGGTTGGCAAGACTGAACTAACAAAAGCTTTGGCAGCTTGCTATTTTGGATCGGTAAGAACCTACTATGTAACTGAAAGGACAGTTCTCTTCCATGTATCCTTGCTGTTTTGATGAGACTCTGTCAATTGCCATATTATAAAAACTAATTATGTTTTCTGCTCCAATTTAAACTCCAAATAAACGTGGTGTTTGTGTAACTTGTGTATATTAAATTGAAGAACAGTGACAGTCGTTGAAAGTGATGATTTTGATTAATGAAAAATGCTATAGATTAATCCTTATACACTGTTTTACCGTTTTAATCCGTTTCTTTCTTGGTGCAGGAGTCAGCCATGCTGAGGTTAGACATGAGTGAATATATGGAACGGTACAGTGTGAGCAAATTAATAGGGTCACCCCCAGGCTACATTGGTTATGGTGAGGGAGGCACTCTAACCGAAGCTATCAGAAAACAACCTTTCACTGTAATTTTACTGGATGAAATAGAGAAGGCTCATCCAGATACGTTCAACATACTGCTCCAAATCTTTGAAGATGGCCATCTTACAGATTCTCAGGTTCGTAAAAACTCTGATATGTGTGGTTTGAACATGGTAATGGCAACATCTATTGAACTGGTTTCTTCTCCAGGCAAAGGGTAAAAAGAACAGCTGCTGAGCAGAAGATTATTGTTTCTTAACTTGAAAAGGACTGTATTTTGCAGGGACGGAGAGTATCGTTTAAGAATGCATTGATGGTCATGACATCAAACGTGGGTTCTACAGCCATCGCAAAAGGTGGTCGCACCTCCATTGGTTTTGTGACTGCTGATGATTCATCAACATCTTATGCTGGAATGAAGGCATTGGTAACCGAAGAGCTAAAGGCGTATTTCCGTCCAGAGTTGCTTAACAGAATAGATGAAATTGTGATATTCAGCCCCCTTGAGAAGGCTCAGGTTTGTGATTTTTCATTTCTTTTGTTGAACTGTTAGCATTTAAGGCTGATTTTAAGTATTTTCCCAACTCAGAAGCAACCAGGATTAGACATGGCTGTAGAATACCTGAAACACCAGGAGCTTAACACGAACAAATGCTTAATTTTTGAGTAAATAAACTCAAATATGCTTCTTTCATGTAACCATTTTACATATCCATATGTTGCAGATGCTAAGGATTTTAAATCTGATGCTGCAAGAGCTAAAAGGAAGGCTACTATCACATGGAATTGGATTGGAGGTTTCTGATTCAGTGAAGGACCTTGTGTGTCAGCAAGGTTATGACCGGATTTATGGTGCACGGCCACTTCGAAGAGCAGTCACTCACATAATCGAAAATCCTTTGAGTGAAGCTTTCCTTGCCGGTGAGTTTAAATCAGGTGACACCGCCATTATTGATCTGGATTCTTCAGGGAACCCGGTTGTGGTGAATAGTTCAGACCAGAATATCTCCACAGTAGTTTCATGAACACGGTTGGTTTCTCATTTCTGTTGCAAATCGTATACCTGTAAATGAAAAATATACAAAAGTCCTGAATCGATAAATTGAGCGATTCTGTTGATTCATACGAAGTGTAAATATGGAGAGCATTAAGGAGAGCATTAAGGTTATTCTTTCAGATCACTAAATTATATATGTACAGATCAAATACTACTTATCATACCTTTCTTTCCATAAGAAATGTTGCTTGTTCTTGTGAACAATAAGGGCCCTGCCCGGGCTTGGCCCTACCATGCAGGGGACTGGCCTGGCCTGATGCTTGACAGAGCCCGAGCTCGAGCTCTAGCTGGGCCTGCCTTGGCCCTGTCAATTTTTTATTTAATTTAATGTGCAAAGTAATGTTTTACTTACAATAATTAAGTCTTAAGTCGGTTGAATCAACCTGGCCTAATCTGTTAACTTCAGGCCAAATCTAAACACGGCTTAGTTGTCCCTCTTCAATAAGGGCGTATTTGTTTTTTATTTTAAAAAATAAATAAATAATTTCATTTTAAATATTTTAAAAATTAGATAAGAAATTAAATTATTAGATATTGGAATTTATTTTTAAGATGAAAGTTTAAAACAAAATTATTATATAATAAAGAGTAAATAAAATTTAAAAAGAGATTATTTTTATTTATATATTTTTAATTTTTAATAATAAATATTATTAAAATAATTTGTAATTAAAAATTATTGATCGAGAAGGAAAATGTCGGCATAAAACTGAAGTTCTCACCTTTACAAGCAAGGCTCGTACTTAAGTCGGACCAAACATGCTCGGGACTCCTGCTGTCCGGCGAAAATCTAGTTAAGATTAGGGTTTTTATCCGGTGGAACCCTACCATCAGCCCCGCCACCTGACCTTCAGCTTATTGCTCAATCTCAGCCACAACAAAACGACCCGCCTTAGCTTTTGGGATCGATTCACGAACTGGGCAATCTTTCCGCTGCCATTAACACTTTCAAGAGGAATTTCGATGAATTGCAGAACCACCTCGATTTCATTCAGACCGCTATCGACGGTGGCTTCAAGAACCTCGCTTATGGGGCTATTCACGAAGGACGACAACAACACGAACAGCCTAAAACCCGACAGGACCACACCGACAATGACAAGCCGGACAGAGTCCGAGCTTATGAATCTCTACGAAGCCATGTGTGGAAAAAAGGTTCGGGAGATATATAACTGTTCGTTTATCTGATGTTCCTAAGCTTCGTGAAGAATTTTCCGTGGCTGTAAAATGCTATCCAGCAAAACTAGTTCTGGAGTGTGTTGGGAAGTTAAAAGCCTATAAAAGCAAGGACTCTCCTATGGTTACAGGCAGAGAAGCTTGTGTTTTGGTATTGGAACTTTTGCTTTTGATTAATAACGTGGAGCCTACTGTGAGGAATGAGGCTGAGCAGGCCGCGAGTCGTTGGAAAAGGAGGCTTGTAGCTGGGGAGGGTCTGCATAGAGCGAGCGAAATCAGCTCCAGAGGATTGACTTCTTCTTGTTATTGGTTATGGGATTTCCAGGGCTGTTTGTTGCTTCTCTTTTATAGGGAATTTTATGGGAAACTTCTTCAAAAAATCAAGCTACCATTGTTGACTCAACCATTACTGAAAGCAAGCTTCAATTTCTGACTTTCAGAAAGTAAGATTTCTAACTTTGCAAGCTGCCATTTTTGACTGTCTTTGAGACAATATTCAACAATCTCCACCTTGGCTTAAATCCTCGAAGTAGAATTCCCAATAGTCGTCTTTCAATCCCCTATAGGGCAATTAACAAATTTGACAAATGCCAATCAAATCTAAGCAATGTTTAAACTTGAGTAATGAAACGGGTTTTGTCAATATATCAATAGGATTGTCAGCAACCCCAATCTTCTGAAGAAGAATATCTCCCTCATCAATAATCTCACGAACAAAATAAAATCTTACATCAATGTGTTTTGTACGTGCGTGATGAACTTGATTCTTTATTAAATAAATAGCGCTCTAACTGTCGCAATGAACATCCACATGGTCCTGGTGGACCCCTAAGTCATCAAGCAACCCTTGAAGCCAGATGACTTCTTTAATAGTGTCTGTTACTGCCATGTATTCTGCCTCAGTAGTTGATAAAGCAACTGTAGATTGCAAAGTTGATTTCTAACTCACTGGCCCTCCAGTAAGAGTGAATACAAAACCTATAGTGGACCTAAGCTTGTCCAAATCACCTGCATAATCAGAATCTACATATCCAACAACACATTTACCATAAACTTCATCTTACTGAAATGATAAACCAATATTCACAGTACCCAGAATATACCATAGAATCCATTTAACAGCTTGCCAATGCTCTTTCCTGGATTATGCATATATCTACTGATAATACTAACAACTTGTGAAATATCAAGCCTAGTACATACCATAACATACATCAAACTACTAACAGCACTTGCATATGAAATTTTAGACTTGTAATGACTCTCCTTATCTGTGTTAGGAGACATAGAAGCACTAAATTTGAAATGAGGAGCAAGAGGTATACTAATCGGATTTAAATTTTCATTTATCCCGAAACGTTATAGTACCTTCTTCAAATACTGCTTTTGACATAGACCAATCTTGCCTTTTGCTTTATCTCTTTCAATTTCCATACCTAGTATCTTCCGAGCTTCTCCCAAGTCTTTCATCTCAAATTCATTACTCAGTTGAGTCTTCAATCTGTCAATCTCCACTTTGCTTTTACATGCTATAAGCATATCATCAACATATAAAAGCAAATAAATAAAGGTTCCATCTTGTAGCTTGCGAAAGTATACACAATGATCATAATGACTTCTTGTGTACTTCTGCTCGATCATAAACCTATCAAATCGCTTGTACCATTGTCTTGGAGACTGCTTCAAACCATACAATGATTTTTGCAATTTGCAAACCCAATTTTCTTTGCCAATAACCGTAAACCCTTCTAGTTGAGATATACAAATATCTTCCTCCAAATCACCATGTAAGAATGTCGTCTTGACATCAAGTTGAGCCAACTTAAGGTCAAATTGCATAACCAAAGACAACAAAATACGAATGGAATAACGTTTTACTACAGGAGAGAATACTTCGTTGTAATCAATGCCTTCCTTCTGAGCATAGCTTTTAGCTACCAATCTGGCTTTAAATCTTACATTGTCTTTTCCCAAAGATTCCATCTTCTTAGCATATACCCATCACCACCTTATGAGTTTGGTGAACATAAATGTTTTGGAAGGATAGTACGAGGGGACAAGATCCTCTGTCCAATATTATGGTGTCTTATTTTGTTCTATAAATCTCAGTCATTCATTTATGCGGATCACGCGTTTATTTATGCAGGACCTACATAAATGAATGACTGAGATTCATGGAACAGAATAAGACACCATAATATTAGACAGAGGATCCATACTTTAAACCAAGTGTCGTGTTAGTGATTACGTGATGGTTGGCCCAGTTGGGCCAAAGGCGAAGTGTAGGTTAGCCTTAAGCCTATGTCCCTTACTAAGATTTTCACTTAATTGTTGTTTTTGTTGATGTAATTAAAAACAAGAAAAATCCATATCCTTTAACCTTTTACATAATAATCTTCATTAGTGCTTTGAACTCAATTTTCATAATTCCCATGAATTGATTATTTCTAAATTAGTTTTTCCAAGTACAACGGTGCTAAAAACCTTATGCTCCATGAGAAAAAAAAAAAAGGGGAAAAAAGAAACTTCTAAGTGCCAAACCAAGACATTAACAAGTGACAACCCAGTGGGTCCGCCACGTGAAAAAAACTGATAAATCTAATCCACATGAACTGATAAATGATACTTTTGTTCCTGAGAATGCTCCACTGCATCTTCAATTTTGTTCTTGCTCAAGTTTGTACAGATCAGAAGCAGAGATAGTTCATGGGATTCTCCAAAAATGGTCTGAAACTATTGGTGTTGTTGTGGTCGATATGTTTTAGCGAATTAAAATTCAAAAACAGTAGTGAGCGGAAGATTGATTTTCAGGTTGCTTTTGACGATGAAGAGAATAAGAAAATGAGCATCTACTGTTCCTGGAAGCCATGGACATGACAAGAGCTTTCTCCATTTCTTCTCCTACTCCTGCTCTGATAAGAGAAACTGCATACTCCATGAAGACTGCATCGCATGCTAACCTGAGCGGACCATTTCCTGGTAACCCAAACTCTTCCTCAGACATTATCAGTAGTTCCTTAAAGATTGGACTATTAAGATAAAAAATGGGAAACACAAATCGTTTCTGATCAGTTGTGTATGCAGCAAAATGGCCTTTATCAGCAACTGGTTTCATTTCATTTCCAGGTATGGTAAGTCTTTTCCTCTTCAAGCCAGCTAGTCTTTGCCACTTCCTTGCCATCTTCACAAGCTTCTTGGGACTGATATTCATGGCTTCCTGTTACTGAATTATTTGGTGGAACTTGAGAAGGAGGAGACGAAGAAGGCAGTATAAGTTATTGGGGACCAACTTATATATATATAAAGATATTGATAAGGGAACATGTGGTTCCCCATCTATGGCCCTTTAGTGAACAAACAGGTGAAACTCAGGATATTAATGGAGTTAGGTGAAGCTATGGATTGCTGGTTTAGGTTAGATCATCAAGAAAACGGCAGGAGCCACAGAAAGTTACACTTGTTCAATCTTCTGGGATTCAAATCTTTTTTGTGATCAATTTATAGCTAGTGATCTCTGTCCCTACGGATGGAGTAGCTTGGCAAATTAGTAAGAAAACGTTAATGGAGTTTGGCAGGTTTAGGAATGAGTCTTTTTAAGACAAGGTAAGACGGTTCCTGTTGTATAAGAGCCACCCAACATGAAAATCAACATGATGGATGACGACTCTAGTAATGTAAAGAGGCAGTCATAGGTCGGGATGGTCCAAACCAAGGTTCTGAAATCCGGACCGGTCACTGAATCGGTGGCCTTACTGGTCACCGGTTCGACCGGTTCAACCACCGGTCGAACCGGTGTGACGTAATAATTATGTAATAATTATATTTAATAGTTAAAATAT
>JANZXV010000007.1:21882699-21894909 GCA_027576455.1 Erythroxylum roigii
AAATAAAATACTAGTGGTATTAGTAAAGAAGATGGTGATGGTGGTAGTGGTGATGATGATGATGGTAATAAAAGTAGTACTAATACTAATAATAATATTATTAAGTTTTTCCTTATTATTGTCATGAATATGAACAAACGCAGTATACCAAACACTTTAAGAGGAAGATCATGCAATAATTGAGACAAAGGAAAATAATTATTAAAAATAAGAAGTATTTGAAAATTTAAAACTTTTAAAAGCATCTTATTAATCAAATATGCAGCCCTCACCCTATAAGTACTTTGGAGATTTAATTGAAAACATTAGAGATCTTGTGATTTCTAACAGGTGTTTATTTTTCCTTTCTGCTATTCTATTTTGTTGTGAGATGTCAATATATAAGCTTTGATGAACAATAATTTTTTATTAAAAATCCTTAAAATCTTGTTGAAATATTTGTTTCCATTATCGCTTCTAAAAGCTTGAATTTTGGTTTGAAAATGTGTTTGGATCATTTTATAGAAGTCTTGAAAGACTTTCTCAACATCTGACTTCTCATTAGGTAAAAATAATTAAGTAATTCTAGTATGGTCATCAATGGAACTTATGAACCATCCTTTTTTAGTTATTGTTATTATTCTCCTCAAATATCACTATAGATTATAATGAAGGATTTTATGGCCTTGGAAGGTCGTGTTGGGAAAGATATTTGATGATGTTTAGCAATTTGGAGAATTTCTCACTAAAATAATGATGGATCTTTATTATAAAAAAATTTTGGAAACAAATGTGACATAAAATGAAAAAATGGATGTCCTAATCTAAAATACCATAACATAATTTTTCTCTCACAAAGCATTAAAGTAGAATTAAGACAAGTTCTCTGGGATTGCCTATTTGAGTCATATCCATTTACGAAGAAACAGAGGCCTCCAACTTGTTTAGCATTAACAATCATCTTCCTCATATTTAAATTCTAAAATTGACAATCACATGAAGAAAGATTACCTCGACAATTTTGATCAATAGTTATTTTACTGTCTGATAACAAGTTATAGAACAATTTTGAGATTACAAAATTTTACAGATTTGCTATATTTGTTCATTTATGTTGGAAGACGTTTCAGGCCAAATTTAATAATGTTGGCTTAAAAGGTATGGTTGTCTCCAAATTATTTTTTCTTCCAAATTTTTAGTTTCCTATGGATTTCTAACATGTTTCTCGTGTATGCGAATTATGTTTATAGTGATCACACCAAGGCTTTTAATTGTTTTTCCTTTTCTCCCTTAACCTTTGATCCTTTCGATACGAGTGCAGAACCTTTGGCCTTTGATCTAGTGCTACCAATCATCACTTTCCACCTCATCTCCTCTCTCTTTATTTTCAAGGAAACTTCTTTGATAGAGGATAGTGGCTTTCTTACCAAAATTTTTATCTCTGACTTCATCTAATTTTTGATTCAATCCTTCAAGAAAAACAAAAACCTTATCATTTTCTTCCCTTTTTATGTCAAACACTATCATTTGAATAGTCCCAATTATCTTCATAATATAGGGCTAATTTTTTCCACAAGGTTACATGTTTGTTATAAAACAAAATAATGTCATGGTATACTTGTTTGGCCTTCCAAGACCTCATTTTTATTTTGAAAATTTGAGAATATTCAAATTCAACTGTTAAATCGTATCCCGTACATCATTTGCTATTGGTAGAAACATATGGGGTTTTTTAGTTGCAGGTTTCATTGAATTAATTAACCAAATTGTGATCAAAGAATTTTTGAGCCTCCATATTGCTATATTTAGATCATTCAAAACTGACGATGTTATCTTTCTAGTCAAATGGCTGAATTTTCTCTGCCATTAATGGCTTGAATTTTTCTCCACAATTAATAGCCAACTTTATTTTTTATGCCCATTTTACCTAATTATAAATGTTCAACTTGTGGTTCATCAATTGAAATGGCTAGTTATAGCCAAGAAAATCACATTCCATTATAAAAATAGAATTAGTCGCACTTTAACGACTGAAATCATTTTTGGAGGATGAGGAGCTTCTCTCCTAATCGGTCATCACTAAACGATAGTCCATCTAGGACTGATTTGAACGAAGAAAAAAAATATTGTGAAAAAATTCGTAGCTTTCATACCATATTAAAAGAAAGAAAAGTAATTCTTCCTTAATCATTTTGTGAATAGCACAGGGAATATATATATATATATATAATACAGTGCTAATCACCTCTTTAAATCAAGAAGAGTCTATTTATTCTTTAAGCAATAAAATCACATTAATTTAGCCACTGATTTATAGAATATCAACTAATTATCTCTAGATTTATCAACTAATTATTTCTAGAATATAAAAAAGGCCTATCCAATAAAGTGAGTGTAGTGCATATGAGCATGTACTTCAAAAAAGGTTGAAATTGACTACTATTCATGATTGAGCATTTATTGTTGCAAACTAGTAAGTTGCAAAAATGGTTGCCTTCTATCATCGAATCATTTCCAAGTGGTTGATGAGTTCATCATAATAGATTTTGTAAGGGATTAGTGGGGTTAGTGATCATAAGAAATTCATGTTCTAAGAATTATTCCATAAGCATCAATATCTATGAGTTTACACAGGACTTTTCATATTTTCCTTCAAAGTCCTTGATGTCTATTTCTTATTACTTGTTGGATGAGTTTTAGAAAAAAAAACAACTTTAAACTCCTAATAAAAATCCTACATATATTAGTACTTGAATATATACACATATGCTTATATTATGCATATAAGATAAAGTTAAAAAGAGTGACCTTATATCCTGCAAGTTATATTACTATCAATAAAGGGAGTTCAGTGAAAAGTTTAATTTTTGTGCTGCTAGATTCTTATGTTATTGTTCACAATAATAATTTTAAGCTCATTTTTTTAGCATGCTAGTTTCTATTTTACTTTCCCTAAATTTATTTTCTAGTGAAGTTCATGTAAAATTCTCAAATGGCTTGCATCCAATTTCCTTTTACATAAATAAGAACAAGATAAATACTAAAAGGAATTCAACCATGAAATTTTTGTGGATGAACATCTATTTTATTCTTTTTGTGCTAATTATATATAGAAAAAAGTTTTGAAACTACAGTACTTATAGGAAATGAAACTATCATAAAAGACTTAATTTGTTCTCAATTGTTCTTTGAAAATTGTTCTACTGGATTGATTGCTTCATTTTCCTTGCAGGTTGGCATCCAACATAAACGTGTTAACCTGAAGCTGAGAACTTATAATATTGTCCATGTCAATGAGAAAAAGGACCAGGTAATTGATGCTTTTCCAAAACCCTTTTCAAAAACACACACACATGGATAGGTACCTATAATTGTTTTACATTTCTTGTTATCAAATTAGTCAACTACAATATTATAAGCAGTCATTATAACCATCCCTATGAGAACGTTGAAGGAGCAATCTACAAGTAGTAGGATCAAACACCAGTGAAGATCAAAACACTGCTCATTGTTGTGCACAAAATTTGCTGAGCTACATCTCTCTTTAATCTTAAGCCTTCTTATAACATCTCATTATAAATGCTACAACATAACAGAAACAAGTTGTGAAAAGTTCTTTACGATTTTCTTTAAATTTATAGGTGATATCATTAACACTCCCAAGGTATAAAGAGGTTGTTCATGATCCTAGGCTAGTTGTTAGAAATTAAACTTGGTTTAATACATGTTTCAAGATTATGAGTTGTAAAGTGTTGTATTTGACTTGGTCAAAATACCAAGCAGGCCAAATTATCTTTGAACTTCTTTAGATAGCTTCTTTGAAGCTCACATTTTAGTCAGTTATTACTGACTTTACTTCTCTATAAATATGTCCATTTGGCTGTTACATGCATTATACAAAATTCAAAAATAAAAGTGAGGGAACAAAGGTGTGAAAGCTTTGTAATGTGCACAACTCTAGCAAGTAATACAGTGTGAAGAGTTAATAAAATTTTGAGTTTGTATTTTGTTAACTAGTTTATGTTTTGGCAATTATAATTGCCAACCTCTAGTATCATAGCTCGATTAAAGTGCTCAAGTAGATCAAGATGGCTTCAAGTTCATTAACTAAAGTTTAACAAGTTCTTCCAATGCAATTATCAATTTTCAAGTTTGATGGCAAAAACAATTTTGCAATATGGAAACACTTGATGGAGTTATATTTGAGAAGCAATAAGTATGGTGAAATTTGGAGAAAGGCTTAGTAGAAAAAGAAAAATTGACAGTTGAAGAATCACAACAACTGGTTCATAATCATTCATTAAATGAAAAGGCCTTGTTTTTAATTTGTCAATCTGTTGAGTTATTGATTCTTGAAAAAATATGCCATGCTAAAATAGCAAGGGAGGCTTGGAATATTTTGCTATAAACATATGAAGGAGCAGATATAGTTAAACAAGACTACAAGGTTTAAAAAGGCAATACGAGTTAATGAAGCAAAGAAAAGATGAAAGTATTTGTGATTATTTTTCACGAATATAAAAATTGATTAATGAGATGAAAAATAATGGTCATGAAATTACAGAGAAAGATATCATGGAGAAGATTATGCACACATTGACAAGTCAATTTGATTATGCTGTCTCAGTCATTGAAGAGTCTAAAAGTTTGGAGTTTATGACTCTCAATGATTTACAAGCCTCATTAGAGTCCCACGAAATGTGAATGAATGAAAAATCAACAAACATACTAGAGTAAATTCTAAAACCTCGAGTAAATTTGAGAAGTAAGAAGGAAACTATAATAGGAAAAACAAATCATACTCAAAGAAGTTCAAGTTTTAAAGGCAATAGAGGCAAAAAATTTAGAACCAATTCTAGACTAGGAGTGGATAAATCCAATATTCAATGTCACAAGAGAAAAACTTTTGGTCACTGTCAATCTGAGTGCAAGACACGTATTCAGTGCCATAATTGCAAAGAATATGGTCACTATAATAGAGAATGTCGTTCTCAAAGACAAGAACATAAAGATAATTGAGCTAGATCATTGAGAATAATAACATAGAGACCATGTTGATGGCCGCTAGTGACACCAATAATAGTGATAACTATCAATGGCTATTAGATTCGGGTTGTAGCAATCACTTAAGTGGAAACAAAGAAGTGTTTTCCAACTTAGATGAATCCTTTCATTCTTCAGTAATGCTTGTCGATAAGTACCAGATTCCAAGTTTGGGAAGAAGAAAGATTGCTATAAAATTGAAGAATGGGCTCAAATTATATTTCTGATGCATACTATGTTCCTACTCTTTGCCAGAATCTATCAAGAGTTAGACAACTAGAAAAAAAAGGATTATGATTTACACTTCAATAAAGATGGATGCACTGTGAGTGATATAAAAAAGGGCATGATTTTAAAGAAGAGAATGACATCCAATCGTCTGTTTCCAACATACCTTAATTATCGTAGTACTTCTTACTATAATACTATGACTATCAATGATAATTGGCTATGCATATATGACTTGGGCACTTGAATTTTTGAAGCATTAAGTTTCTTGTAAACAAAGAGTGGGTTTTAGGCTTGCCAACCATTCAAGTTCCTGACCAGATTTGTGAGTCATGTGTAATGGGACAAAAGCATAGACGTACATTTTCTAAAAAGCAAGAATATAGAGCCAAACGTCCACTAGAGCTCATGCATTTAGGTTTATATTATATGGAGTTTCCAATCAAATAGAGGTAACAAATACTTTATTACATTTATTGATGATTAAATTAGAAAGATATGGGTTTTTTAAGTGAAAATCTGAGGCATGTAAAGTACTTTAGAATTTTGTAGCGTATATTGAAAAAAAAAGCCATTATTCTATCAAGACTTTGAGAATGGAGAGAAGAACAAAACATATTGTTTGTGACAATTTAAAACGTGGAGTTAAGCATCAGTTGATAGCTAGGTACACTCCTCAACAAAATGAATTGGTATAAAGGAAAAATATAACTATCATGGATATGGTCAAAAACATGTTATTTTTAAAAATTTACCTAAAAGTTTCTGGACAGAAGTCATGGCTTAGGCGGTTTATATTTTGAATAAGTGTCTTATTAGAAGTGTTCGTGATAAAACTCCACAAGAAGCATGGAGTGGACAAAAGTCTAATCTTAGTCGTATGAGGGTATTTAGTTGAATAGCATATTTGTATGTGCCTGATGACTCGACAAAAAAGCTAAATGACAAGGCAAAAAATTGTATATTTATTGGTTACAACATGGAAACAAAACGTTATGAGTTTTATAATCCAAAGAATCAAAAAGCGATCATTAGTTGAGATGTTACTTTTGAAGAAGATAGAGTATAGGATTGGTTAGAAAAAGGAAAGACATAACTGACATTGCCAGTGTCTGTAAACAATGAATTGGAAGCGATTAATCAAACTGGAGAGTCATCTTCACCTCCAGTTCCTGAAGAGCCAGCTCATGTTAATCCTAAAACGTCATCTCCTCCTAATTTACCTTTACTTAGGCGCTCAAAACAAGAATGTCATCCAACACTTTTTTGAAAGATTATCAAGTTGGTGATGATGACAATGATGATGAAGTTGTGGCCCATTATGCTTTCTTTACAAATTGTGATCCAATAAAGATCGAGGAAGAAGTGAATGATGATCATTTGATTAAAGCAATTGATGAAGAAATATATGTCATAGAAAGGAATAAAATATGGGAATTAACCAGTTTACTAAACGGAAAGAAGCCTATTGGTGTCAAATGGGCATACAAGACAAAGTACTAGCCCAATGAAGAAGTAGAACGCTTTAAACCAAGATTAGTTACAAAAGGATACAAGCAAAAGTCAGGTATCGATTATTCTGAAGTATTTGCACCTGTTTCCATATTGGATACTGTATGTTTAATCATTTCACTTTTCGCTCAAAGCAATTCAAAGGTTTATCAAATGGATGTCAAATCAACTTTTTGAATAGTGTACTTGAAGAAGAAGTATACCAAGATATGTAAAGCAAGGAGAAGAAGATAAGGTTTATCAGCTAAAGAAGGCATTTTACTATCTTAAACAAGCACTAAGGGCATGGTATACTCCTTATTTCATTAAACATGGTTTTCATAAGTGTACATATCAACATACTTTATATATCAAGATCAACAAGGAAGGAGACATTGTTATAGTTTGTCTCTATGTAGATGATTTGATGTTTACCGATAATAATTCAAGACTATTGTCAGAATTTAAGAAAGATATGGTTGCTCACTTTGAAATGAATAATATGGGATTAGTGTCCTACTTTCTTGGTATCGAGGTAAAGCAAAAAAATGAAGGCATATTTATTTCACAACAGAAATATGCTAAAGATATTTTAAAGACATTTAAGATAGATGCGTACAAGCCAATTTCAATGCTAGTTGAAGAAAGGTTAAAGCTTTTGAAAGATGGCAGTGGTGATTTGGTTGATGCAACAAACTTCTAAAGGCTTATTGGAAGTTTGAGGTACCCAATTGCGACTAGTCCATAAATTGTTTACGGAGTGGGAATTGTGAGTAGATTTATGGATTCACCACGACAATCTCATTGGCAAGATGCAAAATGAATTTTAAGATATATTAAAGCTACAGTTGATGATGGCATATTTTATTCAAACAATAAAAATATACAACTGGTTGGATATATATGATTAAGCTAGTGACAATGAAAAAAGAAAAGGCACTTTAGGTTATATATTTCATCTTAGTTCTGGAGCATTTTCTTGGTCTTCAAAGAAACAAAATCTTGTTTCTCTTTAAACTGTAGAAGTGGAGTATATAGCAGCAACAAATTGTGCTACTCAAGCAATTTGGATACGGATGATGCTTAGCGAATTATAACACCGACAAGATGATCCAACTACAATCTACTACGATAATAAATCAGCAATTTCCTTAACAAAGAATCTAGTATTATGTTGTTGAAGTAAAAATATTGATATTAAAAATCACTACATTCGAGATTTGGTTAAAGATAAGGAAATTATAGTTGAGCATTGTGCATCTAAAGATCAAATAGTAGGCCTTTGAAAGCTGAGCCATTTTACAAGTTGAAGAACATGCTTGTAATGATTAAACCAAGTTTAAGGGAGAGTGTTAGAAATTAAACTTGGATTAATACATGTTTCTAGATTATGAGTTGTAAAGTCTTGTCTATGACTTGGTCAAAATACCAAGTCAAATTGTCTTTGAACTTTTTTAGATAGCTTCATTAAAGCTAGCATTATAGTCGATTATTATCGACTTTGCTTCTTTATAGATATGGTCATTTGGCCATTACATGTTTTGTACAAAAATAAAAAAGAAAAGTGAGTGAAAAAAGGTGTGAAAGCTTTGTAAAGTGGCCAATTTCAACTAGTTATACAGTGGGAAGTATTACTAAAAGTAATGAATCACATACACCCATGAGGGCTATTATGGTCATTATTCTTTAAATAACTACCAAAGGTAGTTAAGGTTTTGAATTTAAAAACCAAAGAACGAAAATATAAGGAAGATGTTTTTAACAAAAATTTTGGATAAGGAGATCTGCAGTAAAGCTTTCTTTAACCGGTGGAACTACAACAATAATCCAAGTATGTGATTTTTGTTTTTTATATGCATATGCAAAGATCATGTTTAACATGATCTATGTGATTATGCTCTATCTTGATTATTCCAACATTGGTATCAGAGCAGGTAATTTTTTATTTTATATGTATGCTAAAATCAAGTTGTCGTAAATCTGTGTTAAAATTTGGCTATTGATCATTTGTGAATAATGATATGAATATCTACGGATATCATGACTTTGGATATGCTATGTTTCTTGCTATATCATACTAGGCTCAAGAGTTATTTGTGTATAACACATTAAGTCATGATCTATTTTGTGCTTCTGTTTTACTCATTCTGTTTACAAACATGTTAAACGTCCATCCTTTAAACTCCATAGAAGCCTAGAAATGTTGTTTTTTCCTTTCTTCTAGGTGTACTTGGCTATGAAACCAATCATAATAAAAGTGAGTTTTTTTTAACGGTCTTCAAAAGAAAACGTTTTTTTTTGTTTCTTCTTTCTCTAGAGGATGCTTTTATTTTCTGCAACACCAAGATAGTAAAACTTGATCGAATAAGGTTTGAGTTTTCCTTTAGGAGAGAAGTGGTTCAGCTGCCATCAAAAGCCAGAAGAGAAAAGATTTACAAAAAAGAAAGAAAGAAGGAGAAAACGAACCGCAGAGAAGAGGAGGAAGAAGACGTCTCTTCTTGAAAACAACCAAGAGGTACATGGCATCTCAAAAGTTACATTGTTAAACAAATAAGTAAAATAAGATAAAGGCTTAACAAATAGATTTTTGGATATATGTGTCGTAACAACCTAGAATGGGTTAAGGCTTTAGGCTTTGAGATCCAACATAATAAGCTTGTGATAGTTTTGGGCTGTAATGATATGCAAAGAAAGGGTTCAAGTTAAATGAATGGGCCATGTCTATGTGATGCCTTATGGGTTATGGCTTGGACCCATAATATATGACTTTCTTTCATTAGGATTGAAGGCTTAGGCGTTAATAACCACATTGAGGTTGGGCTAGACCTTAATATATGTTTTAAATTAAATGTAACATAAAGAATTAGAAATAAGTTTTCTAATTTACACAAACTAATTAAGTTAGTTAAATTAGTTTCTAATTAATATAAATTATTGGAAATTAGTTTTTTTAATAAAAGTAAACTAATTTGTTTAGTTAAAATAAACTTATAAATAAGTTTCTAAAACCAACAGAATCATAAATTAGTTTTCTAATTGTATTATTTTCGTTGAATTAAAATTAGACATATGTTTTATAGTTAAATCAAAACTAATTTGTTTAGTTGAAATTAGAAAGAAGTTTCATTAGAAATTAGTTTCTAATTAAACCAAGCTAAATTGATTAGTTCAACTATAATTTAAATTAGAAATAAGTTTCTAATTCAATTTGAATTATTCAAATATGAATATGATTAGATTAGAAATAAGTTTCTAATTGATTAGATATCAATAGCATAATTTGATTAGTTCAATAAATTGCTAACAGAATTAAATTGTTTCCATACTATGAGCATGAGTTCGTTATGTGTTAAACAAAATAATTTGTTATTTTGTGCACTCTTCTGATTCTTGAAAAATTGTTTTTCTGGATGATGCCTATTATTAAGCGGACGCCTAAGCTTATTCGATGTGAGGCATATAAGAGACTTATTGGCAGTATGTATGTACAGTTAGTTAATATACGTTTAATGCCTGGAGACGGTTTAACACAACACGTTATTTTAGTCAATAACATGATGCAAGAGTTATGCAAGGTTGTCCAGCTTATGCAAATGTTGAAGTAAAATACATAACTTTGCTTGCAACATTACCTCAACCTCAAGGCGAACTGTTATGAATGTTCTAGAATAATATGCCTAACGAGAATACTTATAATTTTTCAGTGATGACATTTATTAAAGAGATGCGTAGAAGGAAGCTTATTAGGACTTTGTATCATATAGGTCTTCCAATGAAAATAGTAAGAGCTATTGTATATAGAGCTTCACGAACTGTGTCACGCGAACTCATGAACTCATTTCCACGTAGGTTTCGTTACCTATAGACTGTTCGTAGGTTGTAGCACATTTAATGCAACATGTTGTTTTATAAGAACAAAGTCTTGATTTTTATGTATTATGTTTACATGTATATCATATAGGAATTCGTCTAAAGTAAGGTAATTAGGATTTGATTGTTGTATGAATGATGATTGAACACATTAGTGGACTTTTGATTTCATAAGCAATTGTGATCGAATTATATACTCTATGAACGATTAATATGATATTAATGTGCATTTATATTTCTTTCTTATTGTAGAAACTTAGTGTTTCAAACAAAAAAAGGCTACTGCTTTAAAGAATATTGTTGTCGAACTTAATAGGGGTGAGAAACTCAATGGTGAAAATTATGAAATATGGAATATGAAAATCCAATATGTGCTGGAGGAGCAAGATGCTCCTGAACCACTAAACCTAACCATGACAATTCCTGAGGAGGGCACTACGGCCCAGCATAAGAGGGACTGTGATGTATATGAATTATGAAAAAAGAAGAACTCTTTAACTTGCATCACATTGCTAAGTAGCATGGATAATGATATCATGCGTGAGTTCCGTAAATTTGAAACTGCAAAGGACATATGATCCGCATTGGCTGCTTATTTTGGAGGTGCTTTAGTGACCAAAGTGAGGTCACTTGCAATTAAGTTTGATACTTATAAGAAGCGTCCAGATGATACAATGCAAAGCATCTGAGGCAAATGTCCAACATGGTAAGTGAGTTACGTGATGTTGGTCATGAGCTTTCTGATGAACAATAATTACAAGTTGTGATTCGTTCACTGCCTCAGAGTTGGGAGTATATGAAGATGTACCTAACTTATAATAAGAACATCAAGACAATGGAAGATGCTACGAGGCATCTCATCTTGGAGGAAGAGCATCTTGAAGTTTCAAAGATGTTTTCTGAGGCATATGCAGTTAGTTTTAGATCACATGGAGCTATGAACAAGAAACATAAGCATCATAGTGGACACAAGTGGAAGAAGAATAAGAGATTCAACTACTTTCCTCAGGAATCCAAGAAGGCAAAATGGAACCAACGTGTAAAGCAAAATCGTCCCTTCAAGAAGAAGAACATTAAATAAGTGAAGTGTTAATATTGTGGTAATAAGGGCCACTTTGCTTGAGATTATACCGAGCCTAAGAATGTACAACTTTATAGTACAAACATTTGTTTTGTGAATGTTTCTTTTTCTATTTTTTAACTGAATCACATCCTTTGTGGATTGCAGACTCAGGAGCAACCAACCATATAGTGAAGGATAAAGATGCATTTATTGAGTGTCATAAACTCCCACGTGGTAGTCGATGGCTCTATGTAGGTGAAAATTCCAGATTTGCTATATAAGGAATTGGTACATGTAAATTGGACATGCGTGGAGGACAACCCCTCATCCTACATGAAGTATTATTTGCTCTACATATTCGTAGGAATCTTTTATCTGTGTTGTTATTGGTTAGACTTGGTTTCAATATAAATTTCCATAGCAGTGAAATGGCTTTGGATCTTAGATCTATTTATTATGGTCATGATTTTTTATGTGATAGTTTTATTATACTGGACATGTTAAAGGAAAATAATAATATTTGTTATTCATTATTT
>JANZXV010000007.1:21915441-21927350 GCA_027576455.1 Erythroxylum roigii
TACGTAACTTATATATTGCAACCAAGTAATTTTTGGTTGCAAAATGTATATAATTAGCAACCATTTTACTATGGTTGTTGAGAATTTGATCCTGGAAATTTAGCAACCAAATTTATTGGTTGCTAATAAAAAAATTGAAATACTTGTAGTGACCACTCAATAGTTGGTTGTTAATTTGGTTGTTATTAAAAATTTTCTATAGCGACCATTAAAGTTGTCGCTAAAATTATTAAATTTGGTCGTTATATTATTATCCATGAATTATAAGTTTTAGTGACCATTTATAGCCACCAAGTATTGATTGGTCGGTAAAAAATATACATAACTTATATATTGCAACCAAATAATTTTTAGTTGCAAAATGTATATAATTAACAACCATTTTACTATGGTTGCTAAAACCATATTTTCTTGTAGTTATAGTAGTTTAAATGTCATACATCCACAAAGATTTAAATAGTAAGGAGTTACTCATCATACTATTAATCATATCTATTAATGTCTTATTAAGTCTTTCTTTCACATCATTTTGTTGAGGTGAATTTGGCATAGTATATTATTCATATATGTCTTATCTTTCAAGAAACTTTGTAAAAGAACCTAGTTATATATCCTGACTCATTATATTTTTCATAGTATTCACTATCTTTATCAAATCTTACACTTTTTGCCTTTTTGTTTAATTGTATTTCAACATCATTTATATATACCTCAATGGCATCTACTACACAATATTATTTCTTAAGTAAATAGATATAACCTTATCGTAAGAAGTCATCAATAAAAATAATGAAATCCATAAATAACCATCTCAAGTAATTAAATGCTTCTTGTTACTAATTTTTAACCATGTTTGGTTGTTTTTTCTTATTGCAATCCATTTATGTACTTAGAATATTAATTAAATCGAGATTTAGAAAAATCTCATTTTATGTTCATTCATGTTAAGTTCATATTTCAAGTTCAATAATTCTAGGTTTTCCCTACCTTATTTCAATGAGTGTTAACATTCTTTTGTTGAAAAAATGTGGATCAAAGGATATATAGTAAAGAAAAGAGAAAGTATAACTTTCTATTTTAAAACTTTTTCTAATAATATAATACTATAAAAAATCGGCATCGAGCCCTCCCGAGTCCTGGCTCCGCCTGTGACCACAAGTAAAACGAAAGACGGTACGAGGAAATCTCCACGTCAACCTAATTTAAGTATGTGCACAGCATGTATATATATTTCAAGCTTCCGAGCAAAGCTCATCCAACGTAGGAAACAACAATCTTACATTACAGGTCACGCACAATATGGCTACAAAAATCGCATTGCTTGGAGTTACTCTAATAGCCATTCTTATTTCGGTGACCACCGTTAGCTCCGACGATGCCACACCGATACCGGCCGATCCAGCCCAACTAGAAGCCTGGTTTAATGAAAACATTAAGCCATTACCAGCTCGTCAGGGACTTAACGATACCCTTTTAGCTGCCGAGAATACTCCTAAAATGGTAAAGGTGAGGCAAGACGGAAGTGGAGAATTCAAGACCGTGACCGAGGCAGTTAATAGTGTTCCGGCAGATAACAAACAACGTGTGATCATAGACATTGGTCCTGGTATTTACAAAGAGAAGATCACAGTTGAAAGGAATAAACCTTTCATCACGTTTTATGGAGCTCCTGGTAACGTTCCAACCTTGTCGTTTGATGGTACAGCCGCTAAATACGGAACCGTTTATAGTGCCACCCTGCAAGTTGATGCTCCGTTCTTTACAGCCGCCAATCTCGTTATCGAGGTAGGTATTCATCAAGCTTATATTATATATGTTTGGGTTTAAATCATTTTGTTCTTGTGGTCATCTTACTTTTGTGTTATTTTGGTTTTAGAATACCGCACCAAAACCAGATGGAGTAAGCAAAGGAGCTCAGGCACTTGCCATGAGAATTGGAGGTGACATGGCGACCTTTTATAACGTCAGGCTCCTGGGGTTCCAGGACACATTGTGTGATGATAAAGGCAGACATTTCTTCAAGGACTGTTACATTGAAGGCACTGTTGATTTCATTTTTGGAAGTGGGAAGTCTATCTATTTGGTAATTTTTTCTAAACCTTTCTCTAGACATGAAATAAATTGGTTCCATTGTTAGAAACTAAATAGAGTTTTACTAAAAATGATGCAGAACACCGAGTTATATCCGAAAGCAGATGAAGGAATGACGGTAATAGCAGCACATGCAAGAAGCAGTCAAGCTGAAGACACTGGACTTTCATTTGTACACTGCAAAGTAACCGGAAAAGGCACTGGTGCAATGTTGGGCAGAGCATGGACAGAGATGCCAAAAGTGGTGTTTGCTTACACTACTATGTCAGAAGTCGTAGATCCTGCAGGATGGTCAAGTAACAACCACCCTGATAGAGAAGCGTATGTATCTATTTCCTTATCAGCTTTAAAAAAAAATCACTTAAACATTAAACTATCTAATAAAGATGATCATAAACTCTATCGCATATTGCAGGAAGGTGTATTTTGCAGAGTACAAGTCTTCAGGAGCAGGAGGCGGAGCTCCCACCAGAGCTCCGTTCACCAAGCAGCTTAGCGACGAAGAAGTGAAATTATTCATTAGTCTTGGCTTCATTGAGGGTTCCAAGTGGGTGCTTCCTCCTCCCAAGGTGTAAATAGCTTATCTTCGGAGCAAAGTCTGTGCCTGCAGTACTGCTTCGTGCTAGAGCTTATGAAATTTTCTCTTTTTGCCTTCTTTTTATCTTGTTTCTTGAATAAACACACATAAACTTGTGTAATTCTGTTATTGTTCTTTTAATGCGTATTGAATTTTACTACAGAGATCAAACATAAGGCCATGTGAAACACCGCACGTAAATACGTGGTGATGAATTAAAGATGTCTTCTTATAATTGTGACTCTCTTAAAATATTTCGTAGGAAATAAAAAAAAAAAACCTACACTAATATCTAGTTATTACCATTTTGATATTTTTATGGTTATTATGATTTATATTATTTAAATTATTTTATACATCAATAAAAAATTAAAAATATGCAAAAATAAGGGATTAATTTTTAATTATTAATTATTTTAATGCATGCTTTCATAGATTATAGGTGATCGTACAGCACGAGTTATGTACTAATTTTCCTAAAAATAATTTAGATGATATTCAATATATTAATCATAAAAGTTGTTAAAATAATGAGCATCAAACTTTTTTTATAAAATATATATCACAATAATAAAATTCTCCATATAGATAATTACAAAAATATCCTTGTTTGACTTTAGACGTCTTTTTTAATATGGCTTCGGACCAACAGATCGGTCGGGTTTTTAACGGAGCCCAATTTTCAGTTAATTAACCGATGAATTCCTCAAAAGTACGAAACTACCCTCTCTCTCTCTCTCTCTCTCTCTAGTGTGTCTTCCCCAATCCGCAGATCGAATTATAATTAGCCCCAAGCCCAAAGCTCAGAAACCCCAAATCTTTCCAACCAAAACAAAGTTGGAAAATCTTAGCTGAGCTGTGGGGAGAGAGAGGGAGAGAGAGGGAGGTTATGGATCAACATGAAGAACATGAGGTGTACGGCGGCGAAATCCCCGACGAGGGGGAGATGGATGCGGACGTACCTGAAGACGAGGAACAGACCGACACTAATTCCAAGGTTTGTTTCTCTCGCTCTTGCTTTAGACTCTGCTTTGTCGGAGTTTTGAGGTTGGTTGAGTAATTTGCTTTGTTTTTCGTTTATTTAATGGATAGGAGCTAGAGGAGATGAAGAAAAGACTGAAGGAGATTGAAGAAGAAGCTGGGGCTCTCCGGGAAATGCAGGCTAAGGTTGAGAAGGAGATGGGTGCTGTTCAAGGTATTACACAACGCACCAAGAAACTTTTCTTTACATGCTATGTATTTGTAGATTTGTTGATTGGGTTGTGGAGAAATGTATTGTGGTGATCTGAGCATAGATAAAATGGGGAAAGAAAAACCTTATCTTGCTAGCTTGAATTTAACTAATGAGTTTGGGTTTGACTTATGCTGTTTTTCATGGAGATCCCTCGAGTACTTCTGCATCTCAGGCTGAAAAGGAGGAGGTGGATTCCCGCTCGATTTATGTCGGTAATGTGAGGGTTAACTACACTTATCTTGCTTTAATTTATGCCTATTATTTTCTGTGTATAGTGACTTGGGGAACCAAGCCTCTTTTGGGTCTTCAACTTTACTCTGTGAACATATTGTCTTTTCGTTGCTTTGCCATGGTTTTGTGTTCTCATTGACTGTGGCACCCCTAGCATACTGGTATAAGAAGAATTCTGATTTGTGTCCTTAACTTTAGGTGGATTATGCTTGTACCCCGGAAGAAGTGCAGCAGCATTTTCAATCCTGTGGAACAGTTAACAGAGTGACGATTTTGACTGACAAGTTTGGTCAACCAAAAGGGTTTGCTTATGTTGAATTTGTGGAAGTTGATGCTGTTCAAAATGCTCTATTGTTAAACGAGTCAGAGTTGCATGGCCGCCAGTTAAAGGTAGTTGTTATGATTTTCTGCTGTAGTTACTTTGTGAATTTTCTTGCGTGCTTATGATGGGGAACTGCGTATTCTCAGGTTTCTGCAAAGCGAACTAATATTCCTGGAATGAAGCAGTATCGAGGAAGGCGTGCCAACCCTTATCTCGGGTTCAGACCTCGAAGGCCATTTGCACCTGCTCCATTCTTCCCCTCATACGGGTATGGGTGAGCACTTACCCTTGCTTTTGTATCTTGTAACTGTTCTGATCTTTTCTTTATAAGAGAGCCCATGGTAGTCAAGTAGATTCATGTTGATCTTGGGGTATTGAGAGGCTGAAATATGTTGTTCTTACTTGGAATGCTCTTATGAATTTCATTCTATGCAAGTGGATTTACATGTTTTTTCTTTGTTTCATAGGGCTTATCTATGTCATCTCTTTTTCGACAGTAGTATCTTCCCATGAAGTTTTGACATGTAACTTTGTCCATATTTTAGATGCCAATTTCCCTCTCTGTAGCATCCAAGCCAAGAGAAATACTATTTTGAATAATTTCATTCTGAGCGTTCTGCATAATCACTTACAGTCTTTGACAGTAGCTAACATTTGTTTTCTCATTTCCAGAAGAGTTCCGAGGTTTAGACGGCCAATGCGCTACAGACCGTACTGATGATAGTATCTGTAAAGTAATGGCCACAATTCTAAATCCACTGGTTGATGCCTTGTGGTTATCATATTGATATTGTGGCAGTCTTACACGGATGGTAACATTATACCATCATTGAGATGGTAACATCAACCTGGTTCTTTCAAATTGGGATTAGACTAATTCTTGTTTACCGCGAGCATTGCAACTATTATATAGGAGATAGAGGGTGGCATGCATGCAGATCTTATGGGATTCATTTCTGTTTAGTCTTAAAATCACACGTTCTGGATCTATAATTATGTTTCTTAGTGAAATGGGGTATCTGTAGCAAACAAAACAATTGCTTTGGTAATTTAGAACTCGTTATGTGTTCTTCTGATTACATTCAACCCATTTTTTTTAACACCCATGGTCGTTTGATCATTGCGAGATTTGTGTTTCTTGAGCAATTATTCTGAAGTTCAAACTTATACCAACTCCTCTTTTACGCTTCCAAAATGATTACTACTGAGTGAAGTTTCCTCTTAAAAATAGCTTTTCCTTTACCCTGAAGTCGCAATTTAACAGTCATTCTCAGACTGGTAAAGTTACAAATTTTACTTATAGGAATAGGACAGCCATTACTTAAAGTTAGATCAATTAATTTTTTGTTCCATTTATTTTAATAACTTTTGTTTTTAAAATAAATAGAACAAAAGATTAATTGATCTAACTTTAGGTAATAGCTGCCCTATTCCTATAAGTATGATTAGTTGGTTAATTTTTTTATATATTAATTAATTTTTATTTGATAATTTTTTTAAATTAAATTTAAATTCTTTAGTAGATAAGGATAATTTTTTAATCATATTTTAAAATTTATTTATTTTTAACTAATTTTATAAATTTTTAATTTATGTTAAATCTTTTAAACTATAAGTTTTTTATTTTATTAGTTTAACTTTCAATCCCGTTTTTATGATATTGAAATAAAGCACGATTCAAAAAAAAAATCTCTTATTTAATAACAATTCAAATTTCAACTGTAATTGTTTCAAAAATAGAAAATTTATCAAGCAATTCAAAATTAAAATGCATGGAAAAATCCAATTTTTGGGGTTTAATCCTGCACTGAACATAATTCGAGGGTTGTGACACAGCAAGTTCATTCTTGACAATGTTTTAGGTTCTTCAGCAAGCATTGCAATGAATCTCACAGAGAAAGTTCATTCTAAGATTGCATAATCATCATCTGTTGTTCTGTAACATATTAGTATATTTCTGCGCGGAACTGACTCTTTGCTTCATGGAACTTGTAGGAATTGGCACATTGGCAACAATTCTTCATCTGGAATCACTACAGAAACAATCGAATGAAGCACATTCTGCCAAAGACCTTTTCCTGAACCAGTCGCTGCCCCTCCTACCTCTGCGCCGCCTCCACTTTCAGTACACATCAGTTAATAGTCTGTATAAGATCGTTCTTCAAAAGTCATAGAAGTAACGATGATTTGGAAGATCACAAGATCTAGTGTGCTCACCTTATAAAATTCAGGGAGATTGTGAATTATATACACCACGTTAACACATTGAATCTGCTTAACAAATAACAATCTGCGCAGACAAAGCAAAATAGTTCCAACGTAACAGCATAAGAACTGGTAAAGGGAAAAGGGCACTAAGTACAAATTCAATAAAACCTTGAAGAAGCTAAACACACAAATTTTTCAGAGGATACTTCATTCAACCCTTCAGTGACAACCTCCAGTGCATCATTGAGAAAAACCTCCTATTTACTGAATCAATCCGATACCTATTTGTGTCCAAGCGTTGAGTTGAGATGATACAATTCATCAACAAAAGGAGCTGTGAGAATATAAGCTCACCGTTTCTGAAACTGAAGCTTCTGCCGGAGCATAGTGGCTACTGAATCAATCTGATGCACCCGAATCGGGACAGTCCTTCACAAACTAAGATGAAACTCTTTTCCTAACGCAACCTGTTTTTTATCATCTTAGCACAGAACGTTTAGACGAATGTCAGCATCCACAACATAAAGACTAGTCACCGAAGATTACACCTTTCTCAACAACAGACACACTTCCTTCTTTACCTGAGTCGGGATATAAAGTGTAAATGCAAGAGATAATTAACCCATCTCAGAAAGCCTTCTCTTTCGGTTACTACAAAGCTCAATCTTGCACGAACCATACATTAAACAAACTTAGAAGAAAGAAGAAGGACCTGGGATGTAAATGTGCAAAGCGTAGTTGCCTTGGACGTGTGGAAAGCTCCGAACTTGAGTGAGTTGACCGGTTTCCAAGTGATCGACCAGACCTTTTCATTGTCAAAACGTTAAACGTCGAACATCAAGTGAGCTCAGACGATAACACGAACACGTAGGAAACATAAGTCATATTAGAGTGGGAATGCTTCGCTAATTTGGGTATCAATGGAATTGGAAGGCGTAAGAAGTGGAAGAGGAGGATGCGGTAGAGCAACGATTTTGGATTCTTCGGTCGGAGTTGAGTTGAACCCGACGAGTGGTCACCGTAGAGGCCATTAGAGCTTCCATTTTTAACCATTTTGATTTTGAGTGTCTGAATTTTTATTTTATTTTTGGTATGATATCTTACGTATGAATATTTAAAAATGTAAATTAGTTAAAATTTAGGTTCATTAAAATTGGACTCGTTGAAGCGAAACGACAGCGTTTTTGTTGCTTGCCGTACTATGCTTCAAGATCGTGCGTATAAATAAGGTCCTTTGATTCGAAAATGGTTTCAAAAGAATTTTAGAAGGAAATTTCTGGAGGGAAACCCGATGCAAGTATTACCCTGTCCTCTTCAGTCATCAGTTTGGCGGTTTTAGATCTGAGATTGCCGATGTTGAGTGCTTAGCCAATCGCCGGCCTAATGGTGTACACGCAGCTTCAACTCTATTGAGTAGAGAACGCAGAAGGAAAACGGTTACGCGACGATTCCGGTGCAAATCGAAATCATAACGCCGGCAGCGAGGAGGAATCTCATAGAATTCTTGCTCACAAATCGCTACCGCTGACCCGTCAAATCTATTGAAAGGAGTAGCACTGGTAAGCGTTTATCTACCGAAGATTGTTGATTAGTTTTACAACGATTTGATTTCTGCTTTCTTTCATCACAAGAAATTTAAGCTCGAAGGTTATTTACAGTCGCTTTGTTATTGCGTATGGAATAGTGTCACTTACTCGTCCTTGCTAGGTCAAGAGAGAGAAAATGATTCGTGTAGTTCGCTACTTTGTATGTTGATGTCAAGGCTCTGGTGATTGGCGGTAAAAAGATCTCTCGCCTAGATCCTATAAACAAAAAATTCCAGAAACGGTGAAATTAGCCAGATTTCTTCGTCTAGAGAAACATTCTCTCTTCACAATTAATCTTTTAAGCAAGCTTCCGAGGATAGGACGATTAGTGTTCCTTCAGGGAACGAGTGTTTATCAGATTCTTTTGATACTCAATCAAAAAGGATGCGGTCGCGCTAAACATGTTAGACGATGATTTTGATGAATCTGCTTTGTAAGAATGATGCTATTTGTGAAAAGAAATCTGTAGTAAGAGAAGAAATGTGAATGATTACTTTGGATTCAGTTGAGCTGTCTACCTCAGGTGCTTTGGAATACTTGGATAGCTTAGTATATGAGGCAAGAAGTGGAAGTACTTGTCGTACACTATAGTTTAGGAACATGCCAGAAGAGAACCCGAAATATTTGAAATCCCTGACCGAAAACAATGTGAAGCAGCTTGCAGTGACATTTCAATACATTTGATAATTGTCCCTAACTTGTGTACGACCTAATACTTGTAACCATGTTCAGGTTCACATAAATATGTCCTAGTCTTTAGGATTAGTGGATCTATCTACTTGGTTTTAGCATATATTTGTTAAAGCTAAGTTTTCTTGATGCTAGATTTCCATGATTGTTGGTCGTGTTTTGATCCTTCTCATTGAGGTAATTATTAAGTATTAGCCAGGAATTGTTTTCCTGATCAGGCTGTTTGATTTGATGCTTCAGAGCACGCACGACACCTATATATTATGTTTCTGTGAAGTCTCTAATAGTAACCTTCCTTGAGCTTGATTGCTGCTTTTGCTTGCCTACTATCGGTAAATCAATCCGTCAGACATTCTAGTAATGCCAGTATGGTTGAATCCTTAGGTAGAGCTGCTATAACTGTTATATGTTGCTAGTCCTTGCGTATAATCGTAGAAAAATGCAGTTCGCGCCGAGTTTATAAAAACTGAACTGGCATGTACATTTTGAAACTGTAGAGTGGGAGTCTTTTAAATCCTATTATAGGCTAGCCCTTCTCCTTGCAATATTAGGGCATGTTTGGTTGAACGAAATGAGTATTGTATTCTGTTCATATTTCTCAGAATTACCTATTCTTGTATTTGGTTAGAAAAAAAATTTTGAATAGGTATTCTCAGTTTTAATTATTCCGCCAGCTTAGGAATAGGTTGTCTTTACCTATTCTGGGTATCTCGGAATAAATATTACCACATTGAGGACTGAAATATCTTTGTCTCTCTCGCTCTTGTTTTCACGCTTCACGCTCTCATCTCCCTCGCTCTTGTCTTCAAGCTCTCGTCTCTCTCTATTTTCACAGTCTAGTCTTTTCTCCAATGTTTCTCTACCAGTTGCACGAATTAGGTATGTTAGTCATTAAAGTTTTTTTTGCTATCAATGTGGTTGTTTAGCTTACCTCATCAGTCAAATAACTTTTGTGATGCTTATTTGGTCTTTTGGTTTCTTCCAATTAACTTGACCAAGATTGGAAAATATTGGAAGAGATGAATTTATGTGCTTCTCAGATTCTTTCTTGTATCTGTGCAAGTCTTTTTTGTTTGATGAAGGGTGGTAACAGTCTGCTTGTTCCCCTTTGTGTTTGTCTCTAATTGATATGATTGAAGGGTTTCTGAGATATCCGGGTGGTATGAATAATGTTGAAGATATGTTATCTGTGTGGTATTAACATGGATTGTAGTAGGTGTCTGCGTTATCTGAGTTATGACACTGACTAAAAGAGTATGTTCTCAAATAGATTTCTATTAGAGTAAAAACTAGAAGAGGAAATCACTGGTAGTTAAAATTGGTTGTGAATAAATTCGGCCATTGATAAAATTTTTATTTCTTTCAATAGGCTATATATGGCCATGAATGTAGTTGAAAAGATTGGTTCCTTGCGTCAGGACATCTATGTCTTCTTCAAAAATTTGTTAATCATCTTCAGAGGATTATTATCGGTCTTAATAGAATTTGATCTTTACCAAACTTGTTGGAGCATTGATAAATTATTGTTAGTTTTTAAATATGAAAACAGAAAATAAAGGCTTAAAGTTGAAAACAGAAAATAAATGTAACATTGATAATAAAGGCTATATATGACCTAAGTTTGGTACGATATTTATAACATTGATAATAACAAATTAGAGGTAATCTTGATTTTTGTCTTAATTCGTCGGACCCAAGCTTAAATGGTTTTAATTTTTGGGCTGAATTAATTAATTTTGCATAATTAATTTACTTGGAGCGAAAAAGAATCATTTAACAATTTATAAATATCAACTATAACACGAATTAATTTGTTTTTCAAGAAGTAAGACAGATTCCTTTTAATTTAAATAAAAATAATATAAAACATTTTTAAATTAATGATTATGAAGTTATTAATTACTCATATCTACTAAAAAACTTAAGAAATTGAATTCCTTTCTACAAGTATATGATAGAAAATTAAATGTTTAATTCTTATTTTAGGCTCAACCTATATTTGTTGGGCTCATAATCTAATGCTAGCATGAAAATTTTGAAGGTTCATGCTTCAAATATTATCACACAATATGCGCTCAAAATTGCACTTTCAACTTTTACTTGTTAGATAGCCATTTGTTGTAAGTATGGGTTGAGTTCCACCCAAAATCATGGATATGAAGGCATGACTTTTATTTTTCAATTGTGATTTTAGTATGTGTTAACATTTAAATTTATTTTTTAATATTTTATTTTTGCGATCAAAATTTTAATAAAAAGTCTTAATTAAAATTAAATTAATTATGTGTTGTGTTATAATCTTTTTAAAAATAATTTAAATATTATTTTATATTTTTAAAAATGGCTTTAATTTTTCAAAGAAACAAGTTAATTCCAAATTAGTTTACTTAAAAAAACAAATTATTTTTAAAATTTAAATATATTTTAAAATTTTTAAATGATTTTCAAAATCTAAGAAATTAGAAATAAATTTTGCTCTAATAATTTTTATTAATTTAATTATAAAAATTAACGTAAAACTATTTACTTAATTGATTATAAAGTAGTTACAATTTTAATTATTAATATTAATAACCACGACATTTTTTTTTTGAGAAGTTTATTTTTATATAAATTAAAAACTCTTATAGTTGATGAAAAGTAGAAGAGAAATCAAATTTGATTTAAAAACCAAAACCAAAAGTGCTTGCTTGATTTATTTTTGACTTACTATTATTTTCAAATTCAGTTAAAAAATTTACCTGTTTAAAATTTTAATTTTAATTTTTTGGTTTTGGCTTTGGCTTCTTTCAATTTGTATAACTATCATAAAAATTTTCTTTTCTTAATAATTTAATTTTCTATCAACTAAATATATTATTTATTTATTTAATATAATAATAATTAAAAATAATTTAATGTTCAATAATCTAGTTTAATTTTTGTAATTAAATTAACAATTATTAATAAGTAGAATTAAATTAAACTATC
>JANZXV010000007.1:21936181-21949777 GCA_027576455.1 Erythroxylum roigii
GTTCTATCATTTGGTATCAGAGCATACGATTTTGGGCATGGCAACAAAGAAGCAGGAAACAAGGTTGGATGTCTTGGAAAAAGAAGTGGAAGAAATCAAGGTCGGGCTGCAAGTGGAGAGAGAGACCTTGAGGGTGGACGTTAATTAGAAGCTCGAAGGGGTGAAGGGGGAGCTGAAGGAGGAAATCAGTAGGAGGTTCGACCAGCTGATGCAGGCGATCACCACCCTCCAAGCTCGTCCCGAATCGCCACAGCTTCACTCGGCGAAGTTGTTTGAAGGGAAGTCTTCCGTGATGGCTATGAGAAGAGTCCGAAAAGAGGAGGCTAAGGAGGAAGTTTATACAAGGATGGAGACGGTACACGAAGGAGAAGCTGGTTGGGTCGGGTTGGACCCACAAGACCATAGGCGACCTGTGGAGCTCCAGATGAAAGATGGGACTGACCCGACTATTAAACATTTAGTCGAGGACAGATTAGGGCACGAGAGTGGGCTAGAAGAGGGACGTTATCGCAGAGGGAATAGGCACGAGGGGGACGACCCGAATAGGGAAGGACGATTCACCGGCGATACCAGGGCCGGACCGGAGCTGAGGGGGTGTTATCGCGGGGAGGAGGGTTACCGGCGTAATGAGCTAGAGAGGGGGCGATACCAGGGGAACGATCGACGCGAGGGAGATGTTGAAAAAAAATGAGAGGTGCGCCGGTGAAGCTAGGGCCGAACCAGATGACAGGAGGTGGTACCAAGAAGGGGAAGGGTATCGGCCTGGTGAACGTTGGCGAAGGGGGCACACAGTCGACGAACCCCGACCTTCGGACTAGAAGCGCGATTGCAAGCCCAGGAGGATCGAGATGCCTACCTTCACTGGAGAAGACCCAGACACATGGGTCAACAGGGCTGAACGTTTCTTCTCGGCAGGGAGGTGAACAGAGGCGGAAAAGGTGGAGTTGGCAGCCCTGAGTTTTGACGAAGAAGCCTTGGCATGATATCAGACTGTCGAAGCCACGGGGGTGAATCCGGACTAGAGGGAACTAAAAGCAATTCCTGTTTTTTCCATGTTCTTGACAAAACTTCTCACAGAGGATTTGCCTTTACTATTTGTACGTCCAAAGAAGATTGTCTTGTATTTTCAAAAAGGGAAAGTTGTTGGCCCTGTTGCAATTGATTTTAAATCAGGAGAAATTCAAGAAGGAAATAGGGAGTTTGTTGGCGAGTTATCAGTGACTCTTGTTGATGCTCGCAAACTTCCCTATCTCTTCTATGGTAAAACAAATCCATATGTTGTGCTAAGGTTGGATGATCAAACTATACGCAGTAAAAAGAACAGCCAGACCACAGTCATTGGGCCTCCTGGTGAGCCCATTTGGAATCAGGATTTTCATATGCTTGTTGTCAATCCTAGGAGACAAAAATTGTTAATCCAAGTGAATGACTCTCTTGGATTTGCTGATTTGACCGTTGGCATGGGTGAGGTTGATCTGGTATCTCTGCAGGACACCGTGCCGGCAGATAGGATGGTGGATTTGCAAGGAGGATGGGGGATGTTTAGACAGAGGTCAGCTGGGGAGCTACTTCTTCGATTGACGTACAAGGCAGATGTTGAAGATGAAGAAGATGACAGGAGTGAGATGAAGTCTATTGATGCATATGCGTCTGATGATGAGTTCTATGAGATTGATGAATCATAGGCTACTTATGAATCAAGTGGGATTGGGAAGGGAAGTTCCTTTATTCAGTTGCTTAATGGTTCTGTTGTGGAGTTGGATCATTATTCAAGGGATCTTATATTAGAAAACCTTCGTGACATGTCAAAAGGTGCATTACGCTGTCTAGGTTTTGCATTCAAAGAGGGAGTCCCAGAGTTTGCAACATATAACGGAGATGAAGATGACCAAGCTCGTCAGCTTTTACTCAACCCATCTAATTATTCTTCAATTAAGAGTCAACTAGTTTTTGTTGGCCTGAATGTTATTACAGTCCTTGATGAAGAAAAAGAACAGGAGGAGGAGTTGGAAAGAAATGAAGTGGAAGCAAGCTAGATTTTTCGGCTTTCACCTCGAGGACAAGGTGAAACTGATGGGGGGAGTATTGTTAGACCTAGGACAACTCAGAATAATATTTATAGATATAGTAAATATATATATATATATACATATATGAGGTTAGTTACGGGGAGGGGGTTGACAACCTCATGATTGGTTGTCAGCTAACCGAATCTGTTATTCCTAACAGATTCTTAGTATAAATAAGTAGCAAATGTGAGGAGCGAGGATATTGAGTATACTGTTGAGTGAGAGTGTGAGCCTAAGGCTGGAGGTCCTGGTCCTCGAAACCAGTTTATCGTCTGTATTCCTTTACATAAATCTATAGCAAATACATATTTTTCCTTATTTGTTTTCTAGATTCTATCACAATATTTACGAATTCTATAAAATTTATTTTTTTCATTAAATATTAATCAATCCGCGTAATTACTTTTCTATTTAACAACAAAATGTAATTTTTTTTCCATAAAAACTAATCAATCTGCTGTCCGCATTATCACTTTTATATTTGTCTTATCTTTTTCAATCGTCAGTCGTTACCCTATGAACCATCCAAAAGCTGATTGTCTATAATCCACTAAAGAGCATACGGGAATTGACGACAACGATTTCTATTAAGATCTTTCAGAAGAGCAACCCTATGATAGGGTTTTAATATATTATATATATTATAGATGATGGCAACCTATGATAAAGTTTTAATATATTATATATGTTATAAATGACAACGTTGCTCTAGGTTTTGAATTACAAAGAATTAAAAAGATAATAATTCCATATTACTAACTTTACATGACGGCAACGTAAAAGCAACGACAACTTATAGGTTTTGATATATTATATTATATTATATTATATATATATATTAAGAATAAAAAATAAATTTTTTTAGTTTTTTAAAAACTTGGGCCCTATCTTCGTTCATAGGCACCTCACAGGATGGGACAGCTGGCCCAAGGATTTAAGGTTGCTCCATACCTAAAGTCAAGGATCAAACCCCTGACCTTTGGTTAAGGATGGATGAGTCCTTGCCACTCAACCACACCCTTTGGGTTTAAAAGTGACAAGTTTTGATTGATGCGACTTATCCATCAATTTTTCCTGTTCAAAATTGAAATTATATCTCAAATTTTAAAAGAAAATTTTAATTTCAAAATTTTAATTTATTTAAAATTTACCTGGCATTAATGTCTAAACTAAATTTGATGATGAGGCTTATTACGTATTAATGTTTTTAATTATTAATATACGTTATTCAAAATTAACATATCAAATGAAAATTAATAAAACGACATTGTTGGTATAAATGGAATTGTTAAATTAGTTTATGTAGTGTTAGCTCTTTGTTATCTGTCTATTTTTTTGATGTCTTTATCTTTTTTTTTTGTTCTTTTAATGTGCCAAATTATTCTGGCATTGTAACATATTACATTAGGAAGTTCTTCCATTTTAATTTGTCCTCTTTATGTCTTAGTTTGAAGGCGTTAAGATTGTGTAATCTAATTTAGGTCATTTTTAAATAACAAATTTTTAATTATACAATTAAATGATGTCATTTTATTAATCTTTATTTGTCATGTCATTTTTAGCTAACGTGTATTAATTAACGTCATTTTATTAATCTTTATAAATAACGTCATTTTATTAATCTTTATAATAGTTAGAGTTTTTGAAATACATGATAAGTTACGTCACTTTTTAAAGTTTATGTTAGAATTGAAATAAATTGAAATTTTGAGCATTTTATTGTCATTTTTTAAAGTTCAGGTTATAATTATAAAATTAATCAAAGTTTAGAAATTTTGTAATTAACCCTTTTTATAACTCTTATTATTAAAAATTGGTAAGTTTATTAATTAATTGATAAATTAATATATTAAAATTAATTAATAATTTTTAATTAAATTTCAAATCTTTTAATAAATACGAAGAATGCCTTTTAATTATTTTTAAAATATTTAATTTAATTTATATTTTAAATTTAATATTATTTTAACTGTTTAAATTTTTATTTTTTATTTAAATTTCTCCGACAAAACAAAACAGGTAGGATACTATTTGGCAAATCACATAAAACAGCCCCTGTGATATAGTTGATTATTCATCTTAGCTCATGTGTTTTTAATTCGTTCACCTTAGCCCCTGTGTTTTTTATTTTCATTCAAAATACTCCAATTGGGTATTTTCGGATAAATTTGCCCTTAGATTATTGAAATATATTTTTTTTAATCTCTTGATTCTAAAGGCAAATTTGTCCGAAAATATCCAATTAGGGTATCTTAAATAAGAATAAAAAATACAGGGATTAAGGTGAACGAATTAAAAATACAAGAACTAAGATGAATAATCAAGTATATCACAGATACTTTTCTATAGGATTTGCCATACTGTTTACTTGACGTTATATTCGAATACTATTTAGTTGGCGCTATATACGTACAATGCAATAGGTCAACTTGTTTACTGGTTGGGTCATGTCTGAATGACGGTACGAATCCATTACTCCCAACGAAATAATTGCGTTTGGGACATTGTACTCAAAAGTATGTAGAATATCTACTTGGATTGTAGATATTTTAACCTTTTTGGGTAGCGACTGAACTGTTTTTCACAAGAGTTAATTAATAAAAAAATTCAATATTTTCTTATTTTTTTTAATTATAACTCAAATTTTGAAAAGCAGTAATAAAATGTTTAAATGTTTAAATTTTTTCAATTCTAACCCAAATTTTAAAAGTTGCAATAAAATACTTAAACTTTTAATTTTCTTCAATTCTAGCCCGATATTTTCTGTTGTTATCCCTCAACCCTCAGCTTTTTATTTTCTATTTGTTCTATTAACGTCCCAAACTATTCCCACATTACAGCATAATGTACCAGTAAGCTTTTCATTTTTAGATCATTCTCCTGATGTGCTTAGTGTGAGGACATTTAGAAAACAAACCGGAAATAAAAAGGAAAAATTAAAATCAAAGCATAAGGTCGTTAGGACTACATAATCTGATTTAGGTCATTTTTAAACAACGACATCGTTTCATTATTTTTCATTTGTTGTGTTAGTTGTGGCTGACATGTATTAATAGTTAATGTTTCTGAAACACGTGGCAAGTCACGCCAGAAACTTAACGGAAACACTAACATTGCGCTAAAATTGAAAAAAATTAAAAGTTTAAACATTTTATTGTTACTTTTTGAAGTTCAGGCTAGGATTGAAAAAAATTGAAAGTTTTGACATTTTATTGCTACTTTTTAAAGTTCGGATTATAATTGAAAAATTGACCAAAGTTTGGGTTTTTTTTAATAATTAACCCTTTTTATAATTGGGTTCTTTATTTTTATGTATATTAAATAAATTATTAGATATTTATAGTAAGTCAATAGTCTCAAAACTAATAACATTAGAAGAACAAATACATTTTGCTAATATTTAAAAAGTTAGACTAAAAATTAAACCAATAAGAATAAAAGTTTAAAAAATTTATCTGTATTAAAATATCTTAAAATCATTATATAATAAGGATTAAATAAAATTTAAAATATTAAAATACAATTGCAGGAACATATTACCCTTGACTGTTAAAAAGATAAATTTTAATTAAAGAAAAAGACTGTCAGTACAAACTAATTGATTTGTTATAATTTATAAAAACTAATTAATTCTCCAAAATTGGTCAGTTAATTAATAAATCGATCAATTTTTAATAACAAGAGTTATTAAGATAAACTGAACTAATAAATTAAATGGTTCAAGGTTACAAATCGAATTGACTCTATTTTTAAATAATTGTTTTTAATTATAATGAAGTAAATAATTTATTATAATTACCTTAAATTATTAATTTAATTGGTTTGAATCGGATTTAAAAATTAAGTTTAAGTTGTTATATTAGTGAAATTTTATTACTTCATGTTTGATTTTCATATTTCACGTATTTTTTTGTTATTTTTTAATTGAAATTTAAAAGGATGAATTTTTTTAAAATTAAAAATTAGAAAAAAAATTTTGAAACTTTTTGAGATTAAAAGATTTTTTTAGAAAGAGCTTCTACCTTAAAATATACAATTTTGATATTTGCAATCTTGCTGCAACAATTTGATGATTCATAAAATGGCTGCTTTAAGGGATGTTTGCTAAAGAACCTTACTCTTGTCATAACAAGATCCTCCTTGGTTTTCTTATGTTGCCAAGTAGGTATCATTTGATTCTTGCTTTGAGAAATGAGTAAGAAGAGAGCCTATACGAAATTATGAAAATACTATCTTCCAATCCTGTTTATTTATCTTTAACTTTGTCTATTTCTTCTTTACCTTCTAGTGTAAAACGTGTGTTATCAAACAAAATTAAAAATTTTGTAAAAATTACCCATGTACATATAAAAGTCGTGCTTGTGAGTCTTTTTTATTTTGTTAAATCCGCATAATATTTATTTTTGTGACTGTTCTCGGAAGAGAATCGGATAACAGAGTCCAAATCTCCTGTCCAATCTTATGGTGTCTTATTGTGTCCAATAAATCTCAGCCATTTATTTATGTGGGATTCGCATGAAGCCCGCGTAGATCCCACAAAATAAATGGATGAGATTTTATGAGACAGAATAAGACAGAGTAAAACTAGATAGAGGATCTGATTTCCGGATAACATGCCCAACTTTTGGTGGAGATTAATTTCGGGTTATACAGATTGATACTGATGACATATGACTACATCATCTACACGTTATAAAACTGGTGGAAGTCAATTAATTTGGCAAATATTTCAGTTGGAAATGGTAGTGCGTCGTGAGTTAAAATCGACTCACAAATGATGGTGAGAGGTCCTCCTAGTGGTTTCCATCTCTAGTTAATGGGATCGAGTTACACAAATTGTGACTCATTTAAAATAATTACAAAATACAGGTATTAAAAAATTAAATAGATTTGAACCATAAAAAAATTAAATCAGTTAATATTTTAATTTGATTTATCTTAATCATTTTCATTTTTAAAATCAGTCATTTTATTAACCAATTAATTTTTATAAATTAATCAATTTTAAAAACTTTATAAATTAATTAATTTTAATTTAATAAAAAAGAGGCACTCATAAGAGAAAGATATTCATACCATTTTCTCTATTAAATCGATATAAAATCTCACAATCCACCCTCTCTTAAAGCTTAGCGAAGACGCTGACACGAGTTGAGAATCGATTCTGATATCATTTGTAATAACCCAAACTACCCGCTCACAAATATTGTCTACTTTAAATTACCCTTCGAATCAAAACCCTCACGGTTCAATTTAATTTTTATCCAACTTTTAAACATTAACAAAAAGTGATTATTTGATAGTAAAAATATGTTGGACATACTAAATTTAATTTTTTGGGTATGTGAATTGACTTAACCAATAGTTACATTTGCAATGTAAGAAGCAAAAGTAACGAGCTACTTTATGTCGTTTTCAATCCAATTATGAATGCCCACTTTCATGCACCATGTTATAAGGTGCAAAATTCGCAAGGTCCCAAGCCAACTATCTTCTTCTTCTTTCCTTAGAACCGAACACCAATGCAATCATATTTTCAAGGCTAGACATGAAACCCACCACTTCAACTCAGTTCGCTCTCTTCCCGCTTTTCTTGATCTTTGGTTTGTCTTTTGCATACCGCACTGCTGGCACCAGTGGCTCTGGTAAGGAGAGAGAGACCTTGCCTGAAATGTCAACAGAGCCTAATGGTCAAACCGGTTCCTCACCAGGAGGCACTGGCTCCGGCTATGGTCCAAACTGGAACTACAACTGGGGTTGGGGTTCAAGTCCAGGCGCTGGATGGGGCTACGGGTCTGGTTCAGGTAGGTCACGTAATGGTTTTGGTAGGGGTTTTGGTTTTGGTTTTGGTTCTGGAAGTGGAAGTGGTTCAGGGTACGGTTTTGGGTCTGGAGGTGGCAATGGATACGAAGGAGCTGGATATCCCAGTGGTGGTGGTTCAGGCTCAGGATATGGTTTTGGTTCTGGAGGTGGTGGTGACTCAGGCTCAGGCTATGGTTTTGGGTCTGGAGGTGATGGTGGATCCATAGCAGGATATTCCGGTGATGGTGGCAGTGGCAGTGCGAGCGTCGACCGCTACTCTTCACTGTGGGATCTTCAAGAGAGAAACAAGCATGGCTGAGGTCTAAGGTAATGATTCCATGCTTGCATATTATTTCAAGAGAATAACGTATCCCAGTATATGGACTTAGTTACTTGCATGGTGTGTACGTTAATGATATATAGTAATTAACACAATTCGTGATTAGACATATGGATAATTTGAATTTTGAAGTATAAAATATTTTAATTTTTTTTAATTCAAAACACGTCAAATTTTATAAAATTTTCAATTCACGAAAAAAAATTGATGAATCAAAAGGTTCTCTTGAAAGAAATCAGTACTACTTTCCAAGACCATAAGATTTCAACATGTAATTAAAAAACATCAACAACAATTACTCAGTGAAGATCCCGTTGATATACAAAATCTAGAAAGGTCCGGTAATACGTTAATAGATCAGACCGAGCTCAGGATTACTGATGAAAAAATGTAACACCAATTAGTCCATCTAAAGTCAATAGATCAGGCCGAGCTCGAGATTATAGAGGACAAATCAAACAGCCTAATCTATCCTTGACTTAGTCAGACTTTAAACTACTCAAATAATTGGCTAGACTCCTTTGTAAATGGAAATGCAATCTGAATTCTTTTTAAGGTGCCAATAATAAGAGGAGAGGATCATACTCCACAAAACTTGCTTTGCAACCACAAACAGGCATTTCATCACACTAGGCATAGCTAAATTTTCTGTAAAAACGGAATCAGCGAAATCGGCAGTCGTTACCTTTAAATACGCATTAGATAAACTGTAAGATAGCATCCAAAAATTGTAACCAAAAAAGTTAGGTCGCCGACCAAAATCACCTGCGTCAAAGATATTGTCAGTTCAAGCAACAGAAACTTAACAGTTCCCAGTAACATATAAACGCTATAACACATGCCAAAAAATGAACTGAATCATGCACAGAAAGGCACTAACAGATAGCATAATCATGCTTTGGCAATTTTTCAGAACAACTAAATAACTGCACACTGACCACAACTTATGGTCTCATGGTTATATCGCATCCTAAAAAGTGCACGATAAGGTTCATTAGTCATTCATAATTTCTTATCTCAACAAATCCAGTTGAGCTCAGTTAGAATATACACACACCAAGACATTCATTTGAACTCAAGTCGCTCAATAATGCCAAAAGACAAATAAAGCTGTAGTTGGAGCTAGGGACGGCAGAATACCCGAATTCAAACCATCCCAGCCCAACTCAGTTGAGTCAATGGATCAACCCAGCCCATATTTATAGTCAACACACCAGCTTATCAGCCCCAGGCAGATATTCCCATGTGTATAGCCACCATGAAATCTGCAGTTTTGATGGGCTGACGAGGCATGTTCATGTCCCGACCAACTAATTTGAACTTTTCAGATATTTCTGAAGCAAAACGAGCTGAGACTTGAACCTGTAAAAATTTATCAACCTGAACCTGCCCTACCTTTCAAAAGCAAAAGTAAACACCTATAGGACCTAGAATCAGGCTTTTATTGCAACATGCCATTCCAAGCAGAAGCTTCTTTACGTTCACCGTAGTCTATTCTTATTAAATACATAAGTTCAATAAAGTCTTCCTATAAAGAAAACCTAAATTGCCAAAACAAATCTCATATAGCACACAACACGAAGAAAGATCGAACACATACAATAAATTCAGATATTATCACGGGCACTGAAGCAAAGTTTCAATACGCAAAGACTTGACAAAAGCTAATGACCAAGAAAATATATTATCAACAAGTAAAATGAACAGTCTTCATGAATTCATATTTGAAATATAGAACCAAATAGTATACCTCCATGTTTCTGATAGCTCATTGTAGTCCACTGTCAATTCTCGAAAAGGACATATATTCTTAATGGAAAATAGCATGATGTGAGGAACCCTATGATCGTGATGATCATAAAGGACTTTTCTTGCAGAGAGATTAGGAGAGCTACTATGGGTAATGAATCTACCAAAATTACCACATCGAGTTGCATCGATAACAAAACCCGTTCCTATATCAAAAATGTAATCTTTCCCTTGCTCCACTTGATCTTCCATGAAAATTTCTCCTATATACTCACACACAAAACTTCCGCTAGGAATTAAGGACCTAGATCTAACACCCCATTCTCTAGATTTATTCTTGAATACCTCAAGTTGAAATGATATGCCACGTTGACTTGTTCTATTCAAGCAAGAGGTAAAGCATTTGCACAAAGGACCACATTCGTACATAACATCCTCCCTTGTAACAAGACCTTTCCCATAATCATATGGAATATCCCCTCCACTGTTTCCTTTGCAAACACAATCTTCAGAATCAGAGCATCCATCTGTGCAATTACAACTTGTGGATATCCGTTCATTCAATAGTGGAGGATAAGTTACTTTTATTTGATATATAAAACTCGGGGGCCTTTCAAAATCGACTGTATTTACTACACGAATTGGCTTATTCTCCTTACCATAAGATATATCATTGATAATAGCTCCCTTCTTGCAACCTGAGGGCTTTTCCATCACCACTCCTCGAGTTAATTTAGGTTGGTCCAACTTTCTTCGCAACAGAAACTTGTAAACATGCTTACCTGTGTCCCCCTTCTTTAACTTATAATCTTCCACATAGTACAATCCATCATAAACATACATGATATTCAAATTTTTATTACCACAAGGTGTAGACTTCTTAAAAGCCTTAAACCTTTGACGACGAATTACGCGCACAGGAGTTTTTTTATGCATGCTATTCACCAAGGCAAGATTTCCTCGTTCAAGTTTTTGATCTTCAATTTGGCAATTAAAACGCATTGAGGGATTCCCACCCTGTCCTGAGTAGATCATGACATCAGAAGATTGGGTTTCATTTTCATATCGCCCACTATCAACGATACTTATAGCCAACTTTTCTCCATCTTTCAGGTAATCTATACCACTATGGAATTGGCAGTGAAGTCCAATTATGTATAACTCAGCTCTAGACTGAAACTTGTCACCAACCTCAACTCCAGGAACTGACCCAATTCGTCTTGTTGAGTTGACCCACCCGTGGTCCTCCTTAAGCAAACTTGCTGCTTTTAAATATATGATTGACTTGCGTTCATTTCGTCTTCTTCCATTATCGTTCATGAGGTTAGCAAGTATTTCTCGATACAGTTTGATGGTACTCTGTACATCCGTTTGGCTAGCATTTGGAGGAAAAAGTTTGTGTTTCTTTTGATCAAGCATCCCTCCTCCTAGAGCATCACCCAAGAATCTGGGAGCTTCAAGAAAGTTCCGATTCCCAATACCATGAGCCCTTAACTTACTTCCAAAACCAGTACAAAGTTCATGTTTCTCATCAAACTCAGAAGAAACTTTATGGCACTTTATTGGGGGTAAGAATTCATCGTCACTTTCATAAAAATTCACAATTGGTAATAACTTGGGAGGGTTATTTCTTACAATGACAACGTCGTCTTTTGACGGGATCCAATTCGTAGGGTTTTTCCTATAAGAAAATTCGTCATCCTCCGAGTCCACAGCCGAAAACTCACTACACCCTGCAACTCTTGCTCGCTTAAACGCCCGTAACCCTCGACCGTTTTGCCGGGTTGCTCGCGTATCTGGTGAATCCATGACAATTTCTACTGCAATCGACAAAGGCAGACACAAATGTAAGAAAATGACTACTACTGCTACTTAAACACCAAAAAGTTTGAAAACAAAAACAGGGACTCCATAGAAGTAAACAAATGAGAAAGAGTAAACCCAAAGAAAAGAATACAATGTCAAGTAACAAGGTAAAAAACCACAAACAAACCAGTAGAGTCTAATAAAAACTACTTCTAAGAAAAAGGAAACAAAAAAAGAAGAGGAAGGACCCAAAAGAACCTGAACACCAAAAAGTTTGAAAACAAAAACAGGGACTCCATGGAAGTAAACAAATGTGAAAGAGTAAACCCAAAGAAAAGCATACAATGTCAAGTAACGATGCAAAATACCACAAACAAACCAGCAGAGTCTAGTAAAAACTAATTCCAAGAAAAAGGAAACAAGAAAAGAAGAGGAAGGACCCAAAAGAACCTGAACACCAAGGAGGTTAGGAGCGGAGAGATAAGTCTTGAAAATGGTACCCTCCTTCACGCCAAAATGCAGCGTTCTTAGAGAAGAGGGCTCTCTCACGGTCGGTTAGGGATAGTTTCGTGTTTTGGCAAAATTTGTGTTTTCGTGCCAGGTGAAACTCCCACTCCCAGATTTTTCTGGAAGATCGTTTTTTTTATTTAAAAAAAATATTAATCCGTACCTGCAACATATGTGCTTTTATGTTTGCCAGCTGCGTCGATATGACACTGTCGACGGCGGTAAGACAAGTCTACTGACACTGAGTAGTCTTGGCGTAATTGTGGGGAGAGACTGACTTGAGAAGAAAATGAAAGTGGCACTCAAAAGTATCAGCCACTTGTTGTAAGGCTCAAAATTAATATTTAAAAGATATATAATATTAAAATATTTTTAAAATTCTTGCAAATATTTTTATAATTTTTAGTTTTTAGAAAATTTTATTAAGAAGTCAATTAAAAAATGACGATAAAAGACACATTACATTATTAATTTTAATTTAATTTAATTGTTGAATTAAAAGCTAAATTAAATTACTAAATTACATTTAATTAATTTTCAAACAATATTCATAACACATATATAATTTTTAAAGAATAAGTTTTTTATAATCTTTTAAAAATAAATCAATATTAAATAAAAATTTATTAATATTAAATAATATTTATAATTTTATTAAACTTCGCAAGTGTTAGACACTTACTGTCATACGGCCCACTCCCGCACAATATGACTTTTGAATTGAGAAAAACCTAATTTTACCGACTTAGCCACTAAGTTGGAGTCTGGAGAATTTGACTTTTTCATACTTAAGGGGCGCAGCGGAGTAGTAGCTTCACGCCGACGACAATACCCACCGTGACCAGGTCGGTCAACGTCTTATGATAGAGATAATAAATTTAAAAGCATTCACCTTTTTAATATTTTATTAATTTAGTGATAAATTTTTTAAAGCTTTAATTTAATAATTACTTTTTTAAATGTCATATAAATTATGTCAAAATATTTTTTAAAAAACATAACTAATAGGATATTAGATTTTAAAGTGTTAAAATTTTCAAGATTTTATAAATTCAGTAGTTAAACTGCACCGGATTAAATTCTAGAACGATATTATACTAGTATCGGTTAATACTAGATACTGCTTTCAGTAATTTTTTAAATTTACGAAATAATTCTTAATTTTTAAAAAATTACTAAATAATTCATTATCATATTATACAATTATACTATATATTTTTAACTATATCTTTAAAAATCATAATAATAAATAATAATCACATTTAATTTAATTTATACCTTTAATTTAATAATTATTAAATATAATTAGTTTTAAAATATTTT
>JANZXV010000007.1:21982097-21992123 GCA_027576455.1 Erythroxylum roigii
AATCTCTTGATTCCAAGGGCAAATTTGTCCGAAAATAGCTAATTGGGGTATCTTGAATGAGAATAAAAAACACAGGGATTAAGGTGTACGAATTAAAAACACAAGGACTAATATGAATAATCAAATATATCACATGGGCTCTTTTATAGGATTTGCCAAACATGCACGCAATATAACAATAGGGTACCACAGTGTGATATCTCCTCCGCTTGGGACGGGACTTGGGAGAGATCTTGATGTCAAATAGTAAATTTCATCCTAGGATGAATAGTTTCTAGATGTTTGCCTCTCTTAATTAAAAAAGAGAGAGAGAGAGAGAGAGAAGAGGCAAATCAACATCATGAGTACATGAAATGCAACAGGTTTAAAGACGCAAGAGGCTTTTTGTTAAGGTGGTTTAGGTTAGCACTCAAGTTGGTCAACCACCGACCTGATTATTGTCCTGTCATATCTTACTTGTAGAGGTTAATCATGCCCAGTTAGTTTTACTTAGCAACAAGAACATTTCATGCCAAAACATAAGGAAGTGCCCCAATCATTTCGTTTTATGAACTGATCTAATTTCACAAGTTAAAACTGTTCAACTACACTCTTTCAGGCAACCTATATAGCCATTTGAAATGTACTCTTAAGTATATTCAAATGGTTATGTTCTTCCTTGTAGCAAAGTTTTAAATTCTAGGGTAAAAAAATTATAAATCATTTCTTATAATTTAAGAAATTAAAAAATAATTTTTTCAATTTTTTAAAAAATAATGATGAAATAAGTACAGTAAAAACATTATAGACATAGATTAACTAATATCAGTAATGTAGTAATCTAATTCAACTTTTAAAATCTATCAAGATTAACCAAATTTGACTTAAATTAATAATTTAAAATAATTATAATAATTATTAGTATAAATATGATGTCATCTTATATATATATATATATATTATTTTTAACTAAAAAATATATATTCAATGTACAACCTTACCAGAAAATATAAGATGAGGAATTTGATAATAAAGGATAAATAAATATTACTAATATTATTGAAAAATTAAGAGAGATAAGGATTAGGTGGTTTAGACATGTTAAGAAAAAATATGCAAACACTCAAATGAGAAGATACCAAAAGATTATACTTAGAGAATATAAGGAAAAAAAAACATAAGAATAATTGAAGAGAGGTAATTACGAATGCTATGACACTTCTAGAATTTACTAAAAACATAACCCGTAATAGAAAATTTTGATGTATTAGGATATAAGTAAATGATCTTTCGTAAAAAAATCTTTATCATTTTCATAGTTCTTTTAGTATTTTCTTTTTGTATTTTGCCTAAACTTTTAAATATGTATTATTTACCTCTTGAGGATTTAGTGTAAACTTTTTCATGCTTAGCCTTATTATTGTTGTTGTAGTTTTTTATTATTATTTCATATTTCATATTTCATTTATTTATTCTTTTTTTATATGAGTTATTCAAAAGCAATCTTTCTACTATTTAAAAGTAAGATTATAGACTACTGAATCTCTTCAGACTCTACGTATAAGCGAGATTTTTATTAAATTGTTGTTGATGATTATTATTTTCTGGTGCTAAGGTAAACATTCAAATATATATAATTAAGCATAAATCACGCATTATAAATAAATTACGTGTCCGAATAAAAGAAAAAAAAAGGCATCTCTGAACAGATTTTTTATTGAAAAACAAACACATGATTCCACAAGATCAATAGGGCTTATGTCTAGTCCCATTCGATCGGAGCAAGCAAATAAATAACACTATACTAATTTTAATCGGTTTAATGTTACTTTTGTCAGTCCATTGGAATATGCTTGAAGGTTGAACCAATTAGGTATGCAATGTTAGACCCTATGAGTTACACAACAATTAATCACATTTTAACGATTTCAATAAATTTATAATTAAGCGAATCGAATTTGATTCAGATAAAGATAATAAAGTAACCCGTTAAAATATCTTAATTAATGAGCTAAAGTTCAGCTACAAAAATGGATTTCAATTAGTATGAACTAGATCTATATTGAGCCTGTGATGAAAAAGCCTGATATGAATGTTATATATAGAAGGTTAAATTTTTTTATAGCAACTTAAGCAAATCATGAACGTACAGATATTCTGACACGTTCAGAGGTTCACATATTAAGAAAGCTACAGGAAGATGTTAATTATGTCTCGATGAGCAACTCTTGTGAAGGTATTAGTGGAATAGCACTCATTACAGTTTCGAAAAACTCGTTTAAAGTTAAGAAATTAAAATCAAGTATTTTTCACATTTCTTCCTTTTTTTCCTTTAACGTTCAATCTGAGATGCGCAACTAAAATTCGTGATTCTGCCAATCTGATTTCCTATGTTTATGAGTTTCTCCTTAACATAGTTGATGGACATATAGAGATTTGTTCCTGCAAGTTATTTCCAGATCCATGTCCTCTAAACTAGGTATACAAGGCATTTCCACTGCAGTTTAAGCACACAAGGGCCAGACATATCAAACGTATGCTACTGAAATCTCAGAACAATAACCTCTTAACCTGAGTTGATGGTGATCATGTTATGAGTGCTAGACTTAACCGTAGCATCGGATGGGATCATTGCAGCCTTTAGCAGCAGATTGCGTAGATCCGAAACGCCCCCCTTTCTCAAGGTATTGCTAGTGGTATTCTTCTGCTGGATAAAACTTCTTAGCAGGCAATATCTCAGTAACTATATTCCTATCCAATAGCTTCTGGTACCGTTCCAAAGATTCTCGTGCTGCCTTCTCCTGCTCAGGTGTGTAACAGTATATTCCAGATCGATACTGCGTTCCCACATCATTTCCCTGTCATGTTCCATGAGAACGATTGTAAATCAAACTGACCAGGAAATGTCCTAACTACATAAAACTTTTGCCACCAAGTAAGATGATCCTACATCCCAACCGTTCAATTTGCAAAGATAAACAAGCAAGTTTCACCTCACAAAAAGATTGTTCTGCTACCATAACCAGTAACTCCTATCAGATTACAAATTCATGGCATGCCAAGCTTATTCCTTTCAGATATGCATCTTGGACAAGCATGTTTTTCTATTTATAGTAAAACAGTTCTACTTGTTAGGCCAAACTACACTAGTCATTGACCAATAATAGTCTGCTCACAACTTTTGTACAGGCGACAAATCCCTTCACATTGTGAGATTTGTAGTTTCAATTTTGGGATGTCGTTCAATTGCGTTGAGAATTAAAATTGAAAAAATTTAACAGAAGTAGGAGTTTAAATGAATTGCCATTTCCATTCAAACACCTACATACTCCTATTGGCATCACTTAGACATCTTATACGACAATTCTTGCAGTTGTAACGAAGGGAAACAATGACAGGACTGGTGATTGCATAGCACAGGTTCATGTTTATCTAACCGATCTGCCCTCTTCGATGATCCTCGTCTTTGAGTTTAACGACTTTAATCTCATAGCAGTAGCTCTTACTTTGAGCTTTCACCACCTTCAAATTTCAGTCTTCAAGTAAGCATACCCTTAAAAAGGGTCCGGGTAAAGCAAACAAACCATGTACACACTAATCACAAGCAATTATAAAACTGGAGAAACAAAGAGAGCCACCTCTTTATGGCTCAGTATACATCAAGCTTACGATTGCAGTTACAGTACGAATTTCCGAGCAGTTTGCAACTAACTGTGATTGAAAAACCTGAGGACGGTCTCTGACATGCATTCTACTCCACTACAACTGCAAGAAATTTCCACTAAAAAGCCACCAGAACACTGATGGAATCGACAACTCCCCTCTTCAGTGCAGAAGAATTAAGCAGGACTCAAGGTACCCAACTATAGATTCCTGTCTTAAATATAATATTTTATCTAAATCATTTCACAGTTCATGATCCATTCACTATGAGTAAGCAACTTGGTTCCTTTGATAATAGAAAGGCAAACGTCCCTTTATATCAAATCACGACAGAAAGAGAACTTATCAATCTAATGACTATACTAAGTGCTCACCAAAACGCTCCAATTCACAATCCGTCAAAATTTAAGCAATAGCCAATAATCTAATAAAGCTCGAACAAAATTAGATAAATCCCAGAACAATAAATTTTCAACACAATCAAATCAAAGCAGAATTCCAATAGAATCAGACAAAGACCAAAATCAGTTTCAGAAAAACCCACCTGGCGATTCAAGGTAGTAGGATCATGTCTGGCCCAGAAAACATCAAGCAGAGTCTCAAAGCTACACTCTTTAGGATCATATTGAACTCTCACCACCTCGCTGTGTTTACTAGTCCCAGTGCAGACGTCCTCGTACGTAGGATTGTGCAGCGTACCCTGAGTATACCCAACCTCCGTCTTGCTGACTCCCGGCACTCTCTGAAACGCCAACTCAACGCCCCAGAAACATCCAGCTCCGAACTGCGAAAACTGCTGACCAGGCCCCGGCACGTCGTCGTCTGGTTCCCGAGGAATGGTCGGGTCCGGTGACCTGGCTCCGAATCTGAGTTTGCTGAGGATGTTCATGGGAGGCTTGTAGCAGGAGACAGGTCTTTGTCGTAGAGAAGCGAAGAGGTGAATAGGAACAGAGCAGCAGAAGAGAGGTGGCGGGCAACGCAAATGCCGCTTGTTTTTCTATTTTGGAGTGCGCGTGTGACGTGTTAATAGCAAATAGTCTATGGAAGTTAATCCATTTAATTGTCCCATCCCATTGAATGAACGGTCTCAGTAAGTTAATCAAAATATTATTATCGTCGGGGTTTTCTCCCGTTTTTGGGGTTTTTTTTTGCTCGTTAGGGTTTTCCTATTGTTCCTTTCTCCCTCGTTCTGATGGCCGCCGATGTTGGTGCTGCTATCGCCGGTTTGTCTCTTACAGATGGGGAAGACGAGGATTGGGTGGTTGCGGCGGCGGAGGGAGAGAATGACTGGAGTTATGATTTATGCTTGGTCGGCACGCTGTTAACTGCGTCTCAAATCAATTTTTCGGCGCTCCGCGATCTCTTTGCTGATCTATGGCAGCCTCAGGCTGGTGTTGCCATCACTGATTTGGGTGCCCGCCGGTACCTTTTTCGTTTTTTTCACACAGTGGACGTTGATAACGTTTTGAAACGGTGCCCATGGGATTTCACCGCCACTTGCTTGTGCTACACCGGCTACGACAGGGTGACGTGCCGCTGGAAGTTCCATTAGTTTATGCGGAGTTTTGGGTACAGATTCAGGGTCTCCAGTCTGGCTTAATGAGCGAGGCACTTGCTAGACAGTTTGGTCATTTCATCGGTGAGTTCGTCGAGTATGATATGTCACTTTTCGGGCGGAGCTATTGTTCGTATATGCGAATACGTATGCGTCTGGACGTTCGGGTTCCTCTTAAACGCCGTAAGAAAATAACAATATCTCCCACTTGTTCCTTCTATGCCCGTTTCCAGTATGAGAAACTGCCTCTTTTCTGTTTTCTCTGTGGTTTGCTTGGTCATGGGGAAAGCTTTTGCCCCGAGCGTTTTTGTAAACCGGATATTCAAGCACCATTTGGGTGGGATAATTCGCTTCGTGCAGTCACTGGTAGACAACGGCCACCTCCGAGTCGTTGGTTGTGTCACGATGATGGAACTCCCCTGCCTGGCAGTGTTCTTTCAGTACTGGGTGTGTCTTCGAATATGGGATCTGACATGGATTTTGGAATCGACGAGGAACGACCCTTGAGTACTGAGGATGGTTTGAAAAGGCGAAGGACTGTTACTGTATCGGCTACAGCCGTTTCTAATGTTGATTCGATTGGAGCCTCTGGACATGGTGTCCAACCTATTTCTTTATTGGCGGGTGCTCAAGAGCGACCCGACCAGTCGCCATGAAAATTATGAGCTGGAACTGTCAGGGACTCGGCAACCCTAAGACAGTTCAGGCACTTGACGACTTAGTTCGTCAGCATAGGCCGAATATTGTTTTTCTTATTGAAACTTTGGTTGCTAGTGACTATATTGAGCAGTTGCGTGTGAAGTTACGGTTTGCTGTTGGTGTTGGTGTTAATCGAGTTGGAAGAAGTGGTGGGTTGGCTGTTTTCTGTCGAGATTCTCGTACCATTGAGGTGGTACGGCCTTCGCAGAATTCGATTGATGTACAGATTACTATGGAGGATGGGTTTGAGTGGTTTCTCACATGTTTCTATGGTTTCCCTGAGCGGTATCGACAGTCTGATTCGTGGACTATGCTTCGTAATTTGAATCGAGGTGCCCACGTTCCGTGGCTTGTTATTGGTGATTTCAATGACTTAGCGTCTACGTCAGAAAAGATTGGTGGTGCTGCTCATCCACATTATTTGTTTGAGGGGTTTCGACAAGCTTTGCAGGATTGTGATTTGCAGGACGTTGAGTGGCTGGGTTATTTGTACACTTGGGAGCGGCGTAGAGGCACTCCTTCTTGGGTTCGCGAAAAACTAGATCGCGCTGTTGCTAATTCGGCATGGTTTGATCACTTTACTACTGCCGTAATTAAAGCTGGTGTGGCACCGGTTTCTGATCATTCGCCTATCCTATTATCTACTGATGCTGCTGTGCTCTCATGGAATAAACGTCGGTTTCGGTTTTGAGAACTCATGGTTGAGGCAGGCTGAGTTGTTTGCGGTAGTGGAGGCTGCATGGGAACATCCGGGTGATATTATGTCTAAGAAAGCATGTTTGTGTAGCGTATTAGAGCGGTGGGGATGTGATTATGACCGTGCTCTCGTTATGGAAAAGAGACGTTTAAAACGCCGATTGGAAAATATACGATCTATTAATAGCAATGCCTACAACACCGTGCAAACAGAGTTGGCTCAATTATTAGACCTTGAGTGCCTCAAATGGAAACAACGAGCAAAAGAGTTTTGGTTAGCTGAGGGTGACATGAACTCAAAATTTTTTCATCTTTCGGCTTCTACTAGGAAGCGTCATAATACAATTTCTGAGCTTGATGATGGTAGTGGCATCCTGGTGCGTTCAAAGGCGGGTCTCCAGACAATTATAAGAGACTATTTTGAGCAGCTTTACACAGCTGATGTAACCGATTATACCGCAGTCACTAACTTGCTCCACAGCCGTGTTTCTATGGCTGACAATGCAGCGCTACTTTTACCGTTTACTGAGCCGGAATTTCGCAAAGCAGTGTTTTCTATGCACCCGGATAAGGCACCAGGACCTGATGGGCTTAATCCAGCGTTTTTTCAAAAATTTTGGCCTCTAATAGGCTCCGATGTTGTCGCTGCTGGTAATCACTGGTTGGCGGATGGTCACTTTCCTCCGACTTTAACTGATACTGTCATTGTTCTTGTGCCAAAGGTGGATCATCCTACATTGGTAAAGGACTTACGGCCTATCTCTTTATGTAATGTCTTGTATAAAATTGTTGCTAAGATCCTTGCGAATAGGTTAAAGAGACTGTTGCCTCGTATTGTTTCTGAGTCCCAATCGGCTTTTATTAAAGGTCGTCTCATTACAGATAATATCTTGGTGGCTTTTGAAATAATTCATTATATGAAACATAGGACTGGTCGTGCCAGCGGAGATGTAGCTCTCAAAATTGATATTAGCAAGGCTTACGATCGGATTGATTGGGGTTATCTTGAGAGTGTTCTGTTTGCTTTGGGTTTCGATTCAAGGTGGATTTCATTAGCTATGATGTGTGTTCGCAATGTTAGCTACTCCGTTACTGTCAATGGTGATGAGGTGGGGCCGATTGTATCCTCGAGGGGTCTACGGCAGGGCGATCCTTTGTCCCAGTATTTATATGTTTTGTGCGCGGAGGGGTTGTCAGCCTTATTGACTGATGCTGAGCGTCGACGTGTTATCACAGGGGTCTCTATTTGTCGGAATAGTCCTTCAGTCTCTCACTTGCTATTCGCCGATGATTCCTTCCTTTTTTTCAAGGCCACTGAGCAGCAATGTCATGTCATCCATGACATACTTCATACTTATGAGCGAGCTTCGGGCCAAGCTGTGAATCTTCGAAAATCTGGTATTTTTTATAGCTCCAATGTGTTCGAGGTTCAGAAGGTAATTCTTTCGAATATTCTTGATGTTCATACCCCTCTTGATCATAGTCGGTATTTGAGATTGCCGTCCTTAGTTGGTAGCACTAAAAAGTCTATCTTTGCTTTTCTGCGTGATAAACTGTGGCAGCGTATTCAGAATTGGCGAAATAAGTGTTTATCTCGTGCAGGGAAGGAAATTTTAATAAAGGCAGTTGCTCAAGCTATCCCTGCTTATTGCATGGGTGTTTTCCTTTTACCCATTTCAGTCTGTGATGAGCTGCAGCGGATGATGAACTCTTTTTGGTGGGATACCAAAGCCGATGGTTCTCATAAGGTCCATTGGTTACGTTGGGATAGACTGTGTGAGAAGAAGCAGGATGGTGGACTTGGGTTTCGTAATCTGAGGTGTTTTAACCTCGCTATGCTTGCGAAGCAAGGCTGGAGGTTGATGCAGTCTTCGCAAACACTCCTTTATCGTCTTTTCCGAGCTAAATATTTTCCCAATGGGAACTTCCTGAGTGCCAAGTTGGGATACAATCCAAGCTTTACATGGCGAGGTATTTTTCAGGCCAGGACCGTTCTTGAAGCTGGTATTCGGTGGAGGGTTGGTACTGGGGACAATGTCAAAGTTTGGTGTGACGCTTGGCTCCCATGAGATCATTACTTCAAGGTTGAATGTGCTTCGGATTCGATTGCTTCCGATTTACGTGTGGCGGATTTAATCGATCATGCCTCTAAGCAGTGGGATGTTGATAAGGTACATGCTCTTTTATCCTCTGATGACGCATGTGTCGTTCTCTCGATTCCCCTTGCTTCTTCGGCTTCTGATAAGGTGATTTGGCATTTTGATAAAAAGGGAGTGTATACTGTGAAATCTGGTTATTATTTAGCATCTTATTTGAATCGAACACCTGAAATTCATACTGAGGTTGACTGGAAGCTTGTCTGGAGTTTGCGTGTTCCCCCGAAAGTGCGAGAATTTGCTTGGCGTGCATTGCGAAATCTTTTGCCGACTAAGCATCGATTACATCAGAGGGGTATGACTGTTGCTCCTTTGTGTAGCTGTTCTACTTCCATTGAGGATCTTGACCATGTTCTTTTGCAGTGCCATACGGCCTTAGATTTATGGCGGCTTTGGGGACGTGCAGGTACTGCGGTTGCCCTGCCGTTTCAGGATTGCTTTGTTGCGCTTTGCCAAGCGGCCGATAGGTCCATAGTCGAGGAGTTTGTCATGTTGTGTTGGCGTTTGTGGTGGGCTCGGAATGAAGTTGTTTGGAGTGGACGGAGTGTCCCGGCTGGTGTAATTTTGCAGCACGCTTTGGGGTTCTGGCATGAGTGGATTGAGGTGCAGCAACGTCGGATAGTGCAACTTCCTTTGTCCTCTGTCTCAACTGCTACAGCTAGTTCGGACACCGTTATTGGATGGCGATGTTACTCTGATGCAGCAATTTTCGAAGCTGCTGGGCGAGTGGGTACGGGAGCTGTGACGTGTGCTGATGATGGTGGTTTTATACATGCTTTCACGACGTCCCGACCAGGTTATTTCTCTCCTCGAGTTGCTGAGGCTTTAGCATTGCGAGTGGCACTGGAGCAAGTTTCGATTCGATGCAGTGGTCGTGGGACTGTGTTTGTCGATGCCCAGAATGTGGTAACATCACTCTTTAGTAGTGAACCCGATTGGTCCTAATTTGGTTCGATTATTTACGATTGCTAGATGCTTTTAGCACAACGGCCAGATATTCAGGTTAAGTGGCTAAGTCGTCAGTCTAATGTCTTAGCCCATCGTTTATCTCGTAATTCTCTTTCGTTTTGTTCTAGTATGTTTACAACCTCTCCTCCATTATGTATTTCGGACTTTTATTAGTTTAATGCATTCGGTGGTTTTCCCTCAAAAAAAAAAAAGGCCCATTTTTATTCTTTTTCGTTTTTTTAATGTAATTCTTTTTATTGGGGGAAAATCATTTATTAAATTCTAAATACATAAATAATTCGCGTAATTTTTAATTTCAATTTTGCTTTT
>JANZXV010000007.1:22135525-22154519 GCA_027576455.1 Erythroxylum roigii
CAATTCATTCCATTCCATTCCATTCCACTCCATTCCATTCCGTTCCATTAATTGCCATTCCATTCCATTCCATCCTAAACTCCCAAATATACCCTTAGGAGCTTCGAATGGTCGATATGGAGCTCATCTACCGAGATAAGTAAGGAGCTTTATACTACAAAACATTACGCTAGTAAGGTGTTTGTTTTTTGAGTTGTGTGGGGTTTGTTTGTTTTGTTATCCTTTGTAAGCAAAAAATAAAAAAAGACAACCATTTTAATCTCCTAAAATTAAAAATAAAAAGATAATTAATTTTAAAGTACTCAAATTTTTAGAATTTTTTAATATGGTATATGAGTTTTTAAAATTTTAAATTGAGTCATTAACTTTTTTAAGTTTTAACAATTCAGTTCAAAACGTTAATTTTGTTAATAATGTATTGATTTAGCAAGTGAAATTTTTGTCGTTCATCGGATAGTTTACTCATAATACATAACTTACCAATTATTATATTTACCTTATAGTTTATTCAATTGGTCAGCGGGTAGAATCTACCGATATTAAAAATAATAATCAACTTTTAAAGATTTTTTTCAATATAGTATTCAAGCTTTTAAAATTTTTAATTGAGTGATCAACCTTAACTGTTCAGTTCAAAACGTTAGTTCTATTAATAATTTGTTAATTTAACTAATAGAATATTTCTTGTTTGTAATAAATAAGTGTCCTCTAATTTAACGATGACCACTATTTTTCCGAATGGCCATTTATATATAATGAACAACAAAAATTTCGTTAGTCAGATCAATAAATTCATCAACGGAACTAACGTTTTGAGCTTAATTATAACGATTTTAAAAGATTGGTTACTCAATTGAAAATTTTAAAAACTTAAGCTTGAAAAAAATTCTAAAAGATTGGAGAATTTAGAATTGGTTACCCAAAATAAAACTATCACCAGAATAAATGGTGAAACTTTGATGTAATAAGATGGATTGAGACAATGCATCTTTCATAACCTAATAAAATAGAAAGCTCGTTCATCAAGAAACAGGAACTATCCCAGAATACCAAATTTGCTTATTATTCCAGAAAGCAAAGGACTTGAATGATGCAATAACACATTTGAATCAAAGGGCATTAATGAAGAAATCTTGGAAATTTGAATGACTGTATAATTGACTGCATACAAACCTGTACATATCAAGTTCTTGGTTTATGCACGTGCAACTATGGCTCATCAGGGTATGTAATACATAGGATTCGGAAACTTGAATGACCGGATCGACAACGAGGTGCCTAATAAATCGCTCCACTGATCTCCGGCGTTACCCAGAATCCTTAATCCTTCTTTCACCATGTCAGTCCTCTTCTCTGACTTGAATATAGTTGCTAGTTTACCATGATCATCTGAAGCCCTGTACATGATGCAAGACAATGATGATAAGCAATCATCTCTAACACCAAATTATTGCAAATGAACACATAACAAGAGGAGTGTGTGCTTCTCTTTGATGTTAGCTTTAAATTTTATCATAGTCAAGGGAAACAAGAAAAGAGCAAAGAATCATAAAAGTAACTAGAAAGATAGCCGATTCGTTTAGTGATAATGTTTTCATCAAACTCGTCAAAGTTCCTCATTCTTTACCATTCTTCATAATCATTCAATTCACATAACAATCGTCAGAATGTAGTCCAGAAAAACAAGTGAACACTGAAGTAGAGGTCACATGGAAAGTTTAACTGCAATGAAACTTGCACAGGGGAACACTAATCATTGAGCTGCCTCTCATCAAAGGAAGATCGATTTGCCAGGATTTTCAACTTCAGCAGTAACTTGATTATTATTCTCCAAGAAGCGAGGAGAAAGACTAACAATCCTGAGAATTAGGTCTTCTATTCTTAGATTTGCAGCTGTCCTCTCAGAACAATTCAGGACGTAAGTTTGCACAAGGGAATGGTAATATATAGAGCAGCTAATATTAACTGATCTAATCCATTTCTACTACACAACACATATGTTATGAATGCTGGGGAGATAACTTTAGAGAGCATCTTTTTAGGAAGCATTTCAAATGAATGAACCTTAACAAGAGTTATATATGAGTTTGGAAATCCTGGCAGATAACATTAATCATCCGATATTCACAGCCTCAGCAGACAAACATAATGCATAAATAGCAAATAAACTCTACTTGACATCACCAGAAAGCTCTCACACTCACCTCAAAATGAGCTTGTCCCAGTTCAAAATCCCGGCATCAATTAAGTTCTTCTCAGTTACATTTCTTTGTTTCTCACTGCGTCCAGTCAGTAAGAAAACCTTGAATCCCAAACCCAGCACCACTTTGTAGAGCTTCAAACTAGGCTCTATAGCCGGTGCTGCAGCTTTCTCAACCCACTTGTCAAATTCAACCGGATCAAAAATCTCCAAACTGCAAAAAATTTAAAGACTACAAGCTCTAAATCAAGTCAATTCAAGCCAAACAAAATCTCCAACACCAATGAGTTAATAACATAGTTTCTCAGAATCCTATGTTCTGTTTTAGAGTTCCAACCACAAAACTTTAAACTCATCTTAATGCCTGATAGTATGAGTCTGTTTTTAATATGATCAGACAAAATTAAGCCTCGTGTCGTGATTCCAGAAATTCAATTCTCGCATACCTACGGAAGCAAACTAAAAAACCTCCACACGTGTCAGTTCCTGTATTTTCTCAACAACCAAACAGAAAACTCAAGTGAAAGACAAAAACTCATCCAACGCGTAATACATACCCATATCCATGCGCCGTATAATAGGGCAGATTTGACAACAGAGTCTCATCAACATCAAAAACCCAAACATCCATCCCATCACCAACCAATTCAACACTCTTCGCATAAACCCCTGCTTCATTGGACACTCTCTCGAGATCCAAACTATAACCCCTCCCGTTAACATAATCTCTCACATACTCGGCACACTCCATTGGGATTGTTCTCCAAGGATTCAAATTGTTAGCCTCCACTGCAACTCTCCAACTTGTACACCGTAATTGCAGCTCAATTTCCAATTCCTTCACTCGGGTCAGCTCCATTATGTTCTCTTGGTACTCTAGAATTAGGGGTCGTGGTAGACCATGAGAGTTGAGATGTTCATCACAGAAAGCCAACGCTAAGAATTGGAATACAACGAAAAGTCTTAACCAAATCATAGATGATGTTACTGTACACAACGAAATCGATCAGAACTTGGAAATTCTAGCTTCTGGGAATATAAATATACAAAAATGGAGTTGGAATTAGCAAGCGAATCTAAACAAAATACCAACTTGAAAGAAAGAAAAAGCTGGGATTTTTTGTTTTACTCTCCTTCTCTGGGTGGACAACTTTTGGTTTTCTTCGAAAACGTAAAAAGGGAAAAGCTTTAGGATTGAAAGATTCGGTAAGAAGACGAGACAAGAAAAAAGGTTGCGTGGTCGGTGACTATGTAATAACATAAAACTCAGAAATGCAATGGCGTGGTAGTTAAGGCAGCTTGCATTGAATATTCCGTTTTCATGCTCAGGCGGAGAGTTCACGGGTTCGGGGTGAGAATGGGTCGGGCTTGGTTAGACCTCAGAAAACTGGTCAACAAAAAATGGGCTGACCCACCAGAGTTAGCCCAATGTTATTAAGCATATAAAGCTATATAAGATCCATATAAAAATAGGGCTAACAATTTTGACCCGAGTCTGCTTAAAATTAACGAGTTAAATTTAAGTTAATCAAATTTTTTAGAAGATCGGTTTGACTAAAATATCCGAACAACCAATTTTATTGTTATTTTTTATTTGATTAATTAAATTGAAGATGAACTTTAAAATAATTGGTAAAATTGTTTGTTTGTGATCGTAAAGTCATAAGTTTAAGCCACGGAAATAATTTTTTGTAAAAATGCATAAGAAAGACTGCATATATTCTAACCCTCGGATCCATGTAAAGTAAGAAGACTTATTCATCGGATTGAATCTAAATAAGATTTATTATGTTTATTTATTTACTTACTTTTATTTATTTATATTTATTTATACAATTATTGTTTATTTATTTGAGTATTGTATTTTTAAAGCTTTCTTTTATTTTTTGGATATACTTAAAATATCAATGATTAAAAAACCTAGTCCCAAATATAAAAAATGATAAAATACTATGATTATTAAAAGTTAAAAATCTTATTTTATTTTTATCTACATGTTTGTATATATTAATAAAATTAAATTAACTGCTTAAATTTTATTTTTATTTTACATTAAATTTTATTATTTCAAAATTTTGTTTAACTTATTAATGTTCCTAACTAAGATCAATTATGTATCATAATAAAATTTGAATTAATTATTTATTTTAAATGATTTCATTTTGTTAAATTTAATAAAACGACATAGTTTTAATATTATCTTTTGAGTGTTATAGTTCTAAACCAGCCCGTGAGTTTATTGAACATATAGCTCAAAGTATTCAACACCAACTCTAGACTTCCAAGTAGGTTGCTAGTGACCATCAAGACGGTAACTTCTTCCTCGGAAAGCTGCTCTGTCGCCTGAACCAGTCTGTTGCTGCTGCTGCTCCTCTGTAGTGTTGTTAGTTCTGTTGCTACTCAGCCGATAGCTTCTTCCTTGGAAAGCCACTACGGCAGACGGATCACGCCGCACCGGAGAGTTCATTTGCTTTCCCTCACCCCAGAATGATACCAATTTGTGCCTGAGAATTGCACATCAAGGACTATGCACAAGCATGTTCATCCAAATTTCCCCAAAAAAAAAACAAAAATTATCATATCGCTCGGCTTTGAAACAGAAAATGGAAGGATACACCCAGACAGGAGTCTTTAACATGAACTTTCCACCAGAAAGTGGATGGAGAACAGTGAGGAAATAATATAGATGACCAGCAATCATTCCCAGAATATCAGGCATTAATGGATCCCCAAATATCAGATCAAGAGCTAGCATTGCCCAAGGAAGATAGAATCCCTGCTTCAAACTGATTAACATGAAACTAAAGTAAAAAGAAGAGGTAAGTATCAAAACTATCTACTTGCCTTCAATGAGACAAGACCATATATGCTGATTCGTGCATTTGGAAACTCTCGTCCCCAAATATAGACTATCATGAACACCAACGAAACTCCCATGAAAGGAGACCATAGTACCGGAACTGCAGCCATAACCTGGAAAAGTGGAGATTAGGAAATGGTTTTGTCTTAAAACTAGGTTTAGAACCAGTCCTATGTATTACAATCTTGTTGTGCAGGTAGAATGTAGGAATGGCTTACAAGAAGTGACAGTGCTCCGAAGAAGAACATCCACACAAAATCTGCAGTCCTCTTGTCGAATGGACCTCTCTCCAGGGAGACACCATATTTTGCTCTTGAGCAAGGTTTATGATGGAAGAAGCCATCAAATCAAAACGTCAGGCACTTTCTCAGCAGAACTTGACAGATTTCAGGAATAAATGTCTTTTACTTTTAATTCTATCATATACAATTTCATAAATGTTTTAGGAAGGCATCTGAATCATTCATATATCCTTGCCACAATCTTATGCACACAAATATGATTTTTCTTTCTGATCTTAAAGCAAAAACAAGATAATCACAAATTTAAACCAACTTTTTCTTACATAATTATAAGGCGAAACGCAAAAGGGAAGGAGAAAGGACCAAGGAAGAAGAAGTTGGTGATAAGCCTCCAAACCTGCGTACAGTAACATCGTACAAGTTCAAAGCTCCTGTCATCCATAAACATAAAAACTCGGATAACACAACATAATACCTGAAAACGTTTGATTACATCTGCATAAAAGAGTGCTAAAATCCAGGGACTGTAAAGACCAAGATAATATCCTGTCGTGGTCATCAGACAGGCAACTCCATAAATCTTGCTCACAGGTGGCAAGGAACTATAGTATCTGTCAAACAGTTTTTAATGAGAAAAAATGAATATCAATCATAATCTTCTGCAAGATACAGAAGCTGTTATAATCGTTAAGTAAACAGATAATAATATCAGAAAGTAATCATCTGTAACCGTTAGAGAGAGGAAGAGAGCTTACTCTGCTGGTGTAGACATGATAGAAGCTTATGGGTCCTGTGATTTTTTTTATGAGGAGATGTTGGTATATGGAGAGTTACGCAACTTGCTGTTATCCTGCTTGCTTTGGATATTCCAAAGATGAGAGTTTGGAGTCATAAACAAAGACAAGTCAAGGTCTTCTTCAAGGTTGACCTAACCTGTGTCCTTGTTTGACTTCTGCGCCACGTACTAAGGAGTCCAGATCTTCTGTCCATTATTACTGTGTCTTATTCTGTATCATAAAATCTCAGTCATTTATTTTACGAGACCCACGCAGGTTTTATGCGAGCCCCACATAAATAAATGGTTGAAATTTATTGGACACAATAAGACACCATAATATTAGACAGAGGATCTAAACTCCGCAGTAAGTGCCAGTCTACAAGGTGGAGAATACTGAGAAGCATTCGTGCGGTTTGGATTGGATTTCACATGCAAGAACTCTGATTGGATTATCATAGTTAGTCACAGCCAATTAAGGATGAAGAAAAGGATGGAAAATTAGCCTGATTTGACAAGTTCGATTGAGTATTTAGACTTATTCAAGCTTGAATTTAATAATTGTTTTATTTAAGTAATTGTTACAGAATAAAATTTAGATTAATTTTAAAAGAATAAATTTAACTAGAGTATCTATACTCGAATTTAGATAATCAGATCCAATTGCCCAACTCGAACTTAAAAATTTTTAGGCTTAAATTTATCTTTGAAAATTTTTAGACTTAAATTCGACTCTAAAAGGTTTTAAATTCATCTGGATCTCTTACTAATTTTTATTAATTAAAATTATTAATTTTTTACTATTTTATTATTTTAATTCGGCCATGCTATACTTAATTTTAAACATTAAAGAGTCCAAGATTTATAAAATTTAACCAAATTAATGTAGTTTACGTTACCAAGTCAAAAACTTTTCTAAACCACTTCATTTAAAACAGCTAATTTTGAAAGATATAATTGATATACAACACAAAATTGATTTAATAAAAAATCATCTAAAAAAACTTAAGAAATCGTTTAAGCAAAAAGTATATGAAAATTATAAGGATAAATGTTAGCATTGTCTTAATATTCTATTATTTGCTTTTAGTATATTTTAACAGTAAAAGGTGAGGCTTAGAGTAATTCATAAGCTTACTTTTTATGACCAGAAGGTTTCGAGTTCGAATCAAAGAAACAGTTTCTTTGTAAAACACAAAAAAAATGCAGTGTACAATTGATGACCTTCTTTCGACCCTTGTAAAACGAGAATTCTTGTACTCTGAGACAATCCTTCGTATTTTAACAATAGTAAATTTATTTTATTTCAAGTAGGAATAGCACAAAATTAACATGTCCAGCCTTTACACGTAGACTAGTTAACACATGACCAAATGCATAGTTCAGTATCAAAATGACAACATCATGTAAAAGTATTCAAGCTAAAACACCCAGTTCTTCCTTTGGCCTTTTCCTAATTATTCAAAACATTTCCTTGACAGATGATTAATTTAAGTTGCTTGAGCTCACGCATAAAAGAAAGGTACGCATGCAAATGTAAATCATATTAATGAACAAGTGGAAGAATCATTTCAGAGGGGAATGTTGTAGCTCTACTTTTCTACTTCAGGGATTTACTGTGAAAACTTCTACATCTTCCATTTCAGGACTTCTCACAGAGTACTGGAATGTCCATCCATGGCAAGCACCGTCATGCATACCTTTTTTATTGATGGCAAAAATAGCTCCAACAAAGTCGGGAAATTTTCTCGCAATTCGCGCTATTGCATCTTTTGCAGCAAGCTGAGGTTCCATTCCTAGTCTCATGCTTTCCACGACTTGGTAACTGGAAACATGTTCTTGCAGAGATTAGTTTCAGGTAGACTAATTAGCCAAATAATAGCAGTTGAAGGACCAGAAGGTAGGTTTAGAAGATCATGGTATGAAAGAAAAATTATTCATGTAGCTAATGAAAATGTCTTATAACTCAGGATCAACTAAAACTCTCGTATAATTTACCACTCGTAGCAATGCAACCAGATTAAAAAATGAAGTATATGTTACTTCAACTAGGATTTTTATTTTTCATACTCGAAAATCGTAATGCTCAGTGCAATACCATGGAAGGAAGCGCATCATGATGTCACCATCCCCAGTTGCACCACAAGCTCCAACTTCATTGTCAGCATATGCTGAAGATCCTGGAATTGGTCCATCACCCACCCTGCAGGAAAACAAAACAACGGATTTGTGGGATTTATAAAAGAATAAAATTCCAAATCAGCCAATAAATGCACTGAGACTTTGGAGGAAGAGAACTCGTTATCCTTTTGATCTAAAAATAGAAATAAGAAATCAGATCATCTGCTAATAATAATTAGAGTGAATCTGTTACGGTCTAATTGTCCCACATTAATAATAAAAAAGGCTGATATGGGATTTACAGGCTTATGGGCTCTCCTACCCTTTAAGCTAGCTTTTGGGGATGGATCTCCCATAAGACTTGTAACAATTGGTATTAAAATAAGATGAAGACGGCAACTGATAAGCACCGTAGAGATGTTGAGTTTTCAGTTGGTAAGATGGTATACTTGAAGCTACGTCCTTACCGTCAACAGTCCTTAGCCAAGTGTCCAAATGAAAAACTTTCTCCCAGATACTTTAAGCCCCTATCGGGTGGTACAACGTATTGGGAAGGTTGCCTAAAAACTTGCACTCCCGGATTCAGCAACAATACATCCTGTTTTTCATGTCTCACAACTTAAAAAGGCGTTGGGAAATACTTCACAGGTGCAGCCTCTCCCTCCAATTCTGACTGCTGATATGGACTGGTTGGTTGAACCGCAAGAAATTTTGGATACACATGAGACACCTTAGGGATTAGAAGTGTTGGTGTTATGGAAGGATCTCCCTCCTTTTGAAGCCAGTTGGGAACCTCTACTGCTAATACAAGAATTGTTTCCTAATTTCCACCTTGGGGACAAGGTGGGTGTTGAGGCGGGGAGTAATGATAGGTTTGCTATTGCCAATAGGCCTTCAATTAGTTTGTCTACGCAAGGAAAAAGTATCATGGCTACAAAAGGGCTGGCTCGAATTAATGGGTCAGTATGATGTCAGGGAATGTTGGTTATTTGGTCAGGGAATGTTAGTAAAGTACATGGGTCATGGTGGCAGGTTGTTGCACTGCTTTGTCTTATCTGCTAAGATGTCTATTTTCTATTGTTAGTAAGTCTATTATTAATAGTGGAATGGGAAAGGTGTGAGGGTATTAGAAGTGTTGGTGTTATGGAACGGCCATCTGTTATCTTTATTTCCTTTCATCATCGATAACCACACACTCTCCCTTTTCTCTATTCCCAGTTTATTAATCTAATATCAACCAATACTTCATACATTTATCAACTATCACATTTCAGAAGCTATCAAAATCCAAGAGTTAATGGTTCAATTCCCACTTTTATCTTATGAAACAACTAATGCCACGTATCGAACTTACCTGCCAGGGATCTTAAAAGTGGCTCCATTAGTTGATGTACCAACAGCTATGTGCCCCATCTACAAATGAAAACAAGTTTTTTAGACGTTCACATGCCAACATCAGTATATGTTTGACAAACTTCTTCCATCAACTTACTTTATCAATAACTGCCATTGATATAGTATCATGGTTGTCAAGACCAACATGAGATGTGCTGGGTTGAAACATTCTAATCTGGTTAAAATCTGAGGACTCCCCTTCTGTGATATCCATGTAATTTTTCAGGTGATAGGGACCACAATTATCCGCAGGGACAACATCTTTCCGGAAATTAGGTTGGCAGCGGTTCTCTTTCCATGTTGTCCACTTCTCTCTAGATTCTAATGAACTAAGATTCATGGGTCCTGGGAGGCCCATTGAAATAGCAAAGGCCGATGCCTGCTCCCCAACAAGTAATGTATGCTTTGTACGCTGCATTACCAACTTGGCAGCTCTGATGCCGTCTTTCACGTACCTCATGGCAGCAACAGCTCCAACCTCCATTGTCACCTACGCACATCCTTGGCAAAAGAAATGATATATCTTCATGTCTCAACAAGAAAAGCAAGGTAAAGAAAAAACAATGAGTTTGATGAAATAAGCAGGGCATCATGGTTACCCCATTCATCACCATTGCATCAATTGTGGTTTCTCCATTCTCATCAGGACTCCCACCAGGCCCAACTGTTCATTTCATATTAAGAAAAAGATTCAGAAATGAGCTAATATAATTTGGAAGTATAGAGTTAACTAAAGAGCAGTACACTGAAGCCACATATGAAAATTCAAGTTCTTTTATCACGCAACTCAATTTTCAATAAATCAAATGAAATCATTAATCTTAAAACTTTACTATTAACAGCACCTAGCCATGCTTTTACCTGAGACTTAAATTTGCCATACGCTCAGTCAGTTCTCCGGTGATGCATCAAGAACCAAACATTTAAGTTTAAAAAAAAGACACTACAAAAGAGTCTGATAGATGTAACTTCAGATTCGAATCGAGTACAAGTCCGTAGTTACCAAATTCTCTGCGTAATGAGGCAGTTTATATGTAATCATGCATATTCTAAGACCATTACTATCATCAGTATGCAGAGTTTCATTTGCACTAAACAGTAAAGCGTGACATTAACATGACCCAGATAACAAACTCTGAATTGGAATCTGAAAGAGAAGATGGGAGTTTTTGGGTCCTTTTTGGATAATATTCACTCTTTTCCCAAACCATCGATTAAAGGAACAAGAAACTAGAAGGACCCAAAACGCCTAAAGCAACGATAACACTTGAATCAAGAGAAACTGGATTACCACACCTGTACCATCGCATCTGAGCTCCTCGCAAGCCGAACAACCCTCAACAACGGCGTCAACGGCATTGAGCCCACCATCAACAGCACCCCAAGCAGCTCTAACAGCTTCTTTAAATGGCCATGTGCTCACCACTATGGGGTACTTCCCTGAAATCCCGAGCTTTGATTCATGTGCATAACAAATTGGGTTTTCGATGTTCCCTACCACCTGATTATCCAAAAACAATTCAATACATTCGATTACTTCATTTGACTTCATTTATTAACTTCCAGTTCGGATCGGTGTTGGATGATTTTTACCAAAATAAACAGAGAGAGAAGAGCGATGAGCGAGCTTCTGGTGGCCATTAAAGATGGAGGGAGAGCTTTGCTCAATTATGATTTGGGTTCTTACAAAGTGTTTTTGGGTCCGAATGCTAACTATTCAATTTTTCGATATATTTAATTTATTTTAATAATTTTTATTTTTAAAAATTAATTAATTAATTAATTAATTTTTTAAATTAATAAATTCGAATAAATTAAAATAAGCTAATTAATTTTTATTTAATAATATATTTTTTTAGTTATAATTCAAATTCTTGATAACCTTTTCTAAATATATTTTAAATTATTTAATTTTATTTAATTTTTAACTGATTATATGTTTAATATCAATTAATTTTTTTTATTTTATCGATTTAACTTTCGGTCCAATTTTTAAAATATTGGCCTTCACAATCCAATTATCGCCTCCTTACGTGGACTCCTGTCTTGTAAAATTTGATAGGTGGAAGAATGGGGAATAGATCCTTTGTTCCGATTACGATATTTCAACTATGTTTTGTTAAATCTCATCTACACATTTATGTGGAGGGTCGTTTGAAAATCTTAGAATTAAGTAAATTTTTAGTTAAAATAAGGAGAGCTTTTTATAGTTTTATAAATTTTAAAAAAATATTTTTATTATTTAAAATTTTAGAAAATAATTTTTATTAACTTTTTATTAAGTTATTCCAACTAGATTATATTACAGTTCAACATATATTTAACTAATTTTTCTCGTATAACTAAAATGTTTTTAAAATAATTTAATAGATTTTTTAGATTATATAAAAGTTTTAGGTTAGCATCGGATTGAATTATGATACAATGGATTCAAAATAATCATATAATTATTGGCACTTAAGTAAATAACTAATAACATAATAATTTTTATTATATAACATTAAAATATTATATAATATTTTTAAAGTAATTTAAAATGATAAAACATTTTTAAATTAGTATAATCACAAAAAATCAGCATTTTTAGTCTTATCTTTACTAAGTTCTAATTTTATATTATAATTCAATATAAAATTAATTCATCTCTTTCATATAACTAAAAATGTCTAAAAAAATAATTTAGTAAATATTTTTTTAAGATTATATAAGAGTTTTAGATTAAGATCAGATTGAATAATGATATATTACAAAAATAGCTTCTACAGAAAAGGCATGTCAAGAAAATGATTCTGAACAATGACACACGTAGTGATTTATGTAAGCAGCACCAGGTCATATACTACAAGTCTAATTGATGAGAAGCCTTTCCCAGAAGCTAAAGAAGAAAAAAGAGAACTTCTTCTAAGACAAAGGAGCTTCCAGGTTCCTAATCACAGATATTTACATATGAGTCCAGGAATCAGATTGGAGTCTGTGTAAAGCTGATTCACTTCCAAATGGTCTCATTTGCATCTGTAAAGATTTGGTTGTGTTGCTCGACAAGGCACCGAACAAATTCGATAGCTCCTACATCCTCCAGGGCACCAACTTCCATGGAAATGGGAGAGGGATCATCTACATCTTCACCCTCTTCTGCATCAACATAAAGAGTAGAATAACCAGTTTACATGGGAAGGTTTAGACTGGAGATAACTAATTTGATCCACAGATACAATACAAGCCTATGTCTGTTCATGTGCAGAAGATGTGCTCAGCAGAAATTCTTGTTGAAGATACCATACTCACCTGCAAGCATGTCCCATGAACTGTAAGCAGGTGATGGATTCATGTTCTTCTTGGAATCATCTTTTGCGCAGTGACTCCAATACTGTCTATAAGATTCGGGTTTTTTCTCTTTTCGCCACATAATGACAGGGGCCATTTCCATGGCAAGAGCGTAAGCATCCATCTGCATAACAGTTACAGAACCACAGAGAAGCGTGCGTATCAGATTTTGTACATGCTTCTGCAATTCGTGTCTTATCATAATGCGGAGATAAATACAAAGATAATACAACTTTGTGCAGATACATACTAGGGAATGGATAGGCAAAACAGAGATATGGATGAACATGTAACACTTGAGCAAGTATATTAATGGTCGAGAAAAGTTCAATATAGCAAAACCAGAGAACACAAATAAGAAAAAGAAACATGGAAATAGCAACCAACTGCAATTTATGCACTGCATTCAACCAGATTCGGAAATGGGAGGAAAAGGTATTGACATGTCAACCACTAGGCCCAAGCAGAAGAAGAAGGGCAAGACATAGAAACATCAACTGTTTGCATACTTTGTTAAGAAGTGACTTCTCGCTAACACGGAGCAGTAGTGCAGTGATGAACTCGAGAGTCATGTAGTTTACAGTAGGGAGTTTCTTCAGGGTGTTCCTCGTAGCATTAATGCTAGAACGTGAACTTTTGATCTCATTATAAAGCTCGAATGTGGTTAGAGGTTCAGGAAGGCTTGCAAGGTAACATTTGATCAGTGCTGCCAGGTCGATTGTGCTTACACCTTCCGGTAATGATGCACCGGGATCTGAAAAGTAAAATATGACAGATGCCCAACAATTTAATAATCAGCAATGTTGAATACACTGACATTCAATTTGGGCCAAAGGGTACAAAATAATAATACCTTGGTTGTATAGAGAAACCAATTGCTGAATAACATTCTTATCTCCTTCAGCTTTAAACAAATTCACTGTGCTTAAACCTAACAATTTGAAAGAACAAGCACTGATCCTTATCTGAAATGTTTGCAGTACTAAATAAGAAACAATATTTATCTCTGTCTCGTATCATTTACCTGACAATACAATAAAGTCTGCACATCTCTCTAGAATATGAGGAACAGGCCTGCTTGATTTTTGTCGTTGCACAATCATCTCAATTGGAACTCCAAACACTGAGGATCACAAAGGAAACAAGAATATAAATATATACACTTTCATAACATTACTGTAGGTTACCTTAATGTCTGCAGTTCTGGGTACCTTCATCTAGACCTAGATAACCAAAATCTATGTATTCAGCCTCTCTAAACAATGTTAAACCTAACAAGCTAAATAATCATTTTAAGTAAGACTAGCATCTCATACAATGAACTTAATTTTCAGATACAAGCATTTTCCCAAACTAAAGAAGATGTGTATTAAATGAAAGTTACCATCAGTGCTCGCAACTCCCTGGAAATGAGAAAACAAAATAGAAAATCAGACCAGGGAACCTTAAGTACGATAAAAGAATAAGGGAACTGAAGTAAAAGTCCTGAGAATTCAATACCTTTTGCCATCTTTCGATGTCCGTCAATATTGTCTTACTCTTCTGAGCAGTTTTTTTTGCCACCTGCAGGAATTCACCACTGTTCAGTTTTAATCCTTACAGTATGAGCTATAAGTCTGGACATTAGCATTCAATTTGACATGAAACTATAATACTATCAAATTTTTGTTTAACTCCCCCAAAGAGGATGTGCATATTTGCATCTACCTTAAGCTTTATTTAGCTAAGTCAGACCAGTAATTTTGATAGCCTCTAAAAGTCAGAGGTCAAATTACGTAAGCCTAAACAGCAAATATTAGACATTAGAGAATCCAACAACTTAAACAACAATGAAATGCCTCTCTCACACAGAAAACTAGGGAAGATGGTGGAAGCAGGTAATCTTTGAATTCCATTACCACCACAGTACTGGACATCTTCAACATTGTGGCTTAAAACTTTTTCTTGAACACATGAAATTCAATCTCTGAAAGTACTTAAATATATCAATGGATTCCTGTATTCGTATGCATTCTGTTCAATATTAGAATAGGTTAACTTTTTTTCAATTACTTGTACAGAAATAATTGAGTTTGAGGAATCAAGAAAAACTTAAACTCAATTTGAGATTTCTTCCTATATGGTATTGCTGATATTGACAATGACAAGTATTCTGTGCACTTGCAACTAAAATCACCAGTATAACTTCAATCCAATAAGTCTTACTACCTACATAAGAAAACTTCGACCCAATCCATAACTACCCCATAACAACATAGCTTGATTTTCAAGAAAAGTTACCTCTTCAACCTTTGTCTTGCCGACAACAACCTTGTCCTTTGTCCCTAAAATTCCCTTCCTCAATAACATACCAGTTGTAGCAGCAGCAGTTATAACACGTTCGTGCAAAATGTGCTTGGTGGCTGGCTCCCGAAGAAGCGACCATCGGTTCTTGACTGCTGATCCAACTCGGTCTGCAACCTCACTAACATTGCCTTTTGTATCTTTTGCAACTTCACCCACAAATGTCCCAGCTGACTGTCCAGCTGCCTTAAGTTTGACCCCTGCATTAAAAACCACAATACCATTACAAAACCAACATTTGAAGAGAAGGGAAACTTAAGAAAACATCAAAATATACATCAATCAGAACCTGAGGAAGAGAAGAAACCAGTAGCCTTCTCCTGCCATTGAGATGACATGGCGGGACTCATTGTTCCAAAGACTGTAATCCCAAAATTCTTCTCTGGAGCAAACCCACAAGCAAAACAAGTGTGAAAACCAAGTAAGTGAAATGCTCCTTAACATAAACAGCTGAATTATGAACCTAAAGGTGCTAGCTTTTAACAAGTACCGATGATCAATCAATCACCAATCAAGTGATCAAAGTTCAGACTTCCAATAATCATCAACTTTCACCAACATCACATATCAGCTACTTATAATCAGTACTAACTAAATTATCCCAGAAATGAGAGTATGAACTTTTCATGAAACTTAGACTTCCAAGATCACAACAAATAAAAATTCACCTCCAAAAGAGCTAACTTCAAGCCGATAAAAAATTAAGAACAAAGAGAATAAGAAAAGCTGAACGAGCCATCACCACAAACCTTAAATTCCAGGAGACGAACTCAGTGTACTTTAACGCTCAAAGCAAGCAGAACGCCGATGATGAGTTCGAGCCTCTCCGAGTTGTATCTCCACTTCGGCTGTTCTTTTGCTCTTAATACGGCGTATGGAATTATCATAATTGCACGACTTTTACTATGATTGGTCTGTGACGAAAGTAAGAGCACCTACTAATGAGATGGGGCCGCGTGGACTAGGATCAGACAGAACATGTCGATACGACTTTGACGTTGATAGCTTTTAACCGTAAGGTGTGTCTCTTTCAATTGTCAGACTCAGATTTTCTTATATCCCACGCGCAGTGGCTAGCGCGTGGATTATCGTCCCTTGCTTAGTGATGATTTGTTCAACTAAATGGTGCCAATTGGAACATGACAATTCGAAGCTTATCTTTGTTTTGTCGTATTCAATCTCACAAAAATTACATATTTTTTTAATATTTTTATAAATTAATGATTTAAATAAATATTTTTTAAATATGTATTAAATTTAAATATTCGTAATGATTGCATGATTATTTAGATATTCAAATTCAAATGATTTCAAAACATAACACTTTATAAATAATAGTAATTAAAAATTAAATCATTTCGATCGTTTAATTGTAAAAGTATTAAATTTATTAAAATTTTTATTTGATTTATTTTAATAACTTTTATTAATTAATTATAATTAAATTAAATTTTATAAATAATAATAAATCAATTTATTTTAATTATGAATAATGATAATCTCCTTTTTTAATTATTTTATATTTTTATTTTAATCATTATTTATTTTAAAACAATTTCATATCGAATTAATGCCAATTAAATTTTAGTAATTATAAACTTCTTATTTTAAGAGTGTTATTTTCAGCAGACTTGTTATAACATTAATAAAGAGTGTAAGCAACTCTAAGAGGGTCAACCCGACTCATCTTATAACTTTCTTTAAATGTCAAAAAGAACGTCGTTTTTGAATTAACGGTCAGACCAACTAATTTTGGGTGTGGCTGCTCATTCAAAATTAAGCCAAACCAAAATTAACATTCCTATTTCTAATCAAATGGTAGGGGTTAATTATTTTTCAATTAATAACATTTTATATTCAAGTCCCAATTACAAAGAAGTTAATAATTATTTTTAAAAAGATGTTTAATTTGATTCTTATATTTATTGAGACACTTAAACTTTTAAAAAACTCAAAATATAATAATTTACGTAGAGTTTAAACTTTAAGTTTAAACAATCATAAGAAACTCCCTCCAACCATTCAAATTCCAATTCAAATACTACTACAACAATAATAATAATATTTAATACGATTTTGCTATACGAGATGCGGAGAAATTTAATAATACGCAATCTTATCTATTTTTTTAACTAGACGAGAAGCTATTTTTTAAAAAATTAAGTCAAATAGTATAATTTAATCTCTATTTTTATCAATAATCTCTCAAGTTATATAATAAGAATTATTTTATTTTAATAATTCAAAAGAAAAATGTATTAAAATCTGAAATATATGATAAATTTATAAATATTAATTTAAATAAATTTGTTATTTGAGTCAAACTCCACTCTTCTCATCATCTTCTTGAACAATTCTCATCCAAAACGGGTGTTCTTTCCACACTCTATCTATCAGCTCAATCGGTACCCTTTTGGTCTCAGGTAACAACAAGTACACGAACACAGTCATCAGTGCGACCCACCCTCCAAAGAAGAAGAATATTGCAGACTTGAAGTGGCAAAGCATTGTTAAAAAGGTTTGTGCGATGATGAAGGTGAAGAGGAAGTTCAGTGCAACGTTGATGCTTTGTCCAGCTGATCGAATCTCCAATGGGAAAATCTCGCTAGGGATCAACCATCCCAATGCACCCCAAGACCAAGCAAAACCAGAAACATACACGCATATCAAGATCAGAACTGCATAAGCATACCCATTGGACAAGACGCCATGATCACCTAGCTTAGCTGCCATAACACCTCCGATGGCAACCTGTGAAACAAGCATCTGTATACCCCCGAGCATGAACATCACTCTGCGACCAAACTTGTCTACTGTAAACATCGACACGACTGTTCCAAGAAAGCCAACCACTCCAGCAACCAGAGCGGCCATGATCAGTGACACAGTTTCGCTCAGACCGATAGTCCTGAACAAAACTGGAGCATAGAAGGAGATGACGTTGATTCCTGTGAGTTGCTGGAAAACTGGTATCGCTATTGCCATTACTAGCTGTGGCCTGTACTCTCTCCGGAGGATTTTCCTGAATGGGGACTCGGAAGTTTCGTCAGGTCTGCATGCTTTAACGAGATCATCAAGTTCTGCTTGGACATCAGGTGTTCCTCTAATACGTTGTAACACGGCTTTGGCCTTCTGGTGGTCGTTGGTACGCTGAATCAGGCTGTTGGGTGTCTCCGGTAAGAAAAATGAACCTGTAGTTAGAATTAAAGCTGGGATTGCGGCCATAGCTAGGGAGATTCGCCAACCCCACCCAGCTTTGATCTTTTGAGTGCCGAAGTTGATAAAGTTTGCTGTGATCACACCAGTGGTAACTAAGAGTTGAAAGCCGATGTTAATGGCTCCTCTGTATCTTGGTGGCGCCATTTCAGCGAGATACAGAGGAGCTGACTGCAGAGTTAGAATTTAGAACAAACGAATTGGGCTTAAGCTTAAATATTTTTTATAAATTATAAAATTATATTTAACTTAATTTATGAAATAGGTGCTATTTTAAATTTAAATTTCACTGATTAAAAAAAAATTTAATCTATAATTTAAAATTTTTAATCATTAAACCAAAAACAAATTATTTATTAAAAATAAATTGGTAAATTTTTTAAAAATAAAATATATTCTCTTATTATAAAAAATTATATATATTATATAAATGGCCATAAAAATTTATTATAAAAAATCCAATTGGTTTTATTATCAACTTTGCGATTTAATTTACTTTAATAATTTTTATTATTAAA
>JANZXV010000007.1:22202039-22217283 GCA_027576455.1 Erythroxylum roigii
AATATCAATTCATTGCATAACAATGAATATCAAATTAATGAAATATGCCTTTCTTTATTTATTCGTAAAGTCTGTACCCGACTTTGAATAAAACGCGCTAAAGGGGATTGCCTTTAGGGCACAATATGACAGTACTGTCCTTGCATAAGTCGAGTTATATCCTCATACAAGTCGACTTATGAGTACTGTGCATGTGTAAGCCGAGTTACAGAAGTGTACAAGTCGACTTACACTTACAGTTGAAGCTTTCTCGGCTTTCTTAGCTTTCTCTGTGTTGTTATTCTTCTTTTGTAGGTGAGGAACCGGAGGCTGTTAGGCCCCAAATTTTTTTATTTTACTTTATTAAGCATGATTTGAATAAATTATGTGGTCTTGCTAGATAAATCATTTTCTTTGGAGTTTAATTAGCATGTCAAGGTTGGGAGGATTTATTGCATGGATTTATGGATTTTAAGTGTTAATGTTGTAATGGGCAAGTCACTTAAGGTTAAAAGATATAAGGCTTATATTGGAGGGCAAAAGGGACATTTGATGATTATTAAGAGTATGAGTTAGAAGAAGAAGTAATTGTTGTCTTGTTTGAGAAGAGAGTGTCGTGGAAGAGAGGAAGAAGAAGAGAAAGAAGAGAAGAGCTAGGGTTTTGGAATTCTTGAAGAGTTTGAAGACTTTGAAGCTAAATCAAGTAAGTATAAGCATTATTCCATCTTGTTTGGTTCGAGAAACCATAAGTAGTGATAGCTAGAAGCGAGAATAAAGTTGAATAAGTGTGGGAAGTTGTTGATGAATGGTATGAATAAATGTTTTAAAATTTTTGGGTTAATGATCAAAAATAGTTTTTGATGTATTTGTTAATGATATTGGGTTGAAATGAGCTTGGTAATGAAGTAAAAGAGATGGGTTAGGTTAATATGGGTTATGTGTGAAAGGTGGGAAGTGAAAAGATGAGAAATGTAGCAAAAAAAAAAAGTCTTCGGAATAGGTTTCTAGAAAAGTTCGCGGCGGCGAACTCCCTTTTTCCTACACAGACATGTTTTGATATTTTGGGCATAACTTTTTCTATAGATGTCCAAATTGAGTGATTTTTGATTTGATGTAAACTAGAGACATAGGCTACAAATTGTATGAAGGAATAGAGTCTAAATTCAGTCTCTAAGAATTTCAATTTTTGGATGAAATTTGAGCACTGAATTTTTGTTTCAGTATAACAAATAATCCAAATTGTTTAGGTATAACTTTCCGATTTCTAAACCAAATTGAATGGAATTTTGGTTATTGTTTAAGGAAATGAAGTGAAGCAAGTGAGGCAAGAGGAGCAAAAGGAATGACACATTTGAGCAAGTAACAAGCAAGGATTTCAAGGTGGGTTACAGTTTTATAATTAAGTAATAGGCCATTAATGTTTTCTTTCAAATGATGGAAATAATGAGTTTAACTACTTTATGAATATACATTATAACTCTTTAAATGCTTTGAAAAAAAGATGTTACGTGTTTGGTATGAGCTTATTGTGTTGACGATTTATGAAAAGAATATGAAAATGATTTTTTTTTGAAAAGATACTATGTTTGAAAAAGATCAAGTTTTGGAAATGTGTCGTTATGGGCAACAAGCTTACAAGATTATGAAATACATGTTATGTGGGTTTGGTTTGGTCCATTTTGTTGTCAAGTGCACTTCGATTAAAGGCTTCTCTCGCCCGCCTGCCTGCCAGTGGCATGGAGCTCTTTCATGGATTCCCTCACGTTTACGACTACACAAAACCACTATGTGGAAATGTGTTAGTTCGTTATGTTCACAACTACACAGGACCATTTTATGGAATGTGTTAGTTCGTTCTATTTATGGACCTTCCAGACCATTTTGATATTCTTATGTGCTCAAGACATGTTGACAAGATTGATGCATACCTGATTTTGCATTATTGAGATTTTGGTTGAGAATTTGAGAAATGTGTGCTATGTGATTTCAATAAGAACTTTTATTACAATGGAAATAAGTATTTCAATGGTTTTTCTTGTTACTGTTATAAAATTGTTACCCACAAGCTTTAAGCTCACTCCCATTCTCCTCCCCTTATTCATGTGATGAGCAAGAGATTGAGTAGGTCAAGAGCTACGACATCACTCCGAATTAGCATACTTTTGTTTTTTTTAGTTAGATTTTTGGGAATTCAAGGCTTTAGCCGTATTTCAAGCTTTACTAGTTCAAGTATATTTGTATTTTTGGTTCTCAAACTCAAATGATGTATTATGACTTGAAATGCAATTAAAGCTTTGTAAAGACTTTTGCCTATTAATATGAATGGAATGTATTTTGGGTTTGTTTATGACCACTTTTAAGTTTTCACATTGCATTTGATGTTCAAATGAGTTTAAGGTTTTGGGAAGTAGTTTGTGTTTATGTTTATGTGTATTTTTGTCCTTGGGATGGAATGAATGAGGGTGGTTGAAAGGATTTATGTTTGTATTAAATAAGGTAGGTTGCAAGAGGTTTTGGGTTCTGCTTCAGGAGTTTTTGCCGCGGCGAGACCAAGAGTTCGTTGCAGCGAAATTGACCCAAAGCTTTTTATTTTCGTTGGCGTGGTGAATTTGTCGCGACGAGACAAAAGGGGAACCGCGGTGAAAATAAAATTTCAGGTTCGCCACGGCGAAAGTTAACTCCCTCGCCACGGTGTAAAATTCCCGAAGGGTCCAAGGGATTTTCCTCATATGTTCGCCGCGACGGTCCCTCTTTGCTTCCAAAGGATTTTTCTTCTACTTTTTCAACTTCTAAGCCTTCCACCATGCTCAAGCTTCATGATCCCGTGTCCGATGTTGGGCTCCGAAAACGGGGTCCAACAGAGGCAAAGGTTTGTGTTCTTGGAGTAGAGGAACGTTTTGAGTGCCTTTTCGATTGCAGGTCCATTGATAGTGACTCACCCTTCACAGTACCATTCCATGGGATTGCTACTGATACATCTTTGAGCTGAAAGCCCTCGTGGGATCGGGTAGCAATCACACTCTTGGACTTTCTGGCACCTAATCGAGGTTCATCACGCCTCCACACGTATACATGAGAGTTCTCACTTGCACATATTATATATTTCCCATCTAAACCGAATGAAGCTGAAATTTGCCTGTTGACGTTTCTGAAACGAGACTATAGTAAAGAGGGCAAAATTGATATTAAATAAAAAAATTCAGCTGATTACTTAAAACGCTCTTATAGAGGAGCTTATCCAAAATAAGCTGGTTAGGTTAAATCAGCCAACCCAACCAACTAATAACCAAACAACCCTAATAGCTTTTTTATTAAGTTAACAAGCTAAAATGGGTAAATTAGCTAAAAAAGAGCTTATCAACTCTTCACCAAACAAGGCTTTGGTCTTCGCTTAAGTAAGATTGGGGTTCGACTGTCTTTTGTGAATACAACATTGTTAATATACTCAATGGAAGTATTGCCTTAAAGATATCACCGATAGTTTGGGCCCATCCAAAACACCTTGTAAGTTAACCAAAAAAAAGAAAGAAAAAGAAACAATTACATGAATTATAAATTAAATAGGTATAGCCATGTAAATTTTAAAAAAATATTTCGCATGTTTAAAAAAACATTCTATAATCAAAATATAAAATTAAAAATCAATAAAAATTGATTCAGTGTTTGACGAAAATATTCTATTAAATTGATGAAATACCACCTTTTTAATTCTTAATAAGCTTTTTTTTTATTTAGTCATGATAATGTATCCGGTGCACAAGGCTCTTCGCTTTGTGCGAGTTTGGAAATAATCATAATATACGCAACTTTCTCTTTACATTACAAAGAAGCTATTTCTGTTACTTAAACCTTCAATTTTTATTTAATCAATTATAAAAAATTTCCAATAAATTCTTTACAAGTATCTCGAGGAACTCGAGATGATATTTCAATACTAAAATATTAAAATTTATTCTCTCAAATATCAATTATTGGGAATGATTTATGTAAATTGAAGTATCTTTCTAAAAAATATTTATTAAGTTTAAAATAATTAGAAGACAATAAAAATAATATAAATATTGCAATAAATTTAGTAATCATTGATGGAATATTTATTTATAAAAGCTAAAGAAATTAATTTCTTTAATACCATTTTCTTGCTCCTTCTAATTCCTTTAAAACACTTACTAACATAAGTCCTAAGGATCCTGACTCAAAACTTCAGGATAATTAGAACTTGAGATTTTAGATATCTCATTATAAGACATAGTTTTTTTAATTATAAAAATTAGAATATATGAACATTCATTTCATTCATTATATTTATTAAAATTAGAATTATAAGAAGTGATACTTTTTTCTATTTTTGTTTTGAATAAAATTTAAATTTAAATTTAAAATTAAAACTTTGAATTGTTAATAGTTGGTTCGAGTGGATGATTAGCCACACTAGGACTAGGACGTAACCCAGACTCCTACAAAAGACAGTAGTGAGAAATTTTCAGCAATAAGTACAAGCCTGACAAAGGCACCCTAGTTGTGAAACTCGCCTACCTGGGTCAATTAAAGGGTCCCTTTATTAGTGAGTGGCTTCGATTAACCTATCGAAACTTTAATAGAATGAGTTGATAACTCTCAAATTAAAAATGAATTTTAGAAATATAAAAAAATTCTAAATTTATTTTAATATTAATTTAAGCGCCAATTTTTTTTTCATATAGTCAGCTTTTTTTTTGCATTTTTTATAAAAATTATTTTCGAATCTCGTCCTCGTTTTTTATATTATTATAATAAAGTACCCACAGCAGAAACTTTTAACTTCCAAACACGCCTTTAGCTTTTGCCTTTTTTCTCTTCAATTAGAGTTATCTTGATCTCAAGTATTGATCTATTCCAAATTACCAATTGATCTTCAAGATGGTACTCTCGCAGAGGCTGCACGAAGCATTCAAAGGGACGGTAGAGAGAATTACTGGTCCACGCACGGTCTCTGCCTTCAAAGAGAAAGGTGTCCTCAGTGTAAGCGAATTTGTTATCGCCGGTGACAATCTCGTCGCTAAGTGCCCTACTTGGTCCTGGTAAGAACCCAATCTGCTATGTTCATTCTGTCTCAATTTACTCCCCTATGTTTTTGCAAGCTCCATTTTTGTTTTCCTGTGTAAATAGAAGTAGGTCGTTATCAATTGGATAGTGTGGTTTGATTGTAAAGTTACGTCTCCGAATCGTTTTTTTCTTTTGGCATTTATGGGATTGAATTGGGCGTAAACATTCATGTTGTTTATGTATAAACGTAAAGGCAATGAGGTAGTGTAAGAGTGATTGACATGTCAAGTTTGGCCTTTCCTAATCATTTGGTGTTTTTTTGTTTCTGAGCTCTGACCATAATTACCATATTTCGGTAACCTCGTCATAGAGGTCTGTGTTTTGACATATGATTGTTTGTTTCCATTTTTTAAAATTTCTCTTACAGGGAATCTGGTGAGCCAAGCAAGAGGAAGCCCTATTTGCCTACAGATAAACAGTTCTTGATTACTAGAAACGGTAATTGGTGGCACCTCCTGTGGTGAATTTGTTTTGTTCTATTCCTTGTAAAAGTTGCATGAACGTGTCTATTTCAATCTTGTCAGAGAACAAATATGATGGAATTTGGAAGTTACTGATTCAGTATAACAGGAAAGACAAATATGAGATTTGGTCATAACTTGTTTATCTGGACATAGAAAATTTTGTTTATAGTTATGCATAATATTGACCTGGAAAATGAATTCTATAAAGGAAAACTGACTTCTTTTCAGTGCCTTGCCTACGAAGAGCCGCCTCAGTAGAAGAAGAATATGAAGCTGCTGGAGGTGAAATTTTACTTGATACAGAAGATAGTGAAGGCTGGTTGGCAACTCATGGGAAACCAAAAGGTATATTTCTATGGTGGACTAGTAGTCTTGTGAAAACTTTAATCTCCTGACTTCATGGTTCGACTCCTATAACAGAAACCAAAAGTGATGACGATGAGAACTTGCCTTCAATGGAGGCTCTAGATATTAACAAGCAGAACTGTATTCAATCAATCCCTTCATATTTTAGAAGTGAAGAAGAAGAAGATATTCCTGACATGGCAGACTATGAAGACCCTGACAACCTAGTTGAAACAGATCCTGTAAGTTTTCACTCTCTTCTGTACTACTTTCATTGTGATTCCCTTAGGAAAAATGCATTTTTTTTAACTGACTACCTGATGCAGGCAACCCTTCAGTCCACATATCTTGTGGCTCATGAGCCAGATGACGACAATATACTGCGTACTAGAACTTACGATGTCAGCATAACGTAAGGATAATTGACAACCTCCTCACATTACTCATTTGTATTGCCACTGGTTGCTTTTGTAATCTTTCATGGCTTCATTTTTTATACGTTAAATTAACCATGAATATAACAGTTTTGTGATTCTTGTTAACGATTCATATGGGGATCGGTATCAAACTCATTTTTATATAATTATAAACATGGTTTTCAATCTTATATTTCCAGGTATGACAAATATTATCAAACTCCTCGTGTATGGCTTACTGGATATGATGAGGTTTGTTCTCTTTACTGTTCCATTTTCTTGTCTATGTTTCAGAATCATTGTTATGCAAACTGTTTACGTAATGGAAATGCTTCGTCTTATTATTGAGGTGACAGTTTCCAAAACATTGACCACACATTAGAAAGTTGGCCAAGCCCTCATAGTACTTGGATATGCTATTGATGGGAATCAACTAGTACTTGTGTAATATTGTTTTAATCAACCATTTGTTTATGCGGTCTAGCAAATTTTCATCAATCCCCTTGACTATTCTCATTGTATCTTGCAGTCAAGGATGCTCTTGCAACCAGAACTTGTGCTTGAGGATGTCAGTCAAGATCATGCACGCAAAACGGTAAGAATTATTGTCTCCAATATGCAGTGTCAAATGTTCTTATTCCTGCTTCTGTGCATGTGCCTGTCCCTATGTTTTGAATATACAATTTCTTTTAAATCTCGTAAATCAAACAAGAAAATCTTAATGTCTTTATGGTTGTACCATGTATTCATCTCACTCTGGGCCATCTATATGAAATTCAGGTTAAGTGTGTCTGTCAGATTATGTAGCTGTTCACACATATATTGCTTCTTATATAAATTCTGAAAATAGCATTCCATATTCCTTCTGACTTCAGAAGTATGCAGGTAACTATTGAAGATCATCCTCATCTACCTGGAAAGCATGCTTCTGTTCATCCATGCCGACATGGTGCTGTCATGAAGAAAATTATTGATGTTTTGATGTCACGTGGGGTTGAGCCAGAAGTTGACAAGTGAGTTTATTCCTGCACTATTAAGAAAAAGTTGGTTATGAACCTAGAAGAAAATGATTAGGGCTCATTCCTTAACACAGTATATATCATAAAACCTTTAATCTAATTGGTTTTGCCCCATAAGGCACATATTGACTGCAAAAGAAAAAGAAATTATTCTTGTGTATATTTGTGGAGATTTTCCACGAAATGTAGGTTGATTCCTGGCTAATGATTTGCTTATTAATGTTTGTCCATTTGTTTCTTTCTAATCCTGCAATTTCCTGATTGTTTATTATATTTCAATTATATTCTTTGTCTTGTCTTCTAATCTCCTTGTTTTCTTTTCATTTATGTCAATCAAGAACTTGTAAAAACTATTGTATTTTCTGCAGGTATCTTTTCCTTTTCCTGAAATTTGTAGCATCAGTGATTCCAACCATCGAATATGATTACACTATGGACTTTGATCTTGGTAGTTCTAGCCGCTGAAAGCAGGTAATCCTTGAGATTTAATCTAAAATTATGAGGCTTTTACTATTTGAAATTAAAAGTTGGCATTGGAAGAGCCCTATCGGTCGTAAGACCAGAATTCGTTATGAGAGTCCTTCGTTGACTGGCCAGGTCTTCGTGAGAACTTTTGTACCAAATACAACGATTGTTCTTCATGATCAACCAGAAAGCAGTTTTTTTTTAAAAATCTTATTGTTATTAATCTCTAACCTTGTTGGTATTTGGTTTCGGTACACGAAACTTGAAATTTTTTTCACCGATTTCAGATCTTTTCCATGTGAAACCTGCACTACACTGAAGACCTCCTATTCCCTGTTCTCCAGCACTTGAATATTGTACATATATGTAGAAGAAACTTAACCTCACCTCACTATAAAAGATCTATCCAGTAGTGATGCAAATGTCAGTTGGTGTGTCATTACTATCATTCAGTTGTTTATACGTTTGTAAATGAATGAATTAAATTTATTGAATCTGCTTTCAGTTTGACATTCTGTGTAATATGCTTTTGGTTCATAAAAAATGGCAATCCGTGTTTGGAATGAAAAAGACTGAAGCTTGAAAGGCTCCCTTTACTTGTAGAGTTTTATGTGCCTTGCTTGATCCGAGAGGGCACTTTTCCTCTGCTCCGATCTAATCCGACCTGAAGAAGTTTATGCGGTTGTTAAAACTTAAAAAGGAGTAGTTGAATTGAGTTCATGAATTGATTCGATTTAAAATTTGGAAAAGTTTCAAAAGTTCAAATTTTAATTAGATTTCAGACTGGTTTCTATATAGTTTATCGGAAGACGAAAGTTGAAGAAGGAAGAGAAAACTGAACACAAAAGACGAAAGTGCCTGTTTGTGTTATAAACGTAAATGACAAAAAATTTATCCGAAAAAGCTAAAATAATCAACTTTTTTGAAAAGTTTCAAATTTGTTTAGTTTTTAAAAAAGTCATTTTTATTAAAAAAGTGAAAGTTTTATGGCCAAATATTTATTTTTTAAAAAATAATTTTCGTAATGAAAAAAGTATTTTTTAACCTCTAAAAATTAAACCAGGCACTTTTAATGTACAACTTTAACTTTATAAAATTATAAAAAGTTTCAATTACCATAAAATTTAAAATATTATGCCACAATTTTTAAATTAAGCAATAATTATTATGTATTTTAACAATATTTATATAGACTTTTTTTCAAAAAATATTTATATAGACATTATTTGTATACTATGTAATGACATAATAATTTATATTAATTTTGAAACATAATATTTTAAAAAATACAAACACCTAAATACCCAATACTTTAAATAATACAATAAATATTTAATTATTTAATAAGATAATAATATATTAAAAATAAGTACAAGCCCCTCCTCATATTTATATGAAGTTATGAACCCGAAGGTCATACATCGAAGAGTATTTCAAGTTACTTTATTGTTCAATCAAGATAAAATCTGCTCTCAAACCCTAGGCCTTCTTCAAATCTATGGACCCAATCCCAATCCCCCAACCTCAAATCCTAGATCCCTCAATAGCTCATCCTCCACCACCTGGATCATTCGATGCCGGTGACAAGATTCCGTCGGAGGTGCCTCAGTTTGGCGATCCACAGAAGCCCTGCGAAACCCTAAATTCTACTGCTGGTTTGGAAAGTGAATCTCAAAACGGTTACGATAGCCAGGTGGCGGAATCTACTCCGAAACTGGAAATTCCAAAGCCTCTGTTATCGGGAAATTGTCTGACTAATACTAACAGCGGCGATAGGGATCAGTCGGGAGGGGAGGAGGAGACCAGTAGTCGCCGGCAGAGGAGGAGCCGTTGGGAACAGCCGGCGGATTCCGGAAACGATCAGTCGGCTGATGGTGGGAATAATGAGTCTGGTAGTGGGACGAGGAAGAGGAAATCGAGGTGGGCTGATGAGCCGAAGCCGGTCATTCAGCTTCCTGATTTTATGAAGGACTTCACCGGAGGTATTGAGTTTGACCCAGAAATTCAGGCTTTGAATGCTAGGTTGCTTGAGATCAGTAGATTGTTGCAATCCGGTATGCCTCTTGATGATCGACCTGAAGGAGCGAGGTCTCCCTCACCTGAACCAATTTATGATAACTTGGGGATTAGGATTAATACTAGAGAGTATAGAGCTAGAGAAAGATTAAACAAAGAAAGGCAAGAGATTATATCTCAGATCATTAAAAAGAACCCTGCTTTTAAGCCCCCGGCGGATTACAGGCCACCGAAGCTTCAGAAGAAGCTTTATATACCTATGAAGGAGTATCCAGGATACAATTTTATTGGATTGATTATTGGACCGAGAGGGAATACACAAAAGAGAATGGAGAGGGAGACCGGAGCTAAGATAGTTATTAGGGGTAAAGGATCGGTGAAGGAAGGAAGACTGCAGCAAAAGAGGGATTTAAAGCCAGACCCATCAGAGAATGAGGATTTGCATGTTTTGGTTGAGGCAGACACTCAAGACGCTTTAGATGCTGCTGCAGGAATGGTTGAGAAGTTGCTGCAGCCTGTTGATGAGGTTTTGAATGAGCATAAGAGGCAGCAGCTTAGAGAACTCGCATCTTTGAACGGGACAATCAGGGATGAAGAGTTCTGTAGGCTGTGTGGTGAACCAGGACACAGGCAGTATGCTTGTCCTTCACGTACTACTACGTTCAAGAGTGATGTGCTATGTAAGATATGTGGTGATGGTGGACATCCAACTATTGATTGTCCTGTGAAGGGAACAACAGGGAAGAAAATGGATGACGAGTATCTGAACTTTCTGGCGGAGTTAGGAGGGACTATGCCTGAGTCTGTGACTAAGCAAAGTTCAACCTTAGCTTTGGGGTCGAGTGGTTCTGGAGCCAATCCACCATGGGCAAGCAATACTGGTGGTCTTGGTAGTGCAAATCAAGCCGGATTAGGGATGAATGGGGCTAAACCCTCTACGAAGGAATATGATGATACAAATTTGTACATTGGCTACTTGCCTCCTAATCTTGACGATGATGGTTTGATTGGATTATTTACAGCTTTTGGAGATATTGTAATGGCTAAGGTCATTAAAGACCGAGTTACGGGACTGAGCAAAGGATATGGTTTTGTGAAATATCGTGATGTCCAAATGGCCAATAATGCAATAGCAAGCATGAATGGATATCGCTTAGAAGGTCGAACCATAGCTGTGAGAGTTGCTGGAAAACCTCCTCAACCCACGGTTCCTCCAACTCCTCCGGTATCTACTATGCCCATGTACCCAATTTCAAGTCAACCTGTTGGCACCTATCCATCGCAACAATTTACCCCTGGTGGTCCTCTTCCAAACGCTCCTCCTGCTGGCTATGCAGGTATTCCCCCTCCAAGCTATACTGGAAGTCCAGTCCCTTGGGGACCTCCTGTTCCTCCTCCTTATGCTGCATATACTGCTCCTCCCCCTCCCCCTCCAGGTTCAGCCATGTATCCTCCCATCCCTGCTCAGCCTATGCCTACCTACCCAACTCAATATCCTCAGCCATCACAGACAAATCCCTCAGTTGCTCCTGCACCGAGTATTTCATCTGATGAATCACAACAAAGCTGCCCACCAGGAGTACAAACTGAAAATAGCACCTCTAATGCTCCCGTGTCCTCTAATGTCTATGCCAACTTTGCTGCTCCAATTCCATTTACTGCTGCTCAACCTGCTTATGCATCAGCTTCAGCTTCTCTAGGTTATTCAGCTTATTATACTGCAGTTCCTCCTCCTCCTCCTGCCCCTGTCCCAACAACTAACCATTCTCAGGGCTTGACTAATGTACCTTGGGCCTCGAACCCATCTGTGCCCCCTGCACCTTCACACGTAGAGAAGGCAACCAGTGGCGCTGACACCGAGTATGAGAAGTTCTTGGCTGAGATGAAATGACTTGGTCTAGTGGCAGTATCTATTTTAAAGGTATAGACGTTGACTAGAAACATACACAATATCTGAATTTGTTCCAATTCTGGTCATATGTGCAGTTGACATATTTACTTTAGTTGCATGTACTGAATGCACTTATATACTGCTAGGACAGAACTCGTGCTCAGGGATAGTTTTTGGACTTCCCTTCTCTAGACTAGAAAATGAAGATACAGACAGTTTCCACTAACCTTTGCTATTTTCAGTAATGCGGTGACTAGTGATTCAGGAACTTTGAAATTGGAAGCTTTCTGATATATTTTGGCTTTCCATATTTCCATCTTATCTTGTTCTTTGTATGTCCAAGGTATCTTAAGGGAAGGCAGTGTAATTGCAATTTACGACCCCCCCTTCTTTTGATGCAATTAGTTGTTGCATTGGGTTAACTTTTTTAATGCTAATGCTGATGTTTTGCCATGTTTTGGTAATGGATATTCTTATCTAATTACTTTTTTCTCTATATTTGGGGCGATGCCTTTACGGAGTTGGTCTGTTTCTCATTGTAATTTTTAATTCCATTCTAATCATTTGGAATCATGCACTAAAAACACTATTGTTTAGCATCTTTTTTCTTATGTCTCTTAACCCTTTTCCTTTGCCATTATTGAATAATGTTTACAGGCCTGATGTTTCTTGGAGCAACCTGTTTTCTTACCTCTTGCCATGACTTTGTTGGAAGTTTGGGACTCACATCTTTAACCTTGATGTACTGTTATGACATTTGCAGAGATTCGGTCTTGAAGTTCTGTTCATGCGGATGCATCTTTGAGACACCCATTCACAGCTTATTCTTATCGATTTCTTGTCTGTTTTGTAGGATATATTTTCATTTACTTCTGGATGCTTGGTATCCGCCTATTTAATCTGCTTTGGCTAATCACCACTTTCATTGTCTCATTTGGACTTCATAGAACAACTTTTCTGATCTTTTTTGTTGTTACATTAAATCTTGGGTTGTTTAGTTGGTTATAATTTACCTCATCTTGGTTCTGTATTCTGGTATAATATCTATTTTTGATGTAACCATGTTATAGTAGTTGCCATGCTTGAAGCTTCCCTGGGTCAGCTTTCTCAATTCATTATCTGGCAAGGTGAATATTCCTTGGATATGAAGGTAATTTGGGCATGTGGGAGTAGCTCTTATATGGCTTTCTTCATATTCTTGTTCTTTATTCTCTATACTTTCTGATGTCTCCTTTAGTGTCCATGTGGCAGGTAGCAGAACATGAATCATATATCTTGGGTCTCATGTTCTCTCTGTTCTTTTTTTGTTTTTTGGCTAAAAATGTTGCAACAATCATTACTCATTTCCGTTCACAATTTTTACTTTCTTGGTCTCAGTATGGTAGTCAGTTAAATATTCTTTTTAAAAAATTTAACGTGTGTTGACGATAGCCGTGTGTCATGATAAGGGTTATGTGGGTCAATCTTAAATTGTCCAGTCATAGACCATTTTCTGATATGTACGTAGTCTTACATTCTGATCTGGTGTGAGGGTTCTGGGGGGTGTGTTTGCTCTGAAGTATGTCTGCAAATTTTCACCTATAGATTAAACCACCTGCTAGTTGCAACTTAAATTTCATTTCCGTTAACCCCTATTCTGATTTCTTGTTTAATCTTGCTTTCTACCCTTTGGTGTTGAACTATAGGGAGTAGTTGAGGTCCATGAAGGTGGGATGGGGTTCTGATGGTGTGTTGGTTGATGGTCCTATTGCATTTTTTATCGTATGTTTTTCATTCATAAGTTAACCTGACTGTCTGCAAGTTTGGTCTGGATGGATTTAGGTGTGAGATGAAAAGAAATCTTTGCAAGGTAGTTGTGGTGTGACTGGCATTTCTGGACTCTGTGAAAGAAGGTATTGATGGTCTGCCATTAGGTTGTGCTCAAAAGGTTCAATTGCTTGCTTGAGACAGGAGACTGCCTTTCCTGTCATTATCTATGTTTAATATGTGTAAGATGTTTGTTTGAAATTAAGATGTTTAGTACTAACGTGTTTTCAATGTGCCCATTTTGGATTTTTTATAACTATTCACTCTTCTTCTTCTTCATTTTTTTTCCCCTATTTATGTTTCTAATCCTGACGTTTCTCAGTAAAAGATAGGGATGAAAAAAAGGGTCCGACCGAAATACCAACTTAATCTGATTTTGATTAAACTTAGATTCGGGCTTGGCGTACGGTGTCGTTTCGGCCTTGACCTGATTAGGTTTTGGATTGTCTAAGTTTGACAGGGCTGGGCTTGAATTATTTGGGCCGAATTGGTGACTCGTGGCCTTTCTTAAACAAAATCCACTACTGTTTCAAAACAGGAATCAGGTAATAAGCAATGTAGCGCTCAAAACTTTTTTAAAGGGTAATGGAGACTTAGATAAATGGAATTGTTTCTCTTCTTAAGCTGGTTTTCAAGTGAATTGAGTAGAGGATATTTGTAATATGTTTGCCTTTCTTCGAACATTAAAGAAAATATTAATTTTAAAAAAATCGATACGATAGATCTAACACCTAACTGCTCTTGGCTCGGTTTATATTGATAATTTGTATTGTTAAAAATAGATTAATTAATTTATTGTTGTTAATTAATAAATTTTTATAAGTTAATAAATTTTTATAATTTAATAATTTTTTATTTAATAATTTTTTTTCTAATTATTTAAGTCATATTTAAAAATTTTCAATTTTATTCGATATTTAAACGATTTTATTACGATCTGATACACTTAAACCTCTTATTTTAGTTTAACTTATTATCTTTTAAAAACATTTGAAAATATACATATAAAATGTTTAATTAATGAATTTAAAAATGAAATTCCCATATTCTTGAACATTTTTAAAACCAAAAATTCATATATAAATCAATTCATTAAAGATTTCAACCAAAAACTGTTGTTCTTTTATATCAAGTCCACAAAATCTGTCTCAATGTATCTTAATGCCAATGATATAAGACGCATTATTCATATCTTTTATTTTAAAATTTTTAGAGAGAAATTATTTTATATCATGTAACAAACCCCTATCATTGCAGGTAATATGTCATCCACATATAATACATGAAAACAAAATTTACTCCTACTAACCTTTTGATATATACATTGATCAATGACGTTTTCTTTGAAACTAAATGATGAAATGATATCATGAAATTTCAAATACCACTGGTGGGATGCTTGTTTTAATCCATATATAAATCTTTAAAGCTTATAAACCAAATGTTCACTATTAATAGAGGAAAATCTTTCTCCTGCTTGTTTCATGTAAACCTCTTCTTCTAGGTTACCATTTAAAAAAGTCGTTTTCACATCCCTTTGAAGCAATTCTAAATCAAAGTGAGCAACAAATGCTAAAATTATACGAAGTGAATCTTTTTTAGATACGAGAGAAAATGTATCTATGTAATCGATTCCTTCCTTTTAAAAGAATCCTTTAGCAATGAGTCTTGCCTTGCACCTCTCACTGTTGCCTAATAAGTCTTTCTTTGTCTTAAATACCCATTTTCAACCTATAAGTTTTGCTCCTTTAAATAACT
>JANZXV010000007.1:22253168-22278126 GCA_027576455.1 Erythroxylum roigii
TAGATTTCTTTCAATCCAAAACACCTGCAATAAATTTCTTAACCAATTCTATACATTTTATTATTATCAAAACATAAAGGAATTAAATTTGTCAACCACCATTGGTCCAACAGAAGGCATTTTGAACATCAAGCTGATGTAGGGGCCAGTCTAGATTGGCAGGTAGTGAAAATAAAATCTTAATTGTATTGAGTTTAGCTACCGGTGTAAATGTTTCCTGCTAGTCAATCCTATGTGTCTGTGTAAACCACCTAGCCACAAGTCTTGCCTTATGCCTGTTAATCTTTCCATTAAACACCTATTTGCATCCCACCACAGTTTTCCTTGTGGTAAGTCTGTTTCCACCCAAGTCTGATTCTTCTTAAGTGCATTTAGTTCATCATTTATTGTTGCCCTTTATTTGGGGTCCTTGACAGCCTCCTGAAAATTATGAGGTAATTTTTCAGTAGATAACTGAGCAACAAAGGTCTGGAAATGTGGAGATAACCTGTTATAAGAGACAAAGTTGTCGACTGGGTGCCTTGTACATGATCTTACTCCCTTCCTCAGTACTACAGGCCAACCCAACTCCTCAGAATTTAGGTTTTGATTCATGACCTTGCTCGGAAAGTATGATGGATTTCTCCTGTTCAATTTCACTTGCTGCTTGCTACTCATTTCCTTATTTTGTTCCCTTCCTTCTTGTGTAAAATTTGTTATAGTTTTTTGGTTTGTCCACCCTAGTTTCAGTATCCTTCTTCTTATCACATTCACCATTTTAGTGGAATTCTTATGTGGTTGGGGGCTGAGATCATCTGTTACAGTGGGCTCAAAGGGTTGAGTGGTCTCTCAAGTGAAAGTATCATGTCAGATTTTATCAAAGTCGGGTGCAGAAGGTGAAAGAGAAAGTATATTTTTCTGGGATAGTATGTCTAGTGTGCCATCATTTACTGAAAACAACCATTCACTCTCACAATTCTCCCCCTGAACGCGTGGTTTTGGATGATAGGGTTGATTTTCAAAAAAAGTTACATCCATTGTCACAAAGAAACGATTGAGAGTAGGAGAAAAACACTTGTAACCTTTTTTAGTAGAAGAATAACCCAAAAAGATTCACTTATGAGCTCGGGATTCAAGTTTTCCACCATGATAATTATGAACAAAAGCAACACAACCAAACACTTTGTGAGGTAGTTGATTAAGAAAGGGAACCGAGGCATAGGTTTCAAGTAATTTCTGTAAAGGTGTAAGGAAACTCAATTTTTTTGAAGGCATTCAATTTATTAGATAAGTAGAAGTAAGAATAGCCTCTTCCAAAAATTAGTTTGGAACATTTGTAGTGAGCATAATAGACCTTGCAACGTCAAGTAAATGCCTATTTTTTTTCTTAGATATACCATTGTGTTGTGGTGTATTGACACATGAAGTTTGGTATATAATACCATTGGTGATAAAAAAACAGATCAAAAGCTTGAGTTAGGTATTCTTTCCCATTGCCACTTCTAAAAAGATGAATTTTTGCATGAAATTGATTCAGTATAAAGGAGTAAAAGTCCTTAAAAATCTGAAAAACTTCTACTTTATCTCTTATGAGATATACCCAAGTCAATCTCGTATGATCATCTATGAAAGTTACAAACCATTTGGCATTTTTCTTGGTTTTAATCCTTGATGACCCCCAGACATTACTATGTATGATAAAAAAAGGTTTAGTGGGTTCATAAGCACGAGGTAAGTAGGAATTTCGTGTGTGTTTAGAGAGTTGGCAAAATTCACACTGAAAAGATGAATCCTTATTAATGAAAAAAGTTGGATATAATTGTTTCATATAAGATAAACTAGGGTGGCCTAACCTATAGTGTCAAAGTGCAATTTCAGTGTTGGATGACAAAGTAGCATTTGCTTTACTCCCATTCAAGTTGCCAATATAATATAATCCATCAAACTCCCTAGCACTACCAATCCTCTTCCCCGACTCAAATCCTAGAAAACACACCCATTAGAGTAAAGTTAGTTGTGCAATTATGCTCTTTAGTAAATCTCTTCACAGATAGTAGGTTGCAGTCCAAACTAGGTATATAAAGAACACCGGTTAAGACAAGTTTATCAACTATTATAATAGTTCCTATTCCTTCAACCTTAAGAATCTATCCATTTGCTACCTTGACAGTTCTATGACCTTAACAAGACAGAATATCAACAAATAAAGATTTATCACAAGTCATATGGCCATTTACCCCTGAATTGTCAATCCAAATACCACGATTTGGGGTTTTAACACCCAAGGCACTGCATGTGTTACCTGTATTCGCCATATGACTTGTAGATACAACCTTTTCAACTTTTAGATCATACTTGCTCAGAATTTTTCTAAGTAGCTCGACCTTCTCCTTGCTCACTGATACATTTTCACCTCCTGCCTTATCATTTCCAGCAACTGCATAGCTTTTGCTCTCTGTTCTGGTTCTGCTTTTTAGATTGGGCGGCTTGCCATGGATCTTCCAGCAATTATCTTTAGTATGCCCATTTTTCTGACAATGTTCACACTAAAGCTTACTTGATTTTTTCTTTGATTCTGGTCCAATAGTTCCCTTGGCAGCAATAACTGAGGATTCATGAACCCCATTGTTGTTTAGAGTCCCATAAATAAGTTGTCTCCTGCTTTCTTCACACTTAACAAGATTAACTACTCCCATGATTGTTGGAAGAGGACTGGTAGCCATGATTCTGCCATGAACATCATCATAAACTAAGTTTAAGCCCAGGAGAAACTCATACACTCGTTCCCGTTCCATAATCCTCCTGTAGCAAGTCAAATCTTCATTGCACATCCATTGGTGAGGATCATAAAGATCCAATTGTTGCCATAGCTTCAACAATGTTGTGTAATATTGAGTCACTGTCTTCTCTCCTTGCTTGGTCTCTCTCCAAAGACTCTTAATTTGGAACAAAGCAGCAATATTTTCGATAGTATAATAAGTTTGTTTGGCGTTTTCCTAAATTTCTTTCACAGATGTGGCTAAAAAGAACTGCTCACTGACTTCAAGGGTCATTGAGTTGATCAACCAGCTCATAACAAGGTTGTTTTTGACCATCCAAGTCTGGTATTTTGGGTCCGACGGGTCGGATGCAGTAGGTGGCATTGTGCTTAAGTATTTTTCTTTCCCTCTCCCTCTTATGAACATGAGCACCGAGTAAGACTATGGTAGATAATTATTCCCATTCAGTCTATGACTGACTATGTTGGTTTGGGAGTTATCAGCACTGTTCTAGAGAGAGGATGGGTTCGATGCTGGTGGAGCCACACTAGACGAGCCAGCGGCAGAGATCTCCTCCTACTCGACCTGCATGGCTCTGATCGACCCAAACGAAATTATTCTCGAGTGTTCTGCTATATCTTTGATACCATGAACAAAGTGGGGAATAATTTCTTAAATAGAACAACCATATGTAGACTATTACAAGTAGAAGTTTAAATCTGAAAAGTTATCCAGACCTATCTAATCTAATCTCTTAAATTGAGGGATTTTGAACTTATTCTACGTTAACTATATACAACCTATCTATATCTCAATATAATCTAGTTACATCTGTACAGTATCTTGAGAGGAATATTAGTCATAATATCTCACTGACAAATTCCAATGCAGCAGTGTCGAGTTGCAGAGGAACGTGCTGGTCGTAAACTGGGTGATCTTAAGGGTCTCAACTCTTACTAGATCAACGAGGTTCATAGAACTTTACCTAATCATAGACTGCTTCAATAATTAGAGATGAACACTTGATGCTTATATTGAAGTAATGATGGTGAACTACGTAGCCTCAAATAGCACCCTCCTTTCTGTAATATTGTAGTGGAACTGATCCAAGTATTTGATATCTGTATGCTTGTTTCTGATCAAAGTATGGTTAATACAGGATTCTACATATAAATACTTTGAGGTGTTTTGGTTGATGTTGCCCACAATGCAATCCGAAATGACCCAAGAATGAATTGGATCAGCAATCCTGTAGACAGGCATAGGGACCTTCGCGGACTTACGTTTGCTGAGAAGAAGTACAAAGGACTTCGTGGAAAGGGAATACCCTCGCTACAAGGCAAGGCTATCTATGCATGTTTCTGATCAAAGTATGGTTAATACAGGATTCTACATACAAATACTTTGAAGCATTCTGGTTGATGCTGCTCACAATGCAATCCGAAATGACCCAAGAATGAATTGGATCTGCAATCCTATCCACAGGCATAGGGACCTTCACGGACTTACATATGCTGAGAAGAAGTACAGAGGACTTCGTGGAATGGGAATACCTTTGTTACAAGGCAAGACTATCAAGAAGGGCAACATGGAAGCGAAACAATACACTTTTCCTATGCCGTTACCGTTGATCCGTCGAAACTTTGTAATATCACTCTATGTTATGTTAACCTGGTTTTGTTTTCTATACTGTAGGAATTGTTGGACAATTTTGTCATTTCTCGTAACGTTGGACAACTATTAATTGCATTTTTTGGTTTTTCAAAAATTTATTGGCTAAGTTACGTAATTTGATCGAGATAAAGATAATAAAGTGGCCCAATAAATGATCTAAATCAATGAGTCGAAGTCCGTGTGAAAAATGGATCCCAATCAATGTGGACCGGACCTATATTGGTCTTGTGATGGGGAAGCCCGATATAGATACTATATATAAAGGTTAAGATCTTCTGCAGTTGCTCATATAATCAATCGTAAGTATAAGAATTCTCTGACCCGTTAAGAGAGCTTACATTTTGAGAAAACTGTAGAAAGACATTACCCATGTCTTGGAAAGGAGTTCTCGTGAAGGCAGCAGGAGATTCACGCTCGTTTCAGCTTTGGAAAGCTCGTTTAAACTTACGGAAACCGAAATCAGGTATTTCCGCATTTTTTCGTTTCTTGTCGTTTCACGTTCGATCCGAAATACGTAACTAAGATACCGTTACGTATTACACGGAACCCCTATATCAGGACGAGTTTTTGACTATTTCAGGTTTCATCATGTATGCATGTATGATGAAGCTATTGACTTCTTGCGCTTGTTCAATATGTACTTGATTCTATCATAAATATTTTAGATCTTGAATATTATACTGATTCCTCACGTCTCTAGATGTTCATATAGCTTTAGTAGTCTGCTAAAGAATTAAAGACTCATTCCTAAGATCAGCCAAAATCAGGGCCAAATTATGTTTTGATTACCTTGGCAAGAATTTGGTATGTAAGACTCGAAATTGTGCAGATTCATTCACGTCTCCAGTGTTTTATGGGCAAAGAGTAGTTATTTGCAAATGCATCTCTAGTCCAGCAGACTCTGACGCAACTCTTTTTTTTCCTCGAAAATTTAAGATTTTGGAATAAACCCTGCTGAAATCAATTTCAGATCAACTCATTTAAGATATGCAATTGCGTGATTCAATATTCAATTCTTCTTCATCATCTTTCTCTTTTCCTCATCAAAGTCATTCTGTTTCCTGTTCGTTTCAAAGTTGACTCCTTTCCATTTAACAGTGATCCACGTAAGTATTAAAGTTTAAAGCTTTGAAACCGAAATCGAGCCTGCCTTGCAAATTTAGTAAGAACTCGCAAATGATTCCAAGTTCACAACTGGGCAATGAGAAGACGGTCCGTATATTGTTAAATCGAAGTGGGTTCTTCTCACCTAAACTATAGGATTTCGTACAGGTGGTTGACATCTGTTCGAAGTCTTAACAATCTTCGAAGTCTGAATTTCCAAATCTCAGCAGTTGCAATCTCGAAGGGTTCTAGTTCGCGAGAATCTGATATCTATATTTGAGTTATTATGTCCAAGGAATCAGTAGCACAGCCTGAACCCCTCAGCCATGTTAATCTCTCACACACTTTCAAGTATTTGCTGGGTTAGTTCTCCTCTCCTGCTTCTTCTTTATTTTTATCTTTGTAATTTGGTCTCTGTTGCATTTATTGAGATTACCAATCTTAATCCCATGATTATTGTTGTTCGGGGGTGGTGAGATTAGCTACGCAGTTCTTGTCCAGAGGAATTCCATTTGTATTCAATTCGTGGATCGTGAGGCACCTTACGGCAGAGGACTACGCGGTATCTAATCCCAATCTATTGTTCACTCTTACCTTCTAATTCTTACTCCTTTAAGTTGTTTCTCCATTGATGAACTTCCTTTTTCTCTCTGACGTATGCAGCTTTACGCCGTACAGTTCCATCTGTTTGTAACCTGCGTCTTATTTCTTAGTCGGGAGGGCTTCCGACGAGCTTGCATGAGGGCTGACATTCAATGGTACTGTCTTCTGCTATAAATCCTACATCATATACTCTTTGCCATCTATAAGTGACGCTGCAAGATTACCCGTCTCTGCAATTTAGGATTGTGTAGGCTATGGGGGCAGACTAAACTGTTGTAAACTATGCCGAGTGCTGCCATTTACGGGACAAATGCTGAAAAGTTGCTGATAATTAAGAATATTTTCAAGTTAATTTCCTTGAAGAAGACGTGATTGTGTTATACCTCCTTGATGTGCTTCTTATTTATCTTACGATGCAGTGATGGTTCTTCAAGTAAAGAATATGGGACTAAGTTGTTAAAAGTGGCCTGGATGACTCCCCCTTTGGGAATAGTCATCACAATTGCAGCATGCGTTTTTGTCTTCTGGTGGCAAGGCTTAAGTCCATCAGATCCGTATGCTCAAGCTATCTTGATTAATGGTAACGTATTGTCACTGGCTTTGGTGCTTCATTTATTGTGGTTTTCTGTCTTCACATGCTCTTTGATTATCACTCATGTCTCTGATTACTTTTAGACATCTAATTTGTGGCTCTGAACGTAAAAGGTTAAAACTTTCTTTCAGTACTTCTCACGAACATACTATTGTCACCAGAATACACGCTCAACTTACGCCTTATCCGTGCGTTTAGTTGATTTTTTAGAGAAAACCATATAGATAACTTGTTTGTTTATCAAGTTCCCCATCACGCTATTTGTGTTTTATTACCTGATCTTGTTGATAAGTATTTCAATTGGCTATTTTTCATTCATAAATGAGTAAATAAATTGCTATCCACTTCAGATTTCTTTGATCTATTACAATATTATTTAACTCACTTTATTATTGTTCTCCTTCCTGCAATGTTGATGTCAGTTCACTTCAAATTGCAGGTTGTGCATGTGTAGTGGAGCTATTGGCTGAACCCTTATATATTCTTTCTCAGAACTTGCTTCTGCTTAAACTGCGCCTAGTGGTAGAAACAGCAGCTACACTTTTTCGTTGTCTAACAATGTACATACTTATCGTGAAGCATACTAGCATGGTAAATTTTTTTGATGGGTTTGTTATCTATGCATTATGCAATTTTGATGACATAGTCAAACTAGTGGCACAACTGAGATAGAAATGTGCATTCTCAATAAAATGCTCAAGTTGGCTGTTATAATCATTCTGGATTTCATGATGGTCAAATGTTATGTTAATTTGGAGTCCCTGTTTCTCAGCCTTGATTATGTTTGCTGCAAGTTTTACTATGTACATGGGTTGGAGATCACCACGCTGGGATGTTAGAGGAAACTTTCTTTTTTTCTAGAAATACTGCAAGATAACAGCATTTGCTTTTGTTAATACCCTTTCTTGTCTTTTACATATATGGTTTCCTTCTCCTTCTGGAAGATATAGGAATAATCATTTCAAGATGATCTAAACAAAACTTGGCTCTGTTTACTTTATTGGTACATATATTTGGAAATAGACATAATTTTGAAATACCAACTGCTGAATCCCAGTCCAGTTCTTGATCCTAAATCATTAACCTTTTAAAAACCTCCACTTATAAATGCTTGATGAAAACTTGTGGTTACATTTGCAGGAGAAGGTGATTGCTTTTGCACTTTCACAGACAGCCTATGGTTTTTGCTTGTTTGTAGGATACTGGAGTTATTTTCTCCTCTCTACTACTTTTCAAAGTTACGATCTTTTCCCTTTCAGGTATGGTTTCCTTTTCTCTTGTGCACCCCCACTTCTGATCATTATGTTTGACTCTCACTCCCAGACCCTTCTATAGTGGAATGAAAATGGGGGAAGAAATTTGGTCAACTTAACTATAGGAATCCTGGTGAGCTTTTATACACCATAAACCTGCCTTCTTGAATGGGTAATTGGAACTTCCAAGTTTCTAATGCAGGATGTGAAATTTAGCCTGAACCCATTTCCCAGATTGGAAACCTATCCAAGATATGACTGGACCGAAAATGTTTTTTTTATGGCTCTACTTGTTTTGAGCTGCTTAGCTTGTTAGTCTCTTAAATTTTAAACTTGTGGTGTTTAACTTCTTTAGTTTAATTTTGCTGATCATAGATACATGCACATTAGTGTTCCTTTTCCCATTGACACTAAACTTTTTCACAGATTGGAAACTATTATGGATTATGATAAGCAACTTTCAAGCATGTGTATGCTCTTTACTTTTCAATCATTTCGGAAGCTAATACTCCAGGAAGGTGAAAAAATGGTCCTTGTATGGTTGGATACACCATATAACCAAGCTGTATACGGTCTTGTTGATAAATTAGGTATGTGACTGAACTATATTCTATGACTTGCAGACTATAGTGACAATTCCCTGATCACAGTGTCAACATTGAATCCAATCATTATTGTGCTTTTTATTTCAGTTGGATGGATGATGTTGATCTTGCACATGAGTTTTTGAACAAGTTATAACTGTTAAATATGATTTCCAGGGAGCCTGGTGGTGAGGATGGTGTTTCTTCCCTTTGAAGAGAGTTCATATGCAACATTTGCCAGGTCTGCCTCAGGTCTATCTCGTTCCTTCATTGTTCTCTGGACAGTTTTTTGGTTTTATTAAACTATAGGATGTATTATCACGGAAGAAATACCATTCATTTCTTCTGATCACCATATGCAGCATCTTGTGTGGGCTGTTGTGTGTCAAGACGATATTGAGTCAGTCTAACATTGTGCGTTAAGATGATATTGAGTCAGTAGGGACATTTACTGGCTTATAGTTTGTCCATTGTGTTGCAATTGATGAAGGTATTTAATACTGTTGTACTTATGGGTATTGCTACTAGCTTAAGTTGTGTGTCCAAGAGAACTGACTTAGAAAAGAGTAGAACTTTCCGTTTCCTCTTTGAGGATGGTAAAAGATTAGAAGGTGCTTTTGTCATGTATTCTAAATGGAAAATACTTTGGTTTTCTTTCATCTGGAATGAAAAGCATTTCTGCGTATAGTTATTGAACTCCATCATCTTCCAGAAATCACAACGTTTGCTTTTGCTTGACAGGACAGTATTCAGACAAAGGCAGAAAGTTGGGAAGCTGCCTAACAGAGGCCTTGAAACTTGTTTTGCTAATAGGTATGGGCATTCATGCACTTCTTGACTTTGCTTTCAAATTTAACATTGTTTTTCCATCCTGAAGAACTGTATTTTGATATGTATGTCAAGGTAGTGAAAGTGGGAGATCTCTTATGTGCCAACTATGTTCATCTCTCCCCTCTCACTCATCACTGAAAATTGAACACTGCATGTGATCAAATGTTGTTTCGTAATGACTTACTTTCTCTTTGATGTTAGGTCTTATATTTATGGCATTTGGTCCAAGTTACTCTTACTCCCTTGTAAGAATATTATATGGCCAGAAATGGAGTGATGGAGAAGCACCGATAGCCCTCCGGTATTATTGCCTTTATATCATTGTTTTGGCCATGAATGGTTAGTAAGACTATAGCTCTCCAAGATGTATGATTTACTTGCTAGCTACATCTAATAGAGGCTTTACTATTACACCCTGAAGGCCGTGATATATATATTTATATTGCATATCATATTATCCAACCATCCACACCAACATGCACACACACACACACATTTCACAGTCCCAAAAAAAATTGACAGTCATCTCTACCCCTTTGGTGTAGAGAATGCACTTCCAACCTTCTGATAATGCTGGGAAAACTTTTACCTGAGTTTGATTCTCTGTAGGAACTTCTGAGGCATTTCTGCATGCTGTTGCAAATGAGCACCAACTCAAACGCTCGAATGATTCATTGCTCTTGTTCTCCATGGTATACATAGTTCTAAATGTCCTTCTTATAAGGTCAGCTGGTGCAGTTGGCTTGATTCTGGCTAATTCTTTCAGTATCCTTATTTTATGTTGTGGATTCCATGGATCATCATTGTATGAGAACTGAAGCCTTTACAATGGATTCTAATCCTTTTACACCCAAGGTTATGCTACTCATGGTATGTGAAGATAATTTTGTTTTCAGGCATATTTAATTACTGAATGCAGTGTTTACGAAGTTCATATAGTATATTATTGGTTCTTATCACCAAGTAAGAAACATGGCTATAAAAGGAATGACTTTAAGTAATATCAATCATTCTTCTTTTCTTAACTGTTGCAAAGATATGATTTTGAGAATAACATACTCTGCAGTCTTCATCAAGCATTATTTCCAGGTTGGTTTTGATTAACTCTTGTCTATATCTTTGGTATACATGGAACCTTATGTTAACATGATTTGTTTCCTTAGGAGTCTTCTGCATTTTCTTTTGCAAGCTGCTTGCCATCTGGTTGGACAATTCTACTGCTTTCAGGAGTAGTTACATTCATTTCGGAGAGAGTGTTTCTGGATCATGAAAATTTCTGGCCAACATTTTTAGTTCATTTCTGCATTGGGTTCTCTTGCTTCTGCATGTCATCTCTCTTCATGTAAGTAATCTTCTTGCTCAGCAAGTTCTCTTTTCCAATTTAAAGTGATTGTCACACCTGATTTTGATGAAAATAGCTATCGTCGCGAGAGGTCATTCATCAAGAGAATTATCCGCTTTCGTGATCATGTGGACTGAAGAATGGACTGCAACCTACAACTTTTGAAGGTGAAATTATATCCATCTGAGATTGTTTTCTCCTTTGTCAGTATCATAAACTAAAACCATTAGAACCAATAAATTTCCGATGCAGATCAGCTAGACGAGCACAACAGAACCAAAAGCCATTTATTTGTTAATAAAGCAGCATGAAGATGGCTTACACTCTATAGACTTCGTAGAAGTTTTTGCAAGATGACTAACTGCATGTCCTATTTAGCTGCCTTTGAAATCTAGATATGCAATTAGATTCTCGAGCTTAACACTGGGAAATGAGAATTTAACTTGAATGTTGTGCGTGGATGAGGACTAATTTCGATATATTGAATTTTAAATGATCATTTATGAGTAATATTTTAAGGATACCCTTTCAACATTTCATTACAAGGTCAGTCTGATTCCTTCTACTCTCGTAAGTAATATACAACACCATCGTTATATTTTCATTATCTTCAACTCCAGCATGTCTACTTCTCTTGGAAGAACTATTACAAATCGGTCCGTCCATGGGATGACCTTCAAGATAACAGTAAGACAAACATTTCCCTTGAGACTTTATTCTCTGCTCTTGCAAATTCTTTTGGTTTCATGAAATGAGACCATTTTCTTGTACCAACTACCAAGGTTTCTAGACTCTAAAGACTTCATATCTTTAGCATAAAAAGGTGGTGATGGTTGAAACAGCCATAATAGTCATTATAATGGATTCTAGTCAATGGTCCCAGATACAGTAATTTCAGAGATGTAACAAAAGGGAATCAGCAGAGTTGGTGGGTGAGAAATTGAGCAAATTTAGCAGACCAACTTGAGAAGCTTTAAGCAGAAACAATAGTGATGAAAAAAAGAGAGGGCCATCTAAAGGACAAAGGTGATGATTCATAGGATACCCACGGGTGTGTGGGTTGTACTCCAGTGTTACTCAAAGAGGGTCACCTGGTAATTATAAGCTTTGAAAGCTTGGCAAAGTAAGGTAGAGGAAGAGAAGACAAACTACATGGAGTTTGAAAGCCTGGTAAAGGAAAAGGCAAGGAAACATTACTCGGAGCTTATGATTAAGAAGTAGACTAGAGTATTATCATTGAAGTTTAGACAAAAGTATTCAACAACAAACACACGAACATAAAGTTGGCTTCCATCTTCTAAAACGAAATGATGGTTTTGTTTGAGCTTTGCTTAAGAGGTAGGATTCGTAGTGGAGACACAGTTGCAGGGTTTGGATTCCTAGTGGATTAGGTTAGTTAGTCAAGCCAAGCCTTTCTTGCTTCAAAATGCAGGAATAGCCATAGGCCAGTAAAGTTGTCATCAAATTTATTTTATTTGTACATTATTTCATATATTAAAATTTTATTAATGTGCAACTTAAATAAGAATGACTGAGAGTTCTATGGCATAAAAAAATTATCTAAAAAAAATTAGGAATCATATGTTAAAAACTGAAAATAAAAGTCAACGTATCCGATGCACAAGACTCTCTACTTTACGGAAGTTTGGAGAAAGTTATAATATATGCAGTCTTCTCTTAAACTGTTTTCGTAGCTTAATCTTGTAATCTTATGGTCACAAAAGAACAACTTTACCATTGCTCCGAGGGTTTAATATATGTCTTGCATTTTTTGCATATTTTACCAACTTGGTATTCTAATAATTCTCATCTCTCCCGATTAAATCTTATAATACCCTTTAAATTATTACTCATTTAATGAATTAACATATATATATAATAATTTATAAATTACGTATTTTGAATAAATTAGAGATAAGTAACGAGTTCAAATCAATCTGTACTGGAGATCCAGGGCTTTTCCTCCGTAGAAAGCTTCAATGTCATGCTCTTGAATATGAAAGCTTGATATAAGCACATTAAAGTTTACATGAGCTCTTTATGAGACATTAATCTACGGAACAAAACACTTGTTCCACTGACTCTATTCCATCTTATCTTATCCACACATTTATGTGAGATTCAAAAAATATATAAACGAGATAAAATGACACATAATAAGAATAGGATAAGTCAATGCAAAAAAAAAAAAAAGAGAATAGGATAAGTGAAACTGGTGATTTCATTCCTTAATCTACACCCATTTTTGCCATCACCATCATAAAGAAATTTGTTATTTATTGCTTTTGGTTTGGAATTGGAAGGTTGTTTGAGATTTTTACTTTTCTATATATTTTTTAGGGTTAATTGTAAAAAAATCTTAAAATTTACTCAATTTTGTAATAATAACTTGAATTTTAAAAATGACACTAAAATATTCTAATTTTTAGTTTTTAATAAAAATAATTTGACGTTAAATTCTCCATTAATATAAAGCTATGTTAAATTAACATTTTTTTAAATAATTGTTACATATGTGTGTCGTGTATGAATTTTATTATTTAATAAACTAAAAATATAAAAAACGTAAAATAATTATAAAACGTGATTTGTCACATTATCCACATTAATGAAAATTTTAAAATTGGATTATTTTCATTAAAAAGTAAAAATTAAAACATTTTAGTTTCATTTTTTAAAAATTAGGACTAATATAGTAAAATTAAGAAAATTTTGAAATTTTTTAGTAATTAACCCTATTTTTTTTTATCCTTTTAAGTTTCTCAAAGTAAGCGGTGGTGCAAACTTTCTTTGTCTCTCTATCTTATGTCTTCTTATCAAAGCATCTCTTTTTTTAGGTACTAACAAATGAGAGAGTATGAGATTTAATGATGATTATGGGACCCTTTGTGGAAACCAAGCTTTTTGTTATTCTTTTGCTTAAATCCTTTCAAATGTGTGAGTGATTAGTCCCTTAGATCACATGCACCTCTTAATTATCCTCTTTACTTTTCCAAATCACCAAAAAGGTCTTGTTAATTTTTTCTAAGTGTTCATCATGCTCAAACAAAGTGACCCTCCAATTAGCCTATGCAGCTTTTTATCTTTGTCAATAAGTGAAGTTACCGTATAGTTATTTCAACTTAGGATTAGAGTCGATTGGAGCTATTTGAGGATGAGTACGTAAAGATCATTTCTCTCTTTTTATCGATCACTGTTTATTTATTTATAGGCGTATTTAAATAAAAAGCTGTTTCACTTTTGCTGTTCTTGTCATATTTCAACTTATCTTATCTACGTATTTATGTAGGCCCTATGTAAATGTGTGGATAAGACGAATTAAAACAGGGTAAAAATAGCAAAAATAGAATAGGTGATCTGATCTCATTTCTTTGAGAGGAGAGCCAATGAATAACACGAGAGAGTGTAATTTCTTGAGAGGGCCATGTGCACTGTATTTTGATAGCTCCCATATACTATTGATTACTTCACATATGAAAAGTAAATTCATCTGAATTGTTGTAAGTTATTAAAATGATATAAATAATTCTTTTCTAACATATAGAAAAGTAATTCAATAAAGAGGTTTAATTGAACTTAATTCTCTATATTTATTATTTCTTTATTAGAATTATATATCATATTTTCAATCTAAAAAACCTATAGGATTTTATTTTCAAGATTTTATAAAACAATTTTTAAAGCTGGTAAACATGGGATAATATATTAGTTGAAAATAAGTAGAAATTAACACAAACTCATTATTTGAAAAAAAAAATGGTAAGCAACATAAATCATAACACAAATATTAGAAATTAGAGGCAACAATTTTGGAAACTTTAATAAATCTGAAAGGAAAGTATAGTTCTATTTAAGTAATCTATAAATAGATAACTTCCTTTTCATTATAGAGAAATATAATGTTTTAAAAACTGAACAGACTCGACCGATTTAACAGTAAAAATCTTGAATTGGTCAAGTTTTCAGTTTGATTTTCAATTTTTTGGTTTGATTTAGTTTAATAATTTTTGTTGTTAAAAATTGATCAGTTTATTAATTAATCAACTAATCTTCCTAAACTAATAAGCTTTTATAAACTAAAATAAATCAATTATTTTTTATTTTATAGCCTTTTTTAATTAAACCTTAAATTTTTCAATGAATAAGAATAATCTTTTTCAATTATTTTTTAAATTAAAAACAATCTTTTTCAGTCATTTTTTAGATTCTTTAATTTTATTCAAACTTTAACCGATTTTATGATTGTCTAATATCGGTTGAACCTTTTAAACTTTAAACATCCTATCTTAGTAACTTAACTTTCAACTTAGTTTTGAAAACATTGAAAAAATATATAACATTTCATGCAATTATTAGAAAAATTATAAATGAAGATATGCTCCATCTCCCTATTATTAGGTCAAACCCATAATGGTTGGAATGAAACTTGAAGTATATATAAACTAAAGCCAAGAATTGAAAAACTTTCCTTAGCATAACATCCGTTAAAAGAGCATCTTAGGATGATAATATATCATAGACTGAACTAGTTGATGTGTTTAAGTCTATGTTTAGTCTTTGACTTAGAAGAGGTCACTCACATGCCCATTTCACTCACCTTCAAACCCTAATAATTCTGTTCTCCACTAACACTAACCATCATGAGATAATATATGCTATAATGGGAACCGAAGAAAATAAATAATAATAAAAGAGGTGCATAGCCATTAGTCATGAGGAACAGTAAGTGTAACTGTGAAGTCAAACACTAAGGACTGTTATGTAGTGTCCATCACACTATTTCCAGTAAAAACGATAAGCTGAACTGTGGGTCACTGTTGCCTCCCTAACATGTGAAGTCAGTCACCTTTTGAGGAGTTCGGATCTTTTGTCTAATATTATGGTGTCTTATTCTGTCCCATGAATTTCAGCCATTTATTTATGTGAGTTTCGCGTGGGTCCTGCATAAATAAACGCGGGACCTGTATAAATGAATGGCTGAGATTCATAGGACAGAATAAGACACCATAATATTGGACAGAAGATCCCGTACCCTTTTTGAGAACCTTTAAAAGTTAAGCGATCCAAATTTAAGGACCATTAAAATCACATCAAATTCTTTGTTCAAGTTATTCTATTCTGTTTCCTTAAATCTTATTCATATATTTATGTTGGGTCCATATAAATATGTGAATAAGATTTAATAGAACGTGATAAGAATACCATAACCGAAACAAAAAATCTAATCTCCTGTTGAATTACTCAAGGCTATTTCATAAAATCTTGAAATACACTTTAAGTTTTTGCATTTCTAATTTTTTAAGAAAATTTTTGTCCACGGTCTTTTAGGGTTTTGGTCAATTCCTTCATCATTCTCATGTGGAACCCTCATCTTTGCTCTCACAACCTTTCTATTACATCATCTTTGATCACTCTGTCCTACTCGTCAAACATGCTTTCAACTTTTGTCAGCTTACAAATTGGTTCGTTTTCTGCTGCATTGTTGGACACATCTTCTGAGAATAAGCTAAAGGAACACAGTGACTAGCTAAATAATAGAACAAGAGTTTCTGGGTTGGCCTTGGAAAAATATGTGGCTTCAAATCTATACAACTTGTGACTGTTTGTCACTTAACACTTTCGTACACGCAGGTCGAGACTGCAACACTTGGGAGCATTAAAACTCGAAAGTCGAAACGTGAACATCCGAACGTAGAAGTAAGTGTAGTCACTTATCTGCCGTAGGGTTGTAGATTAACCCTACTCAGTCTCACATGTCGTTGTTCACAAACAGTAGGAGCTTTGTAGTCAAATGATTTCTTTGAAAATTGACAACAATCTAAGAATTCTGTAGAAAAAGTTAAACGAATATGTAATTTTATTTTTAATTAATAAAAAGGTTATTTTTGAAATATTTATATTTTTTAAATTAACAATTAAATTAAAAACAAAATCATCCCAAACTAGTCAATTATTAGAACAAAAATAATAACAACATCCAATATGAATTCCGTTCATACACAAAATCATGAGAGATCTAATAGTACGCAACCTTACCGGCTCTCTCACAAATTTTCTAACTTGTAAAAAAAAAAAATTGATAGTACTTCATAGAGATAAAGCTTAGATAGTTTCATCAATGTTGACTCGTGAAATTTCTCTTATAAATTTGATTCAAACAATTATATTAATTTAGGTGGTTTGAGTTTAATTTTATGTTCGTACATTGAAATGTTTGAATTTATTTCAAAATTTTCAATTTTAATACATTAATTTATTGAATAATTTACTAAATATATGATTTTTATGTTAAGTTCATACACTCAAATTTTTGTTTAGTATATACTTTAAAAATATTGATTACATTTTATCTTTAAAAAATTAAGTATTTTTATAAATTTTAGGTGCTAGTGGTGTACCCTCGTAAGATCCTACACTTCTTTATGACAATGGAGTATCCATAGGCACTAAATTTCCTACTCGAGCTCGATTGTAGATCAAGAAAATCTCGAGAGGTTCTCAAACTTTATATCAAATCCATTCAACAAGCTTACAAGATAGGATGATGAGTGTTCGATGTTCCTTTTCTGCTTCCAAGTAGATTGGTAACTTATTATAATTAATTCAGGTTTTAAGAATTTGTCAAATTTGATCGGATTTGAATATTCGAATATGACTTTGTGTTGGATCAAATTTATATAAAAGAGTGTGGTCCAAGTCGAGGATGTTACAAGTCTAAATTGCTTTTGAGTATGTGTATGGATTCATTTTAGGACCACTATTGTTTAAAAAATGAAAGCGACTAAACTCCTTTTTTATAGTTATCGATTTTGTCAAACCCCTCCCTTTTTTCTTGGAAGATCAAAATCCCAAAAAGTGGTTTATTGAGAAGGAAGCATTTTAGGGGATATCTAAGAATGGCACAAAAATCATTGACATTATTTTGGAAATGTCTACATTTGCATGGTTAGAGGATCAGGGTGACAATTTTGACCCGACCCGTCTAACTCGATTTTGGCTCGAGTTAATCAGATTACGGATGGGTTATCGGTCAAAAGTGATCGGCTCGATCGTTACTTTAAAAACAACATGCCTAAGGGAATAAGAATGACAATTTTGACTCGGTCCGTCTGACTCAATTTTGACCTGAGTTGACCAAATCACGGGCTAGCCACCGGCTAAAAGTGATCAGCTCGATTATTATTTTAAAAACGACGTTATTTTTTATATTTTTTGAAAAAATTATAAGATGGGTCGGGTTAATCCGACCTGCCTGTAGCCCGTAAAGCCATGGGCTAATCAACCCGTGGTCGGGTCAGGCTATAGGCTGACCTATTACGACTGTCGAATCCCAGGCTACCCTAGCCTATAATCAGGCCGGCTCGGGCTAGTCCATTAACATTCACACGGAAGAAGTAGCTTCCCTTTTTTTCAATAGAGGGATATGGCACAAAGACATTTGTTAGGGTGGGACAATAACCATTGTAAGGTACACATCAAATTTCTCAAATTTATATTAACAATGCTTTTTTATTGCATTTTCAAAAAATGTGATCATTTACATTTAAGATAAAATTAAAAGTAATTTAAAATGTTTCATAAATTATTTTAATAAATTGTAATTTGATTTTAATAATATTTTTTATTATAGTTGCTTTGATATGAACTTAATGAAAAAACATATTTTGATTTTTGAAACATATGATCAAATAAATTTTAGAAAAAATTTAAACTAATTTTAAAATGTGTAATAAATCTTAAATTTTATGTCTTATTAATTATTTTAATTAAATTTTCATAATCTAATTTTAATAATAATTTTTATTTTAGTTAATTTGATATGAACTTAATAAAAAATTTAAAATTTTTAATTAAAATAAAGTATTTTTTAAATAATCTAAAATAATAAAATACTCTTTATAATTTATAAAATTAAAAGAACACCCTTTTCTCTAAATTGCATTTAAGATAGATTAGTGATTCATTCGAATTAAGAACTTCCATCAATTAATTATAAGTACTATTATTAAATTTTTTAAAATTGAAGAAAAAAGAAAAAGGGCAAAACCGTCAAAAAGAAAGGCAATAAGCGTTAAGAGCGGGAATTGGGACAAAATCACGCGTGAGATGGGGCACGCCCTCATCATTCATCATGCTCCTTCATTCCTTCCTTCTTTGATGGTCATCATCATCATCATCCATGTTTCTAATTGTGGGGTCACGCGCATCTCGCACGCGAGGAGGCATCACCAGGCACGTGCCAAGTTTCTTTCAAATTGTTATTATTATTTATTAAAATAAAAGCAAAAGACAATTTTATTCCTTTTTTCAAATAATTGGTATTATTGACCGCCTACTGTTGCTAAGTCCAAGTGAAGGGTATTAAGGAGACAAAAAGTTGAATTGTTGGGTCCCATACCTTTATCACTCCCCACTGTGTCCCACTCCACCACCTCCTTTTTGACAATTTATACATAACATCATACGTACGATACAAGTGAATTTGTGTTCATACCATGGACGTTTTGGTACTTTCGCTCCACTCTTTCATTTTTTTAATGTATTTTAAAATTTAAAATATTTTAAAATAGGTCAAAAGTGGAAAATTATTTTAAATGAAATTTCTATAATGCCCTCGCGGGAGATGAGTATTGTATAATACCACGTTAAGTACATTTCTTCCTAGGACTGCCAAAAGCACTTTGTGTCTTTCCTTTCCTGTTATGTTCTGCCCCTTCCTTTTTATTTTTTTAATAAAAAGAAAATATAGGGATAGGTTTTTACTTATTTAATAGCAAAATTAGATATAATATTGTAGAAAAATATTTGAAAAAGAAGCAAGTTGTTTTCATATGTTCGGATTATATTAAATTTGTTGATCACATACAAGCCGAGTTCGAACCGTATGTTTTTAGGATGTTATCGGCTTGATCCGACCCGTTGGCTTACTTAGTGAATATAAAAACATTATATCCCAAACTAGAAATGCATTATTCATATAATGGATGATATAATGAAGTGCATAATGATACTAGAAACTTAAATTGCAAGGTACAAAAAGCATGTGCTCTTGGACTAACAATCATAATAGTACCAAATGCCTTGGGAACCATCATAGTTCCAATGTATTTACCTACCCCAAATGATGGTACACAAGCATTTTGCTTGATCAAGGATCTTTCGTGTATAATTTTACGTAATCTCGAGTGTTATCGGTTTAGACCAAATAAAGTAAATAAGCAAAAATGAAGTTTTACCATAACCAACTAACTTTCAACTTAACATATCAAGTCGGATAAGCCAAATTTGAAGCAAAAATAAGAAATATGTACGGTACTATTGAATCATTGTAAAAGTTGGGGAAAAGATGTTGGCCGGATGTATTGTGATGATTCACTTCTAAGTTAATATACCGATGATACAAAAGAAGATGATTACGTCCTGCCAACTTTGTCGTTATCTTAAGGAATGCTTTAAACAAAGGATAATAACAAACAAAGTAAATGATAAGCATGTTCAATCCTTTTCACAAAGTCAAACCAGGCAATGAAAGCATGGCTCACAAGATATGATAATAGTATACATTAAGCTGTATTAATTGGACATTAATGACACAGGATCTTGGTTGGAGAATATAATAAGGCTTGTGCAGTGTCCTGTACTGTACATCTATGTTATGAATGAATGAATTATACTAACCTATGACAAGTGGCTAAAACTTTATGATCCCAAGGTGAAAAAAGAGCATGAAATAGCATGACAAAGATGGGTCTTACGGGTTCTGACGAGCCACTATTCTCTTACAGGTGCTATAATTGTATTGGCCTATTCAGGATCAGCGTGCTTTGAAATGGTAGTAAATGAAATGGTTTCTCTTTTTTTCTTTTTTTACAAAAGTTGAAATCTTGAAGAATGGTGAGATGAAAACAATTTCCCAATTAGGGTGTTTCAACGATGATTAAGCCTAAGGAAGGAGGAAAATTGGCACTGTTCGTGGTTTGTGGAGATACGTGTTCCGAGAAGAAGGTAGTGTATGTATGGGATGGTGGTCCAGGAGGCTAGTCTGTGTCAGGGTTCACCTGGAAACTCCACAGTGGAGAATGTTGGAGAAACACTTCAAAAATATGTTTGATTCTTGAGAAATTGGTGGGAAATTGAAATGACTTTCTTGGATCCTGTGAGACACAAACACTGTTACACACCAAATTTATAAAGAGAAAATTAAAAAATCTGATAAAGCAAACAAGGAATGATGAAAAGTAAAAACAAAAAGAAGGGAAAAGAAACCAAGAAAACCAAAAGTATGTGGGAGAGCAGACAAAGGAGAAATACTCAGTAAAGAGAAAGATGGTGGAACTGTAGTGTAGTGTAGAGTGACAGGCGCTTATTAACACACCAAACAGCAAGAGATGAGACTCTTGGCAGTAGCAGTTACTCTTTCCCTCTCTTCTTTCTCTCTATGTCTCATTTCTCCAGCAAATAATCATTGATCATGAAACACTCTCAGTGCTCAGCACTCAAAAAAAGCATCATCATCTCTGCTCATCAAAATCAGCCTTCCCTTAAATTTGCCTCTCTTAGCCTTGCTCATCTCTCAACCAAAATCTCCATATCCTAGGTAACCATGAAACCTCATTTTCTCTTCTTTCTCTTCGCATTCATTTTCTTCTGTAGACCATGGTTAGTGCTTTCTGCTACAGCCTTGCCTCTACAACTTCGTGCTCTCCTTTCTTTGAAGTTCTCGTTAAAAGATCCGCATGACACATTCCAGGAATGGGACCTAACTCCTAGCTTCTCCAAGTCTGATTCACAAGAGCCAATTTGGTGTTCATGGGTTGGTGTCAAATGCAATCCCAAAACAGGTCAAGTCACATCACTTAATCTTTCCGAGCGAAATCTCTCAGGTATTATTCCAGCGGAAATCCGACACTTGAAGAGCTTACTCCACCTGAATTTGAGCAGAAATTCGTTTGATGGTCAATTCCCACAAACCATTTTTGAACTAACTGACATTAGGACACTTGATATAAGCCATAACGTCTTCAACTCAACCTTCCCACCTGGGATTTCCAAGCTCAAGTTCCTGAGACACTTCAACGCATATAGCAACAGCTTCACTGGACCACTACCAAAAGAATTGATCTATCTACACTTTTTGGAGCAGCTCAACCTCGGTGGTAGTTACTTCGATGGAGAGATTCCAATGAGCTATGGGACTTTTCCGAGATTGAAGTTTCTTAACTTAGCTGGGAATCAACTTCAAGGGCCACTGCCACCACAATTAGGATTCTTAAGCCAGCTCGAGCACTTGGAGATTGGATACAATATCATGTTCTCAGGCAGAGTACCGGAGGAGTTTGCATTGCTAACTAATCTTCAGTACATGGACATCTCGAATTGCAGCCTCTCCGGTGAGCTCCCTCAAGGAATTGGAAACTTAACAAAGCTGGAGTACTTACTGCTTTTCTCGAACAATTTAACAGGCGAAATCCCAGTAAGTTTTGCGAACTTAAAAGCTCTGAAGATTTTTGATTTGTCAGATAATGGATTATCCGGCATTATTCCAGAAGGTTTATCTTCTTTAAAAGAGCTAACCAGATTGAGCCTGATGAAGAATGAATTAACCGGCGAAATACCACAAGGAATTGGTGAGCTTCCAAACATGGACACACTATTACTGTGGGACAATTCGCTCACCGGAATTCTCCCGCAAAAACTGGGCTCCAACGGAAAATTACAATGGCTCGATGTGTCATCCAACTCGCTTACTGGTCCAATCCCACCAAATCTTTGTCAAGGAAATAAGCTTTTCAAGCTCATACTCTTCTCTAACAACTTCATAGACAAAATTCCACCTTCACTCGCTAACTGCACCTCACTGGCAAGGTTTAGAATTCAAAACAATCAACTCAACGAGTCAATCCCAAGCGGTTTCGGCCTCCTGAAGAACCTAACATTCATGGACATAAGCAACAACAACTTAACCGGCACAATCCCTCTAGATCTCGGCAATGCACCAGAGCTACAGTACATCAACATCTCAGGAAACTCATTCCACAGCGCTCTTCCAACAAATATCTGGAATGCACCGAATCTTCAGATATTCTCCGCCAGTATGTCCAAAATCGTCGGGAAAGTCCCCGACTTTATCGGTTGCAGCAGTGTGTACAGAATCGAACTGCAAGGAAACTCTCTCAACAGTACAATCCCCTGGGACATTGGTCATTGCGTGAAGCTTCTATCCTTAAATTTAAGCAGCAACTCGCTCACCGGAATAATCCCCTGGGAGATATCAGCGTTGCCGGCGATTACCGCGGTTGACCTCTCCCACAACCTCCTCACCGGGACGATTCCCTCCAATTTCGAAAACTGCACCACATTGGAGACCTTCAACGTGTCCTACAACCGCCTAACCGGTCCTATCCCGAACACTGGTTCGATATTCCGTAACCTACATCCATCGTCGTTCTCCGGAAACGAGGGACTGTGCGGAGGCATCTTCTTCAAACCGTGCGCCGGCGATACATTAGAGGCTGGAGAGTTAGAAGTACGCCGGCGACAACAGCCGAAGAAGACGGCGGGGGCTATCGTGTGGATCATAGCGGCGGCGTTCGGAATCGGACTCTTCGTGCTCGTCGCCGGTACAAGGTGTTTCCACGCAAACAATAACCGTAGGTTCATGAACGACCACCGCGAGATCGGGCCGTGGAAAATAACCGCTTTTCAGCGGTTAAACTTTACGGCTGATGATGTGTTGGAGTGCTTGTCAATAAGCGATAAGATCCTAGGGATGGGGTCCACAGGGACGGTGTACAAAGCGGAGATGCCAGGTGGCGAGATCATAGCGGTGAAGAAGCTGTGGGGCAAGCACAAGGAGAGCATCAGACGGAGGAGAGGGGTGTTGGCAGAGGTGGACGTGTTAGGGAACGTGAGGCACAGGAACATAGTGAGATTGTTAGGGTGCTGCAGCAACAGGGAGTGCACGATGCTGCTCTACGAGTACATGCCTAATGGGAACCTAGACGATTTATTGCATGGGATAAACAAGGGGGAGAACTTAGTCTCTGATTGGGTTACGAGGTACAAGATTGCCCTGGGTGTGGCTCAGGGGATTTGCTATCTCCACCATGACTGTGACCCGGTGATCGTTCACCGTGATCTTAAGCCTAGTAACATTCTATTGGACGGTGAGATGGAAGCCAGAGTAGCCGATTTCGGGGTCGCTAAGTTGATCCAGAGTGATGAGTCCATGTCTGTCATCGCCGGATCTTACGGCTACATCGCACCAGGTCAACAACAGTTCCTTCTTTTTCATTTTTAAGTATAATTCCTTTTGTTGGACTGAAACGTCCACTTGCAGTGTCAAATCTGTCAAAGACTTGACATTGAAAAGATGATAAAACTCTTTTGTCGGGTCGGGTATTAATATTTGGGTTATATTATACCAACCCATAATGATAATACCTTCTCTTTTCACTTTTATTCCCTTCTTTTCCTTTTAATAAAGCATATGGGGTAGGACTAATTAACCATCTTTCAAAGATAAGTGAATCCTATAGTGTCATTGTAGTAATATTATGTTCGTCACGATTGCGAAAATTCGGACTGAGTGTGGCGACGATGATGAAATTTAAAAAATACAGAGTGTTACTAAATCTGATAGGACCCTCCATGAAATTTTCATGATTCTTAATATCCTTCTATTCATTGTGCTTTTGATGGTATGATTGATTTGGTTTATGAATTTCTCTCGCAGAATATGCTTACACTCTACAGGTTGACGAGAAGAGTGATATCTATAGCTTCGGGGTCGTGTTAATGGAGATTTTAAGCGGTAAGAGATCCGTTGACTCGGAATTTGGAGATGGTAATAGCATTGTGGATTGGATTAGGTCTAAGATCAAGACGAAGGATGGTATAAATGATGTTTTAGACAAGAATGCGGGAGCTGTAATACCGTCGGTGAGGGAGGAAATGATGCAAATGCTTAGGATTGCTTTGTTATGTACTTGTCGGAATCCGGCTGACCGGCCGTCGATGAGGGACGTGGTTTTGATGCTACAGGAAGCTAAGCCGAAGAGGAAGTTGCCGGAAACCATTTTTGGCAGTAACGGTGGGGATAATCTGATTACTGCCGAGTGTGGTGTTGAAGAAAAACCTAATGGGGAGTGTTAATATCATCAATTTTTACTACTAACTTTTTTTTTTAATTTCTTTTAATTTCTTATTTTCAAAAGGGTGGGGCGATTGGTATAGGA
>JANZXV010000007.1:22286269-22303813 GCA_027576455.1 Erythroxylum roigii
TTTGAGAACATGTATACAAATTTTTAGATAAATATACTTATAAATATTTTTTTTGAATAATTACTTTCTGTAATAATTATATTTTGGTGCCAACTAAATAAATTATCCATACAACTAAATAAATTATCCATACACTTATAAATTATTTAATAAGTCAACCATTCATAATACAATTCAATTTAGAACAATTAGTTGTGAATTGTGAAATAAGCGTGTTGGAGCCATTTTTAAAGATCCTGAAGCTGTAAGGGAAAATTCTTTGTTCAGGACTCCCAGGGATTGATCTTGAAAAAAATGGAAGAGGAAGACAGTTTACGATTATCGACAACTTTCAAAACTTGTTCAATCCTTTACAGGTGCAAATCTTGTTCTTGATCTGCGACCAGGGTTGATTTTGAAGTTTCTGGAGTTGGATTCTGAAATTTTCCAGGGTGAATATACATTTCTCCAAGCAACTCACGCCATAAATTTTCCAGGACGAATATACACCAGTTCTTGCCAATACCCGTTTCAGGAATGTGTTTCCTGAACGTGAAAAGCGAAAATGGCTGCACTGTAAACGAATCGTATTAACAGTTCTTATTTACTTCTTCTAATGAGACAGAAATAACTGGTTCAGACATTGAAACTTAGTAAAGCTAAAGCAGTACAGAGGATGTTATCATCATCTACTGTTCTGTTCTTCGTATCTGACGTCGGGCAAGTTGCTGTCAGAATTAGACAATGACGTGGTTACCTTTTTATTGAAATCTTACTAATTTAGTAAACAAAACAGATCATTAGTTATTAATAGTTTACACTAACTAGTACTCCAAAATTTTAGTTAAGAAGTTTAATAAAGGTGAAGATGACGAACTGAGTGTGCGACACAGAATTTGGAAGATGACAAAAGACGATGGATTTGCAGCAATATCAGATACCCACCTCGGTGACATCGTCGGGATTAAAGATGGTGAAGAAGAAGATGAAGGAGGGTGCTCCGATCACTCCAAGATTGCGTCTTTTCCTGGCGTCAGTTTCTCTTCCCGCAATGCCTCCTCCAAATACGATTTTGTCAAGGTCTTTTGGGGGGATCTCTATTCACTTTATTGGGTCATTATTTTGCTTGTAATTATGTTAGATTACAAACAGACCGCCATTGTTCTTAATTGCTTGGTGTTGGTTTGACAGGTAAAGGTGTGGTTGGGTGATAACGCCGATCACTACTACGTTCTGTCCAGATTTCTGCTTAGCAGAATGTTGACTGTCACCAAGGTTTAAACTTTAGAATAAGGTTAGTCTTAGGAGGTTTTTGTTATATGTTTTTCGCTGATTGGATGATCATCAGATGAGAAATCATGTAGCTGTCAAGATTGCACTTGAACTTAAGAAGCTGTTGGTGGATAATAGCCTTCTCGACGTGTATGGCCTTCTCTGCTCTTGGTCCTTCCATCAAATCTTCCGATAAGTGTCCGTTAATTGCATTTCTTTTGACAGGTCTCAATCTGATTTGGAAGCAAACCTATTCAAGGCATGAATTGTTTCCTTTTTCTTATATGTTATAATTTGAATTGCCTATTGAAAATTGACTGCTAAAGTCTACTACTAATTTGGGAAAAACTTGTGTTTCTGTAACAAAATCTGAAAAAGATTGTCTATTGATAGCTTATGGCGCGGAGGGGTTACGGTGAAGAGTACATCAATCGTTACAAGATGATGACAAGGTCAAAAATTGTCTATATATTGGTTTCCTGACAATTTATACTTATAGACAATTTTCTACTGACAATTTATACTACTTCTTCAATGATTAATTATTGATAATTTGTACCGGTTCTCACCTTTTTTCTAAGATTTCATCACCAAAGAGTGCCTTTGGTGATTCTTGTCTGTGGAACTGCCTGTGTTGGGAAGTCTACCATAGCAACTCAACTGGCACAAAGGCTGAACTTGCCTAATGTCTTGCAGGTTTTTTCTTTCACATAACTTTAGAGGTTTTTCTCCTATGAAAGCACGTCTGGGATTGTGTTCTGATGCATTATTTTTCTCTGTTCTGACAGACAGAAATGGTGTATGAACTGTTACGGACATCGACGGAGTACGTATTTGTTCCGTTGAATTATTTCACATCCAACCCTATGAATTCATTGTTTTAAATTCAAGAACTTTACAGTAGAAGTGTACCAAAGAATCCAGGAGGAGTTTGTTATCGCAAATGAGAAGATTTTGACTGCAGTCTGGAGTATATAGTCTTTCTCTTTTCTGCATTCTCTTTACTTGGATTTGGAACATGAAGCCTCTTGACAATATCTTAGCACATTGTGATACCAGAGCCTTATGTTTGGTGAATTATTCTAAACTGCTTGATGTTTCCTGTCTAAAATAGTGCACCATTGGCATCTAATCCTGTGTGGGAACGGGATTTCAGCTCCTCCGAGGAGTTAATAACTGAATTCTGTAGAGAATGCAGAGTTGTTCGCAAAGGTAATCCACCAATTTGCAGTCTACCTTGCAAAGAAACCTCTTTTCTTCTATTTCTTTGCGTTATTGGAACATATCATCAAATAAGTTTGTTGTTCTTTGTCTCTTTAATTAGAGAAGTAATGTTTCCCTCCTAGGTTTGGCTGGTGATCTAAAGAAAGCTATGAAAGATGGAAAGCCAATTATAATTGAGGTTTGAACATGTTTTTCCTTGCTCTTACTACCATTGGCACATCACGTTTGCTTTTATGAGAATTTGCGACACATATACTTGAAATGCGAGCCTAGAAACAACAGGAACAGAACCTTCAGATGCATTTCTTACGATTACCATAGTGTAGCACTGATCTAGTATTTTCTGTTGTGAAAATTAAATGCTGTCAGTTCACCATATCTTGCTCAACAGAGGTCAGATAAATATGGTAACGTTGCTCTATTTTTTTGACTGATTTACATTTTCTCTTGGAAATGATAGGGAATACATTTGGACCCGAGCATTTATCTAATGGATGAGGTAAATCAGTCACCATCTAACAAGTCAGAAATGAATAAAGAGAAAAGCCTGGTATCTCTCATCACAGTTGGTGATGATCCTTCTACACAAGTCGATATTAATTCTACAAGTGTTGGTGTGCCTGATGATGAAAATGGCAATTTTGCTGATACTCATTTAAGCTCAGAAGGGATATCTGGAGATCAAATGAACAAATTTCTGGATTCCCAGGAAACTATTGATAGAGCCACGGGTATTTGCAGACATAAAGGTTAGCCTTACTAAGGATTCCAGGGATATTTTCAATAATCTGCTTGACAGGCTACAGATAGAGTAGCATGTGTTGAAATTTTTGGGACATCTGCAGAGAGGGTGATGTTCAGGTGCAATTTTTCTTTTAAAACTTCCTTCTCTTAACATTGATGAGGTCATTGGTGCTTCCTGATCATGCAGGTGAACCTGTTGAACTTCCATCAGGAAATTGGAATTATCCAATGAAGAAAGGAAAATATGGTGCAGAACCAATAATCATACCCATAGCTCTAAAGATGGCTGAGTTTGATCATAAGGTTGGTTTCTTTTTTATTCAGCGTGGCCAAAGCTTAAGCTCAGGTTTCTCTTTCTCCTCATTTTTTTCATTTTTCCGGTGCAGGCTTTACTCGAGGAGTGGACCTCAACGCGTATGCTTAATGACAAGTGCAAAGTCAAAAGCAAGGAGAGGTTGATTGCCAATTTGAAAACAATTCAGGATTATCTGTGCTCTTTTGAGTCTCAGGTTTGCTTATTATATTATTCATCTCAGCATCTCTTATCCTTCTGTTAGCTTAGTAAAGTAATGACATACATTAGAACACAGATTGATTTCGGGTTATGTATGTCTGTAGACTTCCAACATATTGAGCAGAAAGTATATGCATTTTGTCTTAGTATCATTACTTTCTCCATACTTGTGGGAATACCTGTCACAATTTGCAATTATTTCAGTTTGGAATTCATAAGTCTCTGTAAACCTTCTCATTCTGTAATCATCCCTACAAGTTCATTCTTTTGGATGATCAGGGTCTAACAGTTGTCAATATCTCAGCAACAACATTCCCTCAAACACTAGATTGGCTGCATGGTTATCTTCTCCAGGTAAATTTATTTTGTTCTTGTATGCTCATATCTGTGTCATTGATATCCTTCTTTTGCTGTTCTAATCCAGTCTATTATGTTCTCTAATTCTTTCCTCATCTTATTCGTGCAGCGGATCGAGCAAGGCATTTCATCGGATTCCAGTGAAAATAGTAGGCAGCATTCTCAAGATTAGATTACCTTCACATGTTAGCCCAGCAATGACAGGTAAAAAAAGAAAAGGATCTTCAGCAATTTGCTTCATGTTGCTTGTTTCCTATAATGCTGCTGCATCATCATCAGGACTAGTTTCGGTGTTCCAGGTGCTCAGCTCCTGAAGTAAGTTGGATACTGTGTTGTTATCTTCATAGATTTTACAATCAACTAATGTAGCTACTCCATAAATGTATATATGTATACACCGTCCTTATCTAAGTGATGCTGTTGTGAATTGAACCAGAAAGTCTTGTTGATGCTAATGCAGAAATCATCCCATTTGACCCTTTAGACCGGACAAAAGATGTATTTACTTTCTTTACAAGTTACATTCACTGTCCGTGAAGACATTGGCGTACATGATTGTTATGTGCCTATGCTTGGGATCGAGTCTAAGGACGATTCTCAGAAAAGTTAATCTCTTTCCCCTTATTTACTTTGGTTCCCTTCCTTGCAGAACCTATTTTTGATGATGAAAAACTGGCAGCACTTGTCAAAGACAAGGTCTGCCAAGATTGGCGAAATTACTCTACTCCTAATTAGCTAATTTTTATGATAACTTCTTCCTTACTTTATTGCATAAGGTAATAACCTTATATAGGCAAAGAAACATAAAAGTTCCACCTAAACTAGGACTCCTAGAAAGACTCCTATTTAAGTTGTTTTAGGACTCTTAGAAAGACTCCTATTCAAGCTGCTTTTATTAACATAACTATAACAGAAACTAGTGCAGAAATAATAGGGAAATGATAGACTTCTACTAAAAATAAAATACTCCTCTAATAGACTCTTAATAAAACACTCATACTCCTCTAATAGATTCTTAATAAAACACTCATCCATATCAATGATAGATCATTTTTCTGCTATAAGATGTGAAGAGGGAAAAGATAAGGCACACATATAATACAATGGATGTTGCTAAGTCAGCCATTTATAGGCTAAGCAGATGCTAGGAACACTTCTAGATACAACTATATTTCATCGTCCCACAGATCTTCAAGTGTCTTGTAAGGACTAGTTGTGTCGTTGCAGAGAAACTCTCCTCTCATGGTCTTCATTTCCTCCAAGTTGTCTATCTCAAGAATGTCTTGGTCATCGACCATGACATCAAATGCTCCAATGTTTTCCTTCATTCTAGTCTGATTGAAGCTCTTCACTATCACGCTTGATCCCTTAGACAACCCCCATTTCAGAGCAACCTTCGCATCAACATTGAAACATACCGAGTTAGGCACTTAATGACATTGATGTGAGCTTAGCTAAAGGTCCAAAAAAATTCGTTCCATTACTGTGTACCTGAGCAGGAGTTGCACTGTGCTTGTAAGCTATGGATTGTATAATTGGATTATCAACCACAGCCGTAGAACCCCACGAATTTCCAGGACCACCAAGTGGTGAATATGCACTAACATGGATCCTGTACTCTGCACATACATCTCTCAGCTTGCTTTGTCTCCACATTGGATGCATTTCCACCTGCATTAAACCATAAGATATGAATTATGCATCAATTTCAACTAGGCTTTTTGTTGGACTTAGGGCTCGACATGGCCTGAAGCTGCCCAAATTTTGGCCGAAGCCGGGAAAGTTGACTGTAATGGGTTCGGATTTGAACTTTTAGAAAGCTTCATTCGCTGTTTCTATGTCAGATTCCTATCTGATTAAGATGGTAGACTACCTGATTGACAGCTGGAATTACTGAAGCGATTTCCGACAACCACTGAATCTTCTTGCTGGAGAAATTGCTAACACCAATGCTTCTACACAAACCCAGCTCCAAACATTTTTCCATTCCAGCCCATGTAGACTCTAAGTCCAACTCCTCAAAATCTTCTTCATTAGGCACAGGATAGCAAACCCATGGCTTAAATTTCACTGGCCAATGCACCAAGTACATGTCCAAGTATTCCATGCCCAAGTTCCTGTAACATTAAGGAAGAAACACAAGAGGCGAGTTAGATATGTTTACGCAGATGAACAATGTTTAGCTCAATCCGAGATTGCCAAGTCCATAACAAAACCAAAACTAAAGAGAAAAGAGGAAGAAAAAGATCAGTCTATACCTTAGGGTTTTCTTGAGTGCTGCAACTGGATCGCTATGGTCACTGCTCCATAGCTTAGAAGTCAGAAAAACATCGTCCCTGTCAACTACTTGATTATGAATTGCCTCTTTCAATGCACTACCCACGGCCGGCTCTGAACCGTATATCTTTGCCGTGTCGAAATGCCTGTAACCCATCTGCACGATTAAAAACTTTGGATTCATGAGTTAAAAGCACAATCCACAACTGTGATTTTGTGTATGCTGTGCAATCTTTAGCTATATATGCATGCAGGTTCTTGTTAACCGTTATATATAGCGGTAATCTTGCTAATCCAAGAGTTGATAAAACGAAAAGAGCTGCGATGCCTTGAAGGGTAAGTTCTTAACCCCATAGAGCAGGAAATCTAACTCAAAAAAAAAAAAAAAAAGCAACAACAAGGGTGTGTGTGTATATGTAACGTACCTTCAGAGCTGCATGGACGGCTTGTCTTGTTATTTCTCTGTCATTTTCAAAGGAATAAGTGCCAAGTCCAATTACTGGCATTGTAATGCCACAGTTCAATCGAACTTGGTAGCTCCTCATTTTCTCTAGTTCTCGCTTTATTCTACACCTTCCCTTTCGAGTTTCGAGTACTTAACCTATCTCTACCTGCAAACAATTTATACACCTGAACTCTCAAGTCAACTTCATTAACTACTTTTTTTCTTCACCTACATCACTGTTTTGGTGCTGTGATTCACAATTTTCAATATAATACATATAATAATGATGTGCACACTTGGGATCTTCCACGTCTGTGGGGATTTTACCGATCATTTAAAGGGAATTATCTTACAGGGACATTAGTTGCATGCATTCAATGAGTTCAGATCTTCTGTTCAGTTTTATGGTGTCTTATTCTGTTCCATGAATCTCAATCATTTATTTATGTGGGCTCTGTATGAGCTCTGCATAAATAAACGTGGGATCTACATAAATGAATGGTTAAGATTCATTGAACAGAATAAGACACCATAAAACTGGACAGAAGCTCTCGTCATTCATCTGTGAAGTTTAGGAGTTACAAGATTTTCTTAATGGGTTTTCATGACTTCCAACTAAAAAGAAATGATTGTTCTTGAAGAAAACAATTATGTTGACATGGAAAGAAGTCAAGCAGCTTTTATACACATTCTAGTTGGAATCAGATTGTATCTTATTCTAGTTTGTTGGTTGACTTTCCCCAAGAAAGTCAATTGGAGGAAGACATTAATAACTAATAAGCACCTGTTATCTATTCCTTGTGAGTTGTGATGCATGCAATTTTGCTTTTATTAATATTTGGTCGGCTTTTTTTTTTGCCGACTAAGTTAAGTCTTCTTTTTTCTTGATTTGTTAATTTTCCCTTTAATATTCAAGTTAAGTTAAAATAATTAAGTCAATGTCATTTTCAAGTTCCTTTTTTATGCAATTTTATTTATTTATTTTATTGGGTTAGAATATGTGAAGAGGGGGCATGGCCAATCTCTACTAAAATAAAAATTATAAGTATTTTCAAATAATTAGAAATATTTTAAGAAGTGTGGAACATTGCTAGATAATCTAAAGATAAAGCAAAAGTTGACAATGAGTTAGGTCGGACCGGATTGGATTTTTTTTAATAGGCATAAGTAGGGCATGAAAGTTAAACTCGATTCGATTTCAAGTTGAACCAAAAGGTTTAGGCTTAATGGGATTTTAATCTAAAATTTAGGTTTTAAATTAAAATTTGAGTTTCGATTATGTATGCAAAATTTGTATTGAGACAAACCTTTCATTTTTAAAGTTTATTTTTTTTATTTAGACTCAAAATTTACTTCTTTGTATCTTTTTTCTATTTATTTCAATTAATCAAATCATACACCAAAGTAGAATATATATTTTTTGAAATAACATGCAATATACCAAATAAATAGAACTAATTTGAGAAAGCAATAGTCCAAAAGTTTTTAAATATAAAAATAATTGAAAATTTTTGTTAGAAGTCGTAAAAATTTAATTTTCTTAAAAAATTAAACTGTTTTAGTCCAAATATTTCTATTTATATATAGTTAATATTTCTTTTGTTTTATAACAATAAAAATATAGTTTAATCCCACCTACTCCATAACTAATAATTAGCTCCTCTACTGGCTAATACAAGTTTATATTAACTCTATAAATAAGGTTATAATACCGTATAAACTTAATAAGATTAGGCAAAGAGCTTCATAACTGGACAAGTTAGTATTATAATTTCACATGTTTGACATATTCTTCTCTATATCACTACTTTAAATGAGCACATATAACTAACTAGCCGTGTTACATACTAAATTGTAGGAAACACTTGTTTACTGAGTAAAGTCAACTTGGCTATTGGTGTAACCTATTTTGATATTGCACCTATCGAGTGTCAACGTTGTAATCTGCTTCGGCAGTTTCCCTTTAATAAAAAAAAAAAGTCAACCGGCAAGTACCAAATATAACTAAAAATAAAAGTATCCTAAAAAGACCAAGTAAACTAAAAATAAAAATACCCAATAAAAATAAAAATATCCAATAAGACTAAGTGACTATTTGGATGAGTTTTTGAGTGATCAATAAGCGCTTTTTTTTTTTACCACAAAAGTCTTTTTTTTTAATGAGTGCTTGACTGTAAAATAAAAAAGTACTTCCTTAATAGATATAACTTTTTTGGCAGAAAAAATACAATTTTTTAAGAAGATCAAATTTGGAGCTTCTAAAAAAAGCCTCTTAAATGGCTTTTTCAGGTAAATATTTTAGATCAATTAATGAGTCTATTTTTAGTCTATTTTGCTCTTATGTTTTACACATAATTTCTACAATATCCACAAACTCATCTTTAGGTTTATTTTGAGATTTGTATAATATTATTTGACTTTTTAATATGTTTTAATATTTTTTTTTGATATTAGTTTTACTTATGTTATAATCCATATAAAAGATTTGGCTAGATATATTTTCATTTATGTTTCATATGGTTTAAAATTATATAATAATTAATATATTGTACTTTACATATTGTTTAATATACTTTAAATAACTTTTATATGCATAAATAATTTTTATTACAAAATAAAATATAGTTAAAATTAAAAGTATTTTTTATTTTTATATTGTCAAACAGTAGATTATATGAAGCTCTTTCTAAAAAAAACTCTTTTTAAAATGACAGTCAACTGATTTCTTAAAAAAGTTTTTTTCAAAAAAATTTATATAAAAAAACTCTACTGACAAAAGCTCTATTGATATCAAAAGCTCTATTGATATCATATTGATAGAGAGATTAGTGGGATTTTTCAAATCTTTTAGATCAAACTTTTAAACTCGAGTTTGACTCAAAATTAAACTTAATTGTTGATTTCGGTTTAGATCAGATCAGGTCGGGCCGAACTCGACCAACTACCCCTACCGAATAGGTTGGGAGCCACAACAAGAATTTGGGGAACTTTCGAAGAAAATAGCCATGAGTAAAGTTAACCGGTTGAGTGTTAATTGAGAGTGGCACCGCCACAACGCGGTGTCTGAAGGAATGATCTTAACGATCGTCAAGAGTCAAGACATGTGAAATTGGAATTTTCGTGTTCCAATAATCTTGGACATACAGTTACCTCTCTCTAGCACTTGCACAAGTTCTTGTCCTTGTTTTAATTTTATTTGTTAGTTTTATAAACACAGGCAAGTCAAGTCAGTTTTTTAATACTCTCAAAAGTTAAGATTTCGATGTTTATTATGCTTTATTATTAAAATTATAAATTGTTTACGAATTATTATTATGTTCTCTCTCACATATTCTGAAAATACCAATTATGGAATCTCGATTATTAAAAATAAAATTAAAATCCAATTCAATTAAATCCGATAAACTATGTAACTCATTGACTTTGAGTTAATTTATTCTAATTTTTTGTGATTGGCCGAATTCAAAAAAATTAGTCAAATTCAAGTTTAAATATCATTTAAATTAGATTTAATTTGTTAATTTTAAATCAAATAAAAGATTAATTTGTGATTCAACAATACAGATATAGACTCTGAATATTTCAGTTTGCTTTGATAACATTTTTCTTCTGCAAGTTATAGGAGTAGAGATTTGTAACTTAATTAGCATGTGTTATGCTCTATTTATAGAAGTCATTTATATCCTATAATTAAAAAGTTGAGTAATTACTTTAGATAATTGAATGATTGAATGTTTTGAATTTCACTAATTTTTTATGGCCAAATTCAATGTTTTAAAAACTGAACCGAAAGTTAAACCGGTAAGATAAGGATTTTAAGGTTTAAAATGTTCAATAGATATTAAAACGTTATAAAATCGGTTAAAAATTAAATAAGATTAAAGAATTTAAAATATGATTGAAAAATTATCCTTATCTATCAAAAATTGTAAGTTTAATTAGAAAAAGATTGTTAAATGAAAATTAATTGATTTATTTTAATTCATATGAACTTATAAATTTATAAAAGTTAACTAATTCATTAATAAATTGATTAGTTTTAACAACTACAATTATTAAAGTAAATTTAACTAAAATGTTCAAAACTAAACAAAAAATTAATTAATTTAAAATTTTATTTGATTGAACCGGCTGAATAAGTTGAGTATTTTAGTCGTTAGTCAAATCAAACTAAGTAAAGTAAACAAACCTCTAAAATGGAGCCCGAGCCGTTACCATCATGTCCAATAATACATAAACATAATTTCAATAATTAGGGATCATAAATTAGTTCGAAACTGAATTAAAATCAAGGGCCTAAACTTGATTTAAACGAGTTCAATTTCAAACTTCAGTATTCAAGTTCATTCATATTTAAATTCAAGTTTAATAAGTTTTTTGGAGTTCAGATTCGATTCTTTAAATTTCTCTCTTCGGATACAATATGAAGAAACATGACAACACATAAAAAATTATCCATATATATCAAAGACTTGTAAGTTTAATTGAAAAATGATTGTTAAATGAAAAATTAATTGATTTATTTTAATTTATAAGAATTTATGAATTTGTAAAAGTTAACTAATTCATTAATAAATTGATTGGCTTTAACAACAAAAGTTGTTAAAGTAAATTTAACTAAAAAGTTCAAAATTGAACAAAAAAGTTAATTAGTTCAAAGTTTTTATGATTAAAACGGTTAAATCTAAAATAAATTTGGTTTTGAATTTTCTTGTCTGTTTAGTACCAAAGGTTACAATATAATAGTATATATAGTTGTATAGCAGCACTAGTTTAGGAGCTAACTTCTATACATTTCAAAATGTAGAATAAATGCAGAATATTTAATTGCTACTGATTTACAGGAACTAATTGAATGGCTTTGAATAGCTTGAGCTGGAATGGACAGAAATCCTGCTGGTTTGAATGAAAGGAAATCCCGCTAGTTTTAAATAGGATTCTGAGTCACAAGGAGCCATTTAACAGTGATTGTAGCCATTTAACTTCGGAGGCTACGGTTGCAAGAGCTCGGTATTCTACATCTGTACTCGATCGAGCCACTATATTCTGCTTTTTTGAAGATCACGAAGATAACGGAGAATTCGCTTGACGGCTAGCCAAGAGTGCATGAACTGGGATGTTTTTTTTTGACAGCCATTGTTATGTCTGGGCGTGTTAAAGTCAAGTACTGCAAGCTTTCTACTATATAACGGTATAGTTTAGGATTATGAAATGGTTTAGCTTAAGCATATATATCCTTGGTTTGCAATTGCGGAAGCTTTGTGCATCGTTGCACGATATAGTAGGTCCTGAATGTATTTGGTTTGACAAAGATGAATGCAGCTCCTTTGCCGTGACTTCCACCCCTAGGAAGTAAGTCAATGGACCTAAGTCCTTTACTGCAACATGATTAGTGAGACCATAAATAATATTTTGAAGCAGAACAGGAGATGAACCTTTTTAAATGAGATCGTCAACATAAACCAATAAGTAAGCAACTTTTGAACCATGATTGTAGATGAGAAGTGATGTGTCGGCCTGTGACCCTTTAAAACCAAGTTTCAAAAGTGCATGCATGAGACAATTGTACTAGGATCGAGGTGCCTGATTTAATCCATATAAGGATTTTTTAAGAGCAAAAACATGATAGGAAAATTGCGATCAGTGAATCCTTGTGGTTGTTCCATAAAAACGGGTTCATCAAGTTGTCCATGTAAAAAGGAGTTGGAGACGTCAAGTTGACGTATAGGCCATTGGGAAGTCACAGAAATAGATAAAATGAGACGGATTGTTGCCGGTTTAATAACTGGGCTGAAAGTCTCCACGTAATAAATACTCGGTCTTTGGTGAAATCCTTTAGCCACCAATCGAGCTTTGTAGCGATTAATTGTTCCGTCAGGTTTATGTTTGATTCGAAAAATCCATTTGCATCCTATCATATTTGATGCATGCTCTCGAGGAACTAGATCCCATATGCCATTCATCATCAAGGCATCAATCTCCTCTCCCATTGCCTTTCTCAACACTTGGTGTTTGACGGCTTCTGTATAATTTGGTGGTGCCATAGTTGTGTATGTGTTGTGGGCTTTTGGTTTTAAGAAGCCTGTTTTGGACCTAGTGACCATTGGATGAGTGCTGGTACTTGGTGGGTTATAGGATGAGAGGTCAACATTTAGTGAAATTTCTAGTTGACTTGTTGGTACTGATTATGGTACCACAGGATTAGGTGAGCCAGGTGGACATATGACATTTGTTTGATCGTGGACAACAGGTGTTGTGGTAGGATTTGTATATGGAGTTATTGTGGGTTGCTGAGCTACGGGACTTGGGGCGATTGGTGGTAGTGTTTGCGTGATTGGTTTTGGTAATGGACTATTATTTGGTTTTGGTAATGATTGTATAGAGGGGAAGGTAGGAATTGCTAGGATAGCGGACCTTTGATCAATGCTCTTGAACGGAAAAACCTGCTCATCAAATGAAACTTGGCGTGAGTAAATTTTTTTGCAAGAACTCAAGACATACATTTATAACCTTTATATAATGTATTGTCTCCCAAAAAAACACATAGAGTGGAACGAGGTTCTAGTTCTTTTTTGGTATAAGGTTTAAGCCAAGGAAAACAGAGACATCTAAAAACACGAAAAAAAATTGTATCTTGGGCTTCGATGAAACAATTTTTCAAATGGAGTAAGATGATTGAGTTTGGGTGTGGGTAGCCTGGGTATTATGGCAGCAAAGGTCCCTGTGGTTTTAATTTATAACATATTTTTCCCTGTGGTTTTAGTTTGGGCAACACAGGTCCTTATGGTTCCGATTAAGATTACGAGGAGTCCTTTTAACCTGCTTTAGCAGGTTCAACAGGTTACCATAACTTTCAATGACATGTGTCAAAAAGTTATTGGATGTCAAAAGGCTATCCTTCTACTAGCCATCTGCAGTAAGGTTGTCAACTACACTCTGGGATGGATTATTTGAGGATGTCAACACAAAAGCTTCTCTTTGGACACTAAAGTACGTCTCCGATGGAGCACCACCATTTTTCTGACTTTTTGCAACCTATATAAAGAGCCTAAGTTCACATCCATGAACCTAGGTAAAGATCAACAAGTGTCAACAACGACAATCATTCTTCAATTCCATCAGAGACTTGAAAGAACCATTCATTCAATAACCAAAAATCTAATCTTCCATAATTGATACAAAAACTCAAGAAAAAAAACTTGCAAAATTTACCAAACATTCAACTCATTCCTCCATCTGGAACTCCAGAAAGACCTATCCTCTGGCTGATTCCCAACGTCCAACCGAACTCGTGTTCTACAAAAGGGGCAAGCAGGCACCTTTACGAGCCACGTATCCACACATTTCCGATGAAAAACGTGACCACAACCCAACAGTTTCCTACACCATTGAACCCGTGAAAAGTTTGGTTCTTCAACCGAACTAGACAATGAGAAATGTGAATGTGTCCGGAGGTGGAACAACCGTCCATCAATTGAAGAGACCAGCGTCTATCAGAAAAGTCAGTAGAAAGTGAAGCCACGGTAACAATGGCAGACATTAGATTACCCAGTCAACAGAACCTAATGGAAAAACCCTTTCATACAAACGGTATTCTAATGGAAGATGACGACACTTTGGGTTTTCTTTATGGAAAAACACAGTCAACAGAACCTAATGCCTCAGCCAATCGAGAACCATCAACGATTCCCTTACCCCCTTGGACACCCATCAACCAACCCAGACGAAACCCATATAACGTATTCCAGATGAACAACAACGATGCCTCGACAAGAGTCTTACCCGGTACAGGGGCGATGGAGACGACGCAGATGCACGAAGAGGAGGTGCCACAAAAACGAAGCAGAGACAAGAAGGAGGTGCGGCAGAGAGTACAGCAGATGGACGAAGGAGGTGCGGCAGAGTGCTTGAGGGGTATAGGTTTTGTGACAAAAAGAGGGTTGTTTTGTCATTTCTCACCCCTGTCCAACGGACAGCATTTTTGTGTACCTCATTTTTGAAACGGACAGAAATTTTTGTCCTTGTCCTCTAAGGACAGGACAAAATTCGTTGTGGACAGTAACCAAACAGTCGGACGGACAGAACTTTAATGTCTTTGTCCACTGTCCTCACTCTTAAGGACAATAACCAAACGCAGGGTAACAGACGTGAGCTACAAAGAAGAAGAAAGCCGGTATACCCGGATTTAAAAGACGTGAGGATGAAGAAATATTATTTTGGTTCTTTATGAAGAATCAGATGAGGCCTTTGTTAAGTTTAGCAGTAAAAGAGGTGAAGCAAAAACTAAAATGGCGACACTGCATCATCTTCTTTATCTTTACAAAAAATTGCAGATGTTATTCTCAAAGCAGAAGTTTTATATGTTGCTTTTAGTAAGTATGGCTACGTCTCTTTTTCTTTTCATGGTTTTCATCTATCTTCTATCATGCCTAGTTTTTGTATTTTGTTATGGGTTTGATGTTATGAACAAGAAAAATCGCAGAAGCAATAGATAAGTACAAAAACAAACCTGAATGTGTTGAAGATGTAGAAGACGAAGTCGACGCAGAAAAGAGAAAAACTTGAATATGTTATGTTTTTGAGAGAAAAAAGTTTATGAAACCTGTTTTCAAAAATCACGAAAACATTTTTTTTACGTTTTATAAATCTGTTGCAGTTTTTTATTTTTAAAAACAAGAAACAACAACAATACTCATCCAAACATGTTTTAATGAATTGTTTTTTAAAACCACAACGAAAAATAGAAATAAAAAACGGAACCAAACGGGCCCTAAATGTTTCAAAAAAAATTCAAAGGATAATCATTATTAGGAATATTTTGGAATTAAGTTTAATTTTTCAAGAAGTTGAATTATTAAATCAATTTAGTTATCAAATCAATAATTAGAATTAAGAAGCATTCGAAAGGATTTCTTTCATAATTAGATTATGATAGCAAATGTTAATATAATGAGATTATATTATTTCGATGGGACCAAAATAATTTTAAATTTTAAATCCCTCAATTGAATATTAAGTACATGTTGAGAACATAATAATAGCCTTCTATTATTTAAGAATGAAATTAGAGTTCTGTCTATTATAAGGCTTATTGAGCAAACTTAAGGCCTCTTTGACGCGAATTTGTGTTATCTTAAATTAATATGTCTTACTTATCTAAATTTGTATGATTTAGATGAGCAAACTCATGATCATATGGACTTAGAGAAAGATTTGAGAATAATATATGATTTATTTTAGTAAAGAGTTGTTAATTAACGAATCTAGGAGTCATATAAGATATGATTGATAAAGTTTTTATCTACCTTATTTACATTTACTTGGTTTGTTACACAAACTTAAGATCAAATATTTTTTAATGGGATCTTATCCCACTAAAAAATTATTTAAAAATTTCTCGATTTAATAGTGAGGCCTATTATTTTGAATAAAATAGTGGTTAAATATTTGTTAAAGTCCTTATTTTTTTGATTTTATGATATAAACTAATACTTGCTCTTTTTATGTCTTTCGATTATCCAAAGAAGATGAGTACCAATCTGATGTTGAGGAGTGTTATAGATGCTAACAAGCTAACTAGACCTAATTTTGTGGACTAGTTTTGCAACTTTAGAATTGATCTTAGGCAAGAAAAGAAGTTATATGTTTTTGACACTGATATTCCACCAGAGCCTAGTTTAGATGTCACCAATGAGGATTAGGAGAGATATCAGCGTAATATTGATGATGTTAAATAAGTTACATGTGTGATGTTGGCTAGTTTATCTCCAGAACTTTAGAGGCAACATAAGAACATGGATGTTCTTGCTATAATTTTGCATCTCAAGAAGTTGTTTGGTGCACAAAGGAGGGCGAAGTGGTGTCAATTCTCCTAAGAATTATTTCAGTGCAAGATGACGGAAGGATCTTCAGTAAACCTACCCGTGTTGAAGATGATTGGCTATATTGAAAAATTAGGCCAATTAGATTTTGTCGTGGACTATGAGTTAAGCATTGATTTGGTATTACAGTCTCTTAGTTCGAGCTTTTCACCAATTTTTATGAACTTCCATATGAATAAAAAGGATGATATTGTCTGAATTGTTGAATATGCTCAAGACTACAGAGGGGTGTCTTAGGAAGGAACCTAGTTCTGTTCTAGTTGTGGATTCTTCCAAGAGCAAGAAAGGTGTTTAAGAAGAATAATAACAAGAATAGAAGGCTTCTTCTAGAGTAGGAAGCCAAAATGTGGTGTCAAAAAGAAGATGGCAAGGAAATATGTTTTCACTGTGGAGTTAATAGACACTAGAAGAGGAATTGCTCAGTTTATCTTGCTATTTTGAAAGATAATAAGCATAAGGAAGCTATTTCTTTAAGTATGTTTATGATTAAAATCAAATTTTCTACTTTTGTTCCATATTATTAGGTATTAGATATTGGATGAAGTTCTCATATTTGTAATAACATGTAGATGTTAACATGGAGTAGATCACTGAGGAAAGGTAAAGTGGACCTACGAATAAGAAATGGAGCAAAAGTTGTGGCATTAAGAAGGATCTATTTCTTATTTAGATTTGAATGGATTTGAGTTTCTTATTAACGTAGCTTGTTGTTAATCTACAACCAATAGTTCAAGGAGAGGTAAAAGAACAACAAATCAATGAAATACGTCTAATTAGGATTTAGGACGAGATTGAACTAAAGAACTGGGTTCTTACTGAATTCTCCATTTTTATCATTTGTAATGTTTTCT
>JANZXV010000007.1:22322560-22332599 GCA_027576455.1 Erythroxylum roigii
AACGCAAAAGAGGGTTTTTAAGGGTCATAGGACCCACTTCATTAAATAAGAAGGAACAAAAACCTAGGGCAAAGGGGTGTGTTGGCGGCATAGAGGAGGACATTACAACAGTGGGGACGACAACTTTGAGGGGAAGACATTACAACAGTGACTACGACAGCTTTGAGTTTTGGGAGAGAAATATATATTTTATCATCAAAAGTCAGAGTGACGGCGGTAGCTAGAGGGAGCTGGAGAGGAATACATATTTTATTACAATCAAAAGCTAGTGACAGCGGCAATTTTGGGAAGGAAGAATAGCTTTTGGTGGGATTAATTCTTTTGACATTAGAGGAGCAAGAGTGAAGACCAGCGACAACACAAAGAGAGCAGAGACGTGTTTTGGAGGAGAATAGTGGATTGACGGCAGTGGGCAGCAGCTGTTTGTGGCTGATTCGGTAACCGTGAAGATTAAATTCTAACATTAATTTGAATTTCAGCTATAATAGATAGAGACTAGTATTATGTGTGGCTAAGTTTTAAATCTAGACAAGGTACTTTACGTTTGATGCATGTAGTTCGTGAGACTCCTATGGTTTAATTGTTTTCGTTTATGTCTTATGTTTATTTAATCTACGCACTTTAATCAATTTATTATTATTGAGTTTGTTGATTAATGAGGCCTGTTAATCGATTGACTTGATGATAAATTGCCGAATAGATTAGTTAATCTGTGATTGCTATCTATCAAAGTGGCGAATTAATTTCAATTAAGAAATTAATGAGATTAAATAATTTGGTCTAAATAGATTACGACTTTTCCGATTCTGTTGGCTAACACAAAGGTCCATTAGAGCCTAGTGCTGCCATAGATTATATTCTGCGGAGCTTTACTCGGGAATAGTCTAATTGGTTAGAGTAATAATCTGCGGAGCTTTACTCGGGGTTATCGAATAATTACAAATGGATTGGTTGATATATTCTGTTCACTGCCGACTATAACTTTGTCCATAAGAATGAACAAATTCTATATTTTTGAGTCTATGAATGAATTACAGTATCAAATAGAGGAGTACCTTGGCTAGGCTTTTCTTTATATTGCTTTCAATCTTTATTTTTTAAAATTTCCTTCAACGTGATTTTGCGTTCTAAAATCAATTATTCTTATTTTTATTTTTATTTATTTTTATTCTATCGTTTCCACACAAATAAACAATTGCTACATTGGTCTCTGTGGTTCGACCCTATTCACCACTTTGTTCGTTTAAGTGTTCTAGAGTAGGAATTTATTTTTGCTGATTTAATACGCCATCATTGACCCTTACCATTTATAAACCCTTTAACATTTTCATGTTTACTCGGTATAGGATATTTTAAATTTTTTATTAGGGTTTGTTGTCTCTTGTCTTTTTCTATTTTTCTTTATACTGTTCCCCTTTTATCGTTTTATAATAAAAGCTCTAGTGTGGCTTTATTCTCAAACCAAAGAAAGTTTGAAGCATTTTTGTTGGCATCCACTGATCGTTAGTCAAGGCTAGAGGAATAGATCCAGAAGCAACCCAAGTTTCTGATCTTATTGCAACAGAAAATGGTATTTTTTAAAAAAATTTTGCATTTGATCTCTGTTTTGGTGTAAATAGCTGCCAATTGAAAGTTATGGTTTATTTAATATGTATTACGTATAGCTGCCAGTTGAAAGTTATGGTTTGTTTAATATGTATTACGTTTTGGTTTAGCGTTGATTAAAATGGTTGATGGCTGTCGTTTGACTTGGTAGTGGACTGATCTGTGCTTGCATTGAAGCTTTAATGGCTAATGTCTGTCGGTTGCTAGTTTTCCTTTTGGGCTTTAATGACCTAATCTCGTTCACAATACTTCACATGTATGTCCTTTGTTGTCTTCTGTTGTGCCATTTTAGTCAAGGAAGAAAATGTTTAGGTCTTCAACTCCCTGGTTTGGTCTGTCCAGGAAAGCTGGTTGTAGATGACAAGCGGAACTAACATGCAGTTTTTGATCCAAGAACATGAGCATTATTCTGTTGCATCGTTTGGATCAATGATTTACAAATATGAGTATTTTGTGGGTACTGTTAATAGTTAACTTTTATCGTGTTCTGTTCGGTGGATATATGTTCTTCTTCTTCTTCCATATTCTATGAAACACAGAGCATACGCAGAAGAAGAAGAGAGGATCGAGAGAAGATCGCCATTTCGGCGATCAGAGATTGCAATTTTTCATATCTGACTATTCATCATTCCTTTGCTTATTCAATCTTATTGCTTATTTTTCTTTATTGGAAAAGCTGATAACAGGTATTGGATGAATCTGATTCAGAAATATGTAGGATCGAATCTCAGGAGAAAACTTTGGAGTGATATAACGAAGGAGCATCGGATCTTTGCCAATCCTCTCGCCCCTTTTTCTCACGAAGATTATGCCCTCTTTTTCAACGAGGTATGTAAACAGGCGGTTCTTTTTTTAGGATTGAATAAGAAGTATGTAAACGTTGCTCTCCTTTTTTCTTGGCGCTGTCACTCTCTCTTCTTTCCTCGCGGCTTCCTCTTTTCGGATATGGTTCTTGATTAATCAGTCTCTTCTGCTTTGGTGTTTTCGGAGTTTTGTTGGGTTTTTTGAAATTTCTGTTCTTTATGGTTTTTTACTTTTGATATTAGCTTCTTTGTTTGATTTATTGTGTAATGCTTTATTGGTTTGATTATGTTGATCTTTTTGCATATGATATTATTGGGTTTATGTTAAGATTGAATTTTTATCCTTAATGATCTTATGGTTTTTTTTTTCAAAGTTAGTTTTTTTATGCTTTATTGCTCTCTTATCATCTGAGTATTGGTGTTTTCTATAGTTCTTTGATGTTTTATTGCTCTCTTATTATCTAGGTATTGGTGCTTTTCTACAGATATAGAGATGATATATTTTATTATATTTTAGTTTTAAAATATATTTTATTTTTAAAAGTCGAGTTATATTTTATTTATTTTAATTTTATTTACATAATTATTTAGTGTACCAGTTTTACTTATTTACTCTTTAACATGCATCACTCTTTTATTGTCACATCTGCATATGGGTCTACCGGAAATAGCTTCTCTACTATGTAAGGGTAAGGCTGCGTACTATCAGACCTCTCTAGACTCCGCTTTATTGCGGAACTTCGGACTGGGTGTGTGATAGAAGAGTTAAGAAATTTGTTAAGCTTGTCAATACAAATTAATGATGGTCCAGCTACGGTGTCCAATATTTCCTGACGTGAAGAAGGAATGCTCTCCGTTCTACACATTACTTGAAAAGATAATAGATAAAAGACTCATATTAGTAGTGAAAGAAATTTCTGAGTTCTGCAGTACACTCGACATCGTCAATCTTATGTAATCTTCATTTTTTTCTAAATAAATTAGTGGTCATTAAAAGAAAAAAAAACTCGAATTAGTCATCAAAGAAATTTCTGTGATGCTAACAATGATATGATGAATTATTATTCAAAAAATATGAACTCTACTCAAAAGCCAGTCTGTCATTGTCATTAGCATCAAAATTTCTATGATGTTAAAGTGATCACTTCAGTTGACTGACTTTGTAAATGATGAATGGAAATTAAATCTATTAAAGGATACTAAAATCTCTCTTATAATATCCTTTACCACAATGAACAAATTTTCCATTCTAACTACGCAATACTCATTGATCGAAAAGATTTTAAAATTAAAAAAAGTGAAAGTGAAAAAATAAAATCAATTGTTTCACTTTACTCTTGACCAATAATTTATATTATTAATGAATATAATTTTTAGTATCTTTTAACAAATTTAATTTTCATTTATTAATATTCGTCAATGCTTTAAAATTTGACAAAAGAAAGCAGAAAAATAAAATCAATTCTTATAGTATGTTTTAGGTCTAACTATTGACTAATAATTTATATTCTTAATTGATGTAATTTTATCACAATATAAAACAAGAAATTTTACATTTAAATTTTCTTTAATAAATTTTGTAAAACTTATATATTCCAATCATTAATTAAATATTTTGTTTTATATTAAAATTTAGGCGAAGAGAGTAACCTGATATTACTCTCTCCGTCTCTGTATGTATAAAAGAAAGGATTAGAAGATCATCAACCAGGGGAGTTAGAGACTAGTTCCCCCTGTACTACTCTACTGACATTTGATGTGATACACAAGGCGTGACAGTGGTTTCATTAATTCACATTTGTTATCTTAATTTTAGCAGACATGTATTAATAGTTAAAGTTTATAGAACACATATCAAAATATGTCAGCAAAGTTAATATAAACATTATCGTTCAGCTAGAATTAAAAAAAGTTAAAAGTTTAATCATTTTATTGCCAGTTTACGTTAGAATTAAATTTTTTTTGAATATTTTACTATCACTTTTTAAATTTCGAACTATAATTATAAAATTGAGCAAATTTTAAGCTTTTTTAATAATTTACACTATTTATATGTAATATGAATACCATAAATACGATAATGACTTGATGTATTCTAATCCGAGGGTATAAGTATATTTATGATTGTGCGCCTAAGCTCAATAACCAAAAGAGAAGGAAAATGAATATGATGCTATGCAATCCTCTGCTTCAATCAGTCTGGTGTAACGTAATTCTTTGTTACCGTAATCCTATTCCAACTGAGGAGGAACTGTTCCTTCATAAATTGTTTATTCCTAGTATATATTGATACATTTGTATTATGTTAAAATGCATGATGCAAAATCCTTATTGCATGAAACCAAAATTTTATTTTAAAATAAAATTAACACAAATTTTACGATGTAACAAAAATACATAAAATAAATCTCCTTTCTTCTTCTTCTTCCAAAAAATACATAAAATAACTCTGCTTTCTTTTTCTTCTTCCTCTTTTATTTTATATGTTTTATGGTAGATATTGAAATACCTGCATATATATTGAGGGATGACCATTGCAAAAAAAGTAATGACACCCCAGGGAGAATGGTCCTCGAAGATATTGCTGCAATTTTCTGACCTTCTCCTCTGCAAGGACTCAAATTAACTCATTATTGAATTAAGTTAAACGACTATTTTATGTCTCATGTCACTTATAAATTTGAGTCCAATTAAAGCACTCAAGATAATGGTTATTGGGTATTATAGACTGGGTCTCAAATGGGTCACGAACCCTTTTCCTCTCTCTTCTACTTACCAAAGGACATGTCCATTAGAGATGCTATATAAGTTGAAACAACTTATTGCATCATAAGGATTTTGATACTTTTCTTAACCAATGAGGAAAACACTAAAGGAAGAAGACGAGAGGAAATAAACTCTTTCAAAGCAATCAACATTTAACGAAACAACAAGCATGGATATAGGTACACAAAATCATTCGATCCGATAAATGATTTACATTATATCCATATTCTTTTGTGGTACTAGAGTGCAGTGATCCGTGGGAAAGAGATCTATGTGCATAATACTCTTGTAAAATGAATGAGAAGGTTCAACTAAAGAAGGTAACGAATCCCTCATTACCATATTGCTTACATCCATCTAATAATCGAGGAGCAGTTATCACATTATGTTTACAAAATGGAGAAAACTATGTGGGAGAAGGCCATGATCAACGTATTCAAAGAAAGAGCAAGTTGGGTTTCATGCACTTTGACGAAGCCTATGAAAAACATGTTACGAACTGACAACTGAAAGTCGTGCAACTTGATGTTGATCTTATAGATTTTTAATTCAATTAAAAAAACAACCAAGTGCGGCATACATGGAGATTGTAAGTGAAGTTTGGGATGACTTCAAGGAATGATTCTCAATTGGAAACGCACCATGCATTCATGAACTCAAAAGGCGAGACCTCCTCACTTCTACAACAAGGCATATTTGTAATGGCATATCACACAATTTTGAGGGGGATATGGGATGAATTAAGCAATTGTTATAAAATCCCAAGTTACACCTATAGTTCAATATGAATTTATCAAAGAATGGGAAGAGGATAAGCTTCATTATTTTTTTTGTAGGCCTAAATAATGCAGTTTTTTTGGACGATGTATTCCCAAATCCTCAGTATGGATTATTTGCCATCATTGGGTAAAGCTTACATCGCAATAATGTGTAAGGAACATTAATACAAATTAATCACGTAGGTACAAGATGGTTGTGTGGAGGCATTGACCCTAGAAGTGCAAGCAACAGGAAAAGGAAAGTATGTTCCTCATAAAATGCAAAAGTTTAATGAAGACAAGAAACTTTATATCAATTGTGACAAATCATTTTTTTTAATTATTACACTACAAGAAAAATAGGAATTAGCAACGGAAAATTACTGATGAAATCAAAGCCGTCGGAAATTATCGACAGAAATCCTTTTTCTGTTGGAAAAATTGTTGGGAAAAATTTTGTTTAGCTGTGGTAGTAATATCCGTCGGTAAATACGTAGGGAATTTAATTTGCAACAGAATTTATCAATGGTATCAAATGTCTGTCAGCAAATAAAACGGGAATTGTTGTCGGAATACTAAATTTTTGAGTTTATCGATAAAAAATTTCTGTCGGTAAAATCCGTCGATAAATTTGTAAGGTAAATGTCATCGTCTACTTGTTCTTGAGTGTTTTTAAGTTAAAAAACGACGTTGTTTGGTTCCAAAAGTCTCTTTTCAAAATCCTGGGGAGGACGATTCCATTTTTCCAGATCTGAAAGAGAGTACTTGGGTTCTCCTAATAACTAAAAAGTATATCATGTTTGAATCTAACTGGGGTTCGTGATGGTGGAGGACCTGGATCGGAAAAAAGAGGGATTCAATGTAAACGTTGTCGCCTGAAAAATAATTGCAAATTTTGGGTGAGTTTTGCGAACTCAGTGAGTGACCATCATCGATGGCTCACCCATATGCATAATACACAGATCACATATTTCGCATTATCCCATTAACAATCATCATTAAGCACATACATTTAAGCAATTATGCCACGTAATACACAGTAATCCCATCATAAGCATTATTTCAATAGCAATCAGATTAAGTCAACCCATTATAATCATTTCACATATCCCATTTCATGTCATTAAATAATCATATTGACCCTCATACAAGAAATCAGTCAAGTCCCATTTCGATATCATTTAATCATGTAAGTTATGCATATGCAGTGTGCATGTGACCCACTTTCCAGTTGTTACGTTGTTGTGACCAAGTGCCTGAACTATCCCCCTATGGGGCTCATTATGCGGTGAGCCAAAGGCTCTGAGTTAGTTTTGATCTGTAAGGGTAGGAGAGCCCTTTGGGTATGCACTACTCCCTTTCGAGCTCGAGGCTCTTTTTCAATCGTTGAGCTTTTAGCTCTAATTGATAGCTACTCTGGTCACAACTGCCTTTATATTTTATGCCATGAAATGCATTTGTGCCATAGAATGCGTCACTCAGAATTACCCATTTCAGTTAGTCCCTTTCTTATAGCATTTTCCATTCCGAATCCCATAAGCAAATTCCCATTTAGGACACATTGATCAACCGAATTATGTATCATAAATGATATATCTCATCTTACTACTTAATTTCACATGGGACTTTAGTTCAGCATGCCATGTGATCACGGTACAATTTCATCTATATGCAGTAATAATCCACATCAGTAATGAATACACGTAAGTCATGTAACACTTCTATTTCCCAATTATTCTTCACATAATCATCGGACCTCCTGTCCGACTCCCATCATACACAACACATTCAGTAATTTAGTTATAAATAAAACACAGCAGTCAATGAAAGGAAACCATCCCGGTCTACTCACAGTACGCTCCAAGTTAGCTCTTGTTTCCACTGCGCATTCTGGCTCCATCGATCGGCACATAGCCATGCAGCTCAGGTACTTTATCTTACAAAGGTTTTGGTTCCGGTTCCTTTGAGGCAAAAGAACCCGAGGACCATTCGGTCACAATAGAAGAAGCACCGTTTAGTTTCGGTGAGTTTCAGTGGAGTTTTGATGAAAAACTCTATGCTAGAGACATACTCGGAGAAGAGACTTCCCGAGAAAAGAATAAGGTCAGCACAACACTTATCGTTCAAGGTTATTAAAAACTCACCTTTAAGGTTGGGACATCTGTCTATTCTGTAGCCACCTGTCCACTTCTAGATTTTCCATACAGTAACTATTCACATGTTCGGTCGGACTGACGTTATTTGGCAACTATTTTGTGCCTGTGTCGAACGACACCAAAACACTCAGTTTGGAACTCGTACTAAGCCAAGACCGAACGATAAACCAACTGCCATTCAGTAATTGAAAGTCTAAAGGCTGAATTGCCGATCGGCTCCTTCAGCACATTTGTAGCCCCATGTCTCTAGTTTAATAGCTCCAAAATATTGAAGTATATACAGATTGTTCCTTCTTAACCGGTCAGTTCATTTTCAACCGGTCTGCTCACTTTGGTCAAATCACTCTCTCAAAGGTTAATATCATAACCGAGCGATATTTGGCTCTTGATTAATCACTGTCTCAATTTAATAACCGATCGCTATTCGTCTGAGGAAGCCATCGCTTCGATAATCAGATCGATCAGCGGTCAAACAAAGAAGTTCTGGCCAAACAAGTAAAGGGAGGTTGGCCAGCTTTCGCCCGATCGGTTGGCCAGTTTCCGCTCGGTCGATCAGCCAGCGCTCGCTTGATCGATCAGCCAAATTTTGCTCGATCGATCGGCCCATGCTCACTCGGTCGGTCGGCCAATCAAAAGTCAACCGGCCAAACCAACATCCTATTTTCTCATTTTCAGAGGGTCAAAATGTCGCTCAACCACATCACTTTTTCAATCGGTCGGGACTAATAAGTCACCACTGATCCCTCCTTTAACAAATCTTACTGCTAGTCAACGAGTCGGGGTTCTAACCCTTAATATGGGTACGAGATGTTACATGTTTAGTCCAATTCATATAGATATTTAGGTTATATTTATATTCATTTTGCATACTCATTCATTCATTTTAGTATTATGTTTAGCTTAATTTATTTATTTTCATTGAGCTTATTATTTATTTTATTTTTCTGATTTCTTTGTGGAAAGTATGAAATTTGGTTTCAAATTAGACCTAAGAAGTTGACTGCAGCAGGTGAATAAAAGGAACCAAAAATGACAGCATAAAGGAGCAAGCCAAGACGCAAACGCAACACATGACAAAAGAGCAAAACTGTAGTGGAAAGGAATTTTGGAGTCCAAAAACGTAGCTAAAAGGAGGACTTCATAAGATGACAACGTTTAGGTTTGAAATGGAAAAAAGGAACACACAACACACGTGGAGGGCGGCAACAGAGGGTTTGAAGGATTTTAGGTTTTTAATTTGTGAGTAGCAGCAATAGAGAGTATTTATTAATTGAGAAGGCAGCAGCGGCAACAGGTTTTCAATTTGGAGGTTTTTAATTTAGAGAGTAGCAAATAGGTAGGGACAAGCGGCAGAGAAGTGGGGGCTGGACGCAAAATAGAGAGGAATAGGGAGGCACGCGACAACTAGGAAACGGGGGTTTTCAATTAACAAAAGGTTTTTAATTAGCGGTGGAATTTTAGAGAGTAGCGTTGAAGACTGAAGGACACAATAGCTGTGTTTGGAGAGACCTGACGCTGCACTCCAAGACTGACTTCGATAGGAGGACGCAGTGGCTGCTGCGTTTGGAGACGCCTGGACACACGCGAAGGGACTCAATTCCAGACTTGTTTTGACGCATTTCAAATTTGTTTTCTTTAACGTTTTATGTCCAAAAACTCATCTGGTTCTTGGTTCCTTACTCTTTTAATTTTTATTTTTCTTGATTTAATACTTAATCTATTGAATATGAATATGACTGAGTAGATTTCTTGTTAGGTTTCAAAGATGGGTAGTAGTTTTCGAATTTCTATATGATTTGATTATGAGTTTTATTCAATAAAATTGATTCGTAGCTATTGATTCTTGTTTTGCGAATTATTGTGCTTGTTATGTGTTAGGCCTCACATAATTTGCGTCGAAATTATCGGTTGAAGAATCGAAAGGTGAAAATCGGTAGTGGAAAACCAAAAT
>JANZXV010000007.1:22403677-22417540 GCA_027576455.1 Erythroxylum roigii
TAATTAAGATGGGGTATGAATCTCATTCCTCCCAATTATGAGGGGAATGGAGTAATACCCCAAAATGGGTAATCAAAATCATACCCCTCCAATCATACTTACCTACCAAGCATCCATCTTCATTCTATTCTCATTCCTTATTTCTCGTACCTATGAAACAAGCACCTCCTTAGTTACGAATATGAAAGAAACAACATTAAACAGGACCTATATAGTATACTCTTAAGGTCTGCAGATGATTACTGGCAAGAAATTATAATTGTCCAGGCCACAGTCTTTCAGCAAGAATTATTTCGGTGGAATCATTTTGGAGTCCCCATTAGTTCCATCTCCTAACGCTAATGTAAAGGCTACCAATGTAGAGCACTAGTTGTAGGCTTCAATGCAGTATTAAGTAGCTGCTACTCTTACGTTGCTCTTATCTTCTTGGGACTGGGTGTTGAAAAATACATCGGGTAAAAGCAGACGGTGGCATGTTCAATGTTTGTCAAGAGAGACACAAAGTCTTTATTTTTTTTAACACTTATTCTCAATATTTTGAAAACAGCACCTATATTAAACTAGTAAAGAAACATTTTAAAAGTTTAATTGATATAAAACTCTTATAAAATTGGTATATAATAAATAAAAAGTAAAGAAGTCACGAATAGGTATAAATATAATATAAAAATAAAATATTTTCTTGAAATAAAATGAATATACTTAATTAATTAATTAATAATAAATCTAATAATTAAAACTAAAATTGGATTTAACATAAAGCTTAGAATAATAGTAAAAGTCAAAATTATGTTAATGAAGGGGGATGAGACTCATCGCTATTAAAAGTTCTAAATTCTCCGGCACTAGTTTAAGATTCGTAAACCACACTTTTATCTAAAGTACATGTGTCAACGTCTTCTACTATATTAAAGTAAATTACAAATTAGTAATGTCTGAATTATTCTCTATCGTAATACATTATACTTTTAATTTTAAAAATGTTCAAAATAAGGTATCAACTGGTCATCTATAGATGTTTTAATTAATTGATTCGTTGGTATAAATCCATTTTCTTCATAACTCACCTTTTCAAATTCATTATAATTAAGATCAAGCAATGATTTTTCTTCTTTGTTTAAAAAAATTAGTATGGTTAATACAATCAATATCAATCGGATCATATGTTTTCTTTTTCGAAGCACTATGAATAAATAATAAAAAATTATAAAATCAATAACAAAAATGTAATTACTTTAAAAATTAAATTCAACTAATAAAAAAATATATTCTTTATCCTCATATTATAAGCAGTGTAAACAAAGTCATCGAGTCTTTGATTTTACGAATTCATTTAAAAACACTCCAATTACGTTTACAACTTGATGCAGTAATTATTTGACCGAGTAATTTAATAATAAAATTTTCAATGTTATAGCACTTTCATCAAATAATCTCCACTACTCATCTGTATTTTAAATTAATAGTTATAAATAATTAAACATTAAAATATATTATCAATAAGTAAAGGATAATCGTAAGTTCTCTCTTTGCAGAAGATCTAGCAAAAATTTCTAACCTTTATGATATAATATAATTTCATTTGTTGCTTTTAATTGCTCTTATTAGAGAAAATACTTTTGCATTCTATCACATCAAATAGACCACTAATAATATCAAAATCTATACATACATCTTCATTACATAAGCAGTAAGAATTAGGAAAGTAAGTCTCTAAATAAATCCTTTGAGTAAGATGCTTATCTAATCGTTGGTCAATAATATCTATATAAAGCTTGTATAACTTCTCATTCCCTTTAAAATATTCATAATTGTTTCTGAAAAATCTATATTGTAAGGCCTCAACATGTACCTTAAAAGTATTATAGCATTAAGTGTGTGTAACGAATTAAGTGTATTTAAGCATTGTAAGAGACATAATGATACTTAATGTAAAAGACATGGGTAAATGATTAATTTGTTTATTTCGGCATGGGCATACATATTTAGACGGGAAATATAGATGAGAATGAAATTAATTGATGACATTATGGGCCAATGTGGGAATTAAAGGAAGAAGAAGGACTAAATGTGCAATTTTCTTAAAGTCAACTAAGATTAAAGCAAGTGTGACTAATAAGATTAAAACATGCGAGTGTCCAATAGAATTGTAACACATGGTCCAATAGGATTGTAACACATGGTCCAATAGCTTTGTAACACATGATCCAATAGCATTGTAACACATGGTTTATACGATTGTAACATATGGTCCAATAGGTTTGAAACATTTGTCTAAGACTACAAAATTCATGACGAGAGTAGAAGAGAGGGAAGAGGGATGTGTATATAGGGCGAAATTTTCTCTTCTCACCTCCTTTCTATTTCATCTCCTTAATCACACCATTTTTGCATAAGGAATCAAGCTAATCCTAGGCGAAAATCAAGGTATCTATGGTTTATCTTCTCATCTTCATCTTTCTCACTTTGCTTATAAATAACTGAAATTATAAGGTTGGAAGTGGGATTGAGATGTATATTTGTGGTATTTCTAGTTGGTGAGTCAAGCAAAGCCAAAGATGAAGGGAAGGAAAGGCATCAGAAGAACTACTTTGCCAATTTTAAAGTTTGGGACTACACTTAGTCTAATTTTTCTTTGTTTGTATGATTGAATGGATACAAAGATTCATTTGATGTGTAATGGTTGTTGGGATGATGCTTTAGTGTTATTTTGGTGTTATCTTTCATAGGATTTGTTGAATATGACAAGAAAGTATCGTGTAGTAGAATTCTGTCTAGGGTTTATTGAACCAATCACATTGTTTGGGTCATAACTAAGCCTACATACCTCTAAATTGCATGATTTTAGTTGAATATGAAAACTAAGACATAGAACTAGAAATATCTATAAAAGACTCTGACTTAATTTTGGCTTTATAACATTGAAAATTGAGATCCAAAATGGTGACCTGATATTGCCCCTGTTTTAGAGCACCTTGTGATTTTCATAATATCTCATGATTTAGAAGTCCAAATGACTTTATTTTTAGTTCATTAGAAACTAGAGACATAGGGGAACAAATTTCCAATAGACGTCAAAACCTAATTTGAACTTTTCTATATGAAAATTTTGGAGTAATTAGAGGTATGAATTCTAGGTAAGGGACATAACGGGAAGGAAATTACACTATTTTGTGTTTATTTTCATTTTCGATTTTTACCGAATCATATCCGAACCTTTTTGAATATGTATAAAACTTTTCAAATACCTAAAAATGAATGACATAAGACTTACCTTATGTGAATTGGGTGATTAAATATTGGAATTTAAGATTGAGCATAATGCATACTAAAGAAAATTTACATGTACAAAAATGATTTGTATGCATATTTATCATTCATATGTGTATGGTACGATTATACAAGTATGATTTTGATACCTTTCTAATGGTGGTAAGTTATGATTCGCATGTATGAATGCAAATACATAATTTATGACTTGAAATGTATATCATATGATTTTTCAATATATGAATTGTGAAATTGACAAATGATTAAAGGAAATGTTATAGTACCTACGCTATTGTCTTGGAGGTGGATAGATAGACATGCCTATAGGGATACAGCGCAACTGTTATAGTTTTGACACCACTGGTATCTTCATTTCGAGACTATAGTATCTCCATGGTTAGATACCTTCGGGTATCTACAGTTTGATACCTTCGAGTTTCTATAGTTCGATGCAATCGGGTAATTCAATACTTTCGAGTATCTACATTTTTTATATCTTTGGACATCCACAACTCCTATTATCCACACCAATAGGAATGTGCAAGTCTAAGACACCAAGTTTTCTAGTTGCACTATATAAATTGTCTCATCAATGTCACCATTGAGAAACACAGTCTTTACATCTATCTTATGCAACTCAAGGTTGAAATATGCCACAATTGCCATTATAGTTATAAAAGAGTCTTTCAAAGAAACTGAAGAGAAAGTCTCTTTATAATCAATGCCTTCTTTCTATGTAAAGCCCTTGGAAACTAGACGAGCCTTATATCTCTCTCTATTGCCCTTCGAATCCCTCTTCATTTTAAATATCGATTTGCAGGGTTTCGCACCTTCAGGCAATGATACAAGATCCCAAATGTTATGGTTTTTCATGGACTTTATATCCTCATTCATGGCATCAATCCACTTTTGAGAGTTAGAACTTTGCATGGCTATATGGAAGTTGATTGGATCATCTGTCACAACACCATTGTCAACCTCATGTTCTTGGAGAAATATGATGTAATCATCTGGAATCACACTTCTTCTTTCTCTAGTGGACCTCCTTAATGACACTAACTCTCGAGGTCGATGAGTTTGTTCTTCTGGAATAATTTCTGTAATCTGAATAGGGAATTCCTCAACATTGTCTTGTTGTTCTAGATTTGTTACTTCGACAATATCAGGAATAAAACTCATATCATTGTCAACAATAACTAGAGGAATATTAACATATTCCTCTTCAAAGACAATGTCTCTCACCTTATCTCTCCTCCCAAACTCAACATCCTCAAATAACCGAGCATTTCTCAAAATTTGGCTTTATAGTGGGATCATAAAACTTGTAACTCCTAGACATTTCCAAGCATCCAACAAAATCACAACTAACAATTCTGGAATCCAGTTTCTTTTCATTCGGCTTATATGGCCTTGCCTTAGCTGGACTACCCCAAATGTGCAAGTGGTTTAAATTGTTCCTTTTACCTGCCCAAAGCTTATAAGGGGTTTTGGTAGTTGCTTTAGTTGGGACCCTATTAAGTATGTAAGTTGTAGTCTTTAATGCTTCTCCCTAAAGAGATTCTGATAAAGTAAAATGACTAATCATACTCCTTACCATATTCTTCAGTGTTCTATTTCACCTTTTAGCAACACTATTCATGCTAGGACATCTTGGCATGGTGTACTATGGGACAATACCACACTCTTCAAAGAACTCAACAAATGATTTTGAACGTTGTTCACCTGATCCGTCATATCTACCATAGTATTCACTACCACGGTCAAATTTGAAACTTTTTATTCTTTTGTTAAGTTGATTCTTAACGTCTGCCTTATAGTTTTTGAACATGTTCAGAGACTAGAACTTCTCATGAATAAGATATAGGTAGCCATAACGGGAGTAATCGTTTATGAACGTAATAAAATATTGCTGACCATTCAATGAAGCTGTAAGGAATGACCTACAAATGTTTGTATGTGTGAGTTATAAGACGTCCATAGCCCTATTGCCACCAGATTTCCTTAGGTTTGTTTGTTTCTCCTTAATACAATTAACATAATTTTTAAAGTCCGCATAATTAAGGGGATCAAGAATTATATTAGACATAAGAAAGATATGCCCTAAGCGTTTGTGCCATAATGAAGCAAAATTCTCATTGATTAATTTTTGCTTTATACTTCTACATACATGCAAAGTTTTGCTTTATACTTCTACATACATGCAAAGTTTCATTATATGAGGCAACTGTATTAATTAAATATAGGTTATTAACAAATGATAAAGAATTGATACCAACAAGCATTGACTCTTGAAAAAGACTAAATTGACCATTTCCAAATGAACAAGAGTAACTAAATTTGTCCAATGCAGAAATAGAAACTAAATTTCGCCTAAGTGACGGTACAACATAAGTCTCATTCAAATCCAAATAATAACCGATCTTTAACAATAACCTAAAAGTTCCAATAGCCTCAACTTCTACCACTTTACCATTGCTCACATAGATGTATCTTTCACCGTTAAGTGGTTTTCGGTAGTTTAGGCAACCCTGCATAGATACAATGATGTGAGTAGTAGCACCAGGACCTAGCCACCAAGTGTGTATAGGTACCGAAGTTAAATCAACCTCAGAACAAACCAAAGCAAGAATTGTCCCTTTCTTTGTACAATCCTTTTTCTTGTGTGTAGTACTTTCACAGAAAAAAGGCAAAAGCCTTATCCTGTTGCTACTGTTATTTCTTTTGTGGTGTGGCACCTGCAACTTCCTTAACCTTCTTTCTTTTCAAGTTCTTGTCCTTTAATGTAGTTGCCAAATGAGCACTCTCTGTCTTCTCTTACTTTAGTCTTTCCTCTTCTTGTACACAATGAGAAATGGGCTCATTTAGAGTCCAATTCTGTTTTTAACAGTTGTAGCTAATCTTAAACTAATTGAATTATGTGGGAAGAGATATCAAAACTGAGTGCCTGTTTGGTTCAGCTTTTGGAGGCTGGAAAAGTACTTTTTTTCACCGCAAAAGCTATTTTAAAGAAAAATAAGTGTTTGACTGTAAAATCCAAAAGCACTTTTTTTAATATAAATGACTTTTTTGAAAGCTAAAATACAGCTTTTTAATAAGCTCAAATTTGGAGCTTTTCAAAAAATCCCCTCATTTTAGCTTTTTCAAGTAGACATTTACGTTTATATCGCAACCTATCACCGCATTACAAAACTACTTGGTTTGTTTTTCTTCTGATTGTTCTTTGTTTTGCTGTCAAATTGTGATCAATGTATTTTCTTATGTCGTAGTCAATGTGATCGTTTTTCTATTTTGCATCACCATTTTATATGATGATTTGGTTCCAAATTCCTTGAACACGCAAATTTTTTCGTTTCTCGATCTTGAATCCGAATTCGGATTGTGTTTCTCTTTAACGATTTGGATTGAGCTGGATATTCATTGCGGTTGACTCTTCTTTTTGTTATCATCAATTTATTCTTTAGATTTAGGGTTTGAATTTTGGGGAATCTTGTGCCTTATTCCAATTTTTGTCTATTGTTTTGGCTCGTAGTAGCGGGTAAATTCATCTTATTTGATTGGCATCGTTTACTTTTGTTTCATTAATGACTAATCACTTTCTTTTTCCCTGTGTTTTTGCAGGTGTTCGTGGTTTTGTAATTTGGTGTTGTGGATAATTTGTTTTGTTGGATTTTAACAGTATTTATACTCATTTGGGATTGTTACCAGCTACACTTTAGAGGATGGAGCTATGTTGACGTAGTCCATATGAAAATCTAGGAACTGGGTTTTGGTAAAAAGGCTCTTCCTTTTTTTCCGATGGGTGTGAGTTATTTAGCAATTTCGACTGGTTATATAGCTTTAAGCTTCGTGGGTTTAGTATGTTGGACAGAGTTATCGTTGGATAAGCTGAGATCAAAGAATTTAACTGGTGGTAGCTTCATAAGCCTGGAGAATGGAAACTAAGATTTTGAGCTGCTGTCAGTTTATTTTAGCACCATTTCCTTGCTAGTGAATTGTGTATTCAAAGTGTTTATTCTAGTTAACGTTTGTGTTAAGGTGAGTTTAATCGTTTGCCAAATAACACTCCAAATTTGCATTATGGCATCCTTTTGGCTCACAAATCTTGAATGATTTTTATATGGAGTCTAGTAATGTCCACACTGAATTCAAGCAATCTCAGGTGGTTAAACCCATTAGAAATGCATAATTGGTCAGTTCTGGTAGACTTTGTGGTTGTTAAGCTTGTGAATCAAAATGGAGATATGTTAAGGATTAGGAATTTTTTTTAAAGACATCTGCTACTGATAAAATGTATTCCATAATTCATGAGGTGAAGAATATTTTTGGGCTTAACCAACCTTTGAAAGACTTTTCATAGCCATACACATTGCTGTTCAGTTTTTCACTTTGAGAAGAATCTTCACGTTTATTGATAATGGTTATAACATGACCTTACTGATCCAGCTATTTAGATTAGAGTAAAGGTGAGATCTTGGTGTTGCATATCACAAGTGCTTTCTTACTTATGAGCTTGATTCACATCATCCATATTTTCGGTTGTGGTGGTTGTGACTTTATTTTCAATGTGCAGACTATTTTCTTTGGGGACTTGTATCCTTCTAAAACTCGAAAACCAACGAAACGACTTATAAATTATGTTATTTACAAGGTGAATAATCTTGTTTGTAGCAATAATAATGTAGTACTTTGTTAGTGTCTATCACTGAGTTTGTTATGCTACATTTGTGGTTAAGAATTTGGGTTTTTGAACAAGAATGAGAAAGAACATAACTGAAACAGATTCTTGCTTATGTGTTAGTTTCCTATATTTATAAGTCTTAGTTTCCTATATTTATGAGTCTTACAATTGCTTTATGTTTGTTGATGGTGTACAATAGGGCCTTTTTCTACCTCTGGTTATTCCACCTACAATTATTCATGGAGGCCTATGGGTAGTCTGGTTGACTGTTTTATGCTCTTTAAAGGTATATACTTGTGATGGATGTTGCTTGTTTACTTGAAGAGTATTACCCATAAGACTTCCTTGATTATTTGTTTTATGTCGTACAGATGTTTGAAGCATTGGCTAGAGATCGACTTGAACGCTTGAATGCATCACCATCTGCATTGCCATGGACTTATTTCCGTGTGTATTCGGTATTGTTGTTGGTACTCGCTGTTGATGTTTATTGGTACTTTGTCACATCCTGACCTTTCATTTGCAAATGCAACAATTAAATCCTCTTGTCTGTAATTTTGATGAGGGCCAAATTGAACGATCTTCATTTTCATGAATTTTATGTTTAAGAGATATGGTCTAAGCTGTGTTTACATGCTAGTAAATTATTATGGGAATGTTAATCTGATACCTGATTAGATATTCAAAGATCAATTCATGATGAAGCAAAACAAGTTCTGTGTTTGTGTTTGGGTGACCGGTAATTTCCATAGTTGAGTTGGAGCCTTTCATTAATCATAGGGAAGACCGAATACAGTTAGTATCGTTTTCATTTTGAAGTAAGAAAATGGAGGGCAGAATTGTATGGACAATGTACTACGTTGAAGCATTAGGTCTGTATGGGAATGACTTTTAAATAAAGAAAGGGAATAAAGAGATTATTTTTTCTCATGGTTTCAAATTAGGATGCAATAGGTTTTACTATTCTTTATCTCCCTGTTCTTAGATAAGTTGCTTTGACTGAAGTACAGCAAACATTTTACTTTGTGGAATAGAATTTATGAATGTTGCTAAAATTTACTTTTTGTGCTTACAGGATAAGACTGTGTCTGGATATATACAGAAGAATGGGTTCAACCTTGGTTCTGTTGTTGTTCTTTGAGCCATTAAGTGTTGCTTTTGAGACGATGCAAGTAATGTATTTGAAACACACTTTAGATCTTTGAATGGTTGATAATTCTTTATAATATTCTGCTATGACATTTCACAACCCAGATGCCATTTTCCTCTGCAGGCCTTGCTGGTTCATGGTTTTCAATTGTTTGAAATATGGCTTTATCATTCAGCTGGGAATAGTTCAAATTGCCAAAGGTTCAGAATCTTTGATGCAATCAGAGCAGGTAGTCTTATTGAATCTTAAAGATTAATGCATGATCATCTTAGATCTGATTGGTTGGTTAATATAGTGTTTTTTGAGTACAATGTGGCTTAATTGCAACTGTCCCCAGTCCTGGCAAAGTTCAGGTTATTGGATCCTACATGTATGCTAATTGTAATGCTCCTGGACAAAGTAAAGCCATAATTGAAATTGGGTGCAAACTGTCACAGGGACTTATAAAAGTGGGATATAAATAGAGAACCACACTGATTCCTAACCTATCAGTGAAAGATAATCAGCACTCCACCTTTGGACATTAGAAGTTATTCATGAAACAAAATCTTTTTCCAACTAAAAGTGGATATTCTGTATCCATGGAAAGGGAGAGGGAGAGGAACCCACCACTTTTTATTCCATGCTATTGAGACTTTTCTTCTGGCTCCAGATAAAACGTTTATGGCCCTTCTTATGGTATTTGAGATTCTGAGATATACTTTGTAAGTAGTCAACTATAAGAATTTTAATATATGCCTAAGCCATTTGATTTATCTAAATTCAACTGACTTCCTTCCACCAAAGTGGAATCGTGAGCCTATTCATGAAGAAAATAGTTTGACATGAAATGATAAGGTTTCATATTCAGGCCTACTATCCTAAACCAATAGCATGCCTTTCTGGCAAATTGGTTGCACACTGAGAACTGTGGTTTGATCTGAAAAAAAGACAATTATGTTGTTCAAATGTTCTTGGTTCTCAAATGATGCCTACGCCAGCATATGACAACTTCGGTTCTTTCCGGGTTAAGTGGAGCTACTGGTTCATTGTGCCTAGCATACTCTTATTGTGTATTTGGTGTTAGTATGTTTCTGATCTTACTGCCACTGCAGGTTCATTCTCAGAATGCAAAGGCATTCTTATTCGCAATTTGGGTTTTTCTCTGGACATGGCAACTTTGCTGATGGCTCTTGGTCATTATGTGCATATTTGGTGGCTTCATGGCATGGCTTTTCATATTATGGATGCGATCCTGTTCTTAAATCTCCGTGTAATTATTCTGTACTTGTCTTTATCAGAACCTACTTCTGGCAAACCATAAGCTAAACTATTTCGACCAATCTGTGTCTTGTGTATTCTGATTTTGTTACCTTGAGTAGGCCTTGCTAAGTGCTATAATAAAGCGAATAAAAGGATTCTTAAAGTTAAGAAGAGCTTTTGGTGCTCTTCATGCTGCACTGCCTGATGCAACATTGGAAGAGCTACAGGCATATGATGATGAATGTGCCATCTGTAGGGTATGGATGCTTTTTTCATTTCTTGATTGTATTTTCCTTTGAATTTTGGAAGTCAAGTGAAATGGGCAAATGCTAGGAACCTATGGCTAGGGCGAAAAAGTTGCACTGCGGTCATCTCTTTCATCTTGCATGCTTAAGATCTTGGTAATATCGAGAAACTTTTCCTCTTTAGTTGTTTATTCATGTTATATCTCTCGTGTGATGTGTGCTGAATATTACTAAATAATGTCAGGTTGGATCAGGGTTTGAGTGATAATTATTCATGCCCCACTTGTCGAAAGCCACTGTTTGTGGGTAGACATGAAACCGAAGGCAATCTTCCTACTGGAGGAGTTTTAACTGATGAGCAGCTTGCTCATCAAATAAGTGACCGACTTGATCAACAAATTAATCCTGCCCTAACCGGTGGTGTATTCCCCAATCAGACTCCAGCCTCTATGGAAGGCGGTCCATGGAGGTTTAATTCCTTACTTAAGATCTGCATAATATGGGGTTTCTTGCATGTCTAGATCTAAGCATCCTTGCTGCTTCTAGCTGAAACAAATATCCTGATCATAAATAATTGAAACCCCAAGGCTTTAATTCTGAATTTCTGTTTGGTTTTACAGAAGTACAGGACTGGATTCAAGTTGGCTGCATACATGGCCAGGCCAGGGTTTAGATGGTGCTGGTCCTTCAACTCCTATGAGATCAGTTGGGTTCGGCAGAGTTCAGATGATGATGAGGCATCTTGCAAATGTGGGAGAAACTTATACTCAGAATGCTCTTGAGGATGCCTCTTGGAGCCTTTGGCCGATGAATCCCTCTCACAATGCTTCATCTGGTTCTTCTAATCTGCGTCCCACCGGTGGAAGATACCCTGCTGAGACTAGTGAGTTGCGTATGAGGACTGCTTCCCGATCTGCCAATAACAACATAGCAAACTTATTAGCCATGGCTGAGACAGTACGAGAAGTTTTGCCTCACATTCCTGATGAGTTGATACTTGAGGTAAAGTTTGGTTTGATGCATGATGGTGTGTCCAAAAGTTCCAGTTTTTTTTTTTTCCCTGAAAAAGTTCCAGCTGCTAACATAGTCTCGTATTGCTTCTACTTTATCTTGCTCTACCTTCTTATCTTTTATAGTTCAGTGGAAAGAGGCTCGTTCTATTTCAAGAATCATTATCGTGAAACTTTTATTTTTGAAGGGGTTTATTTTTATGGAAATTAGTTTGGGGATTCTCTTAGGAAGATCAAGGAAATATTATTGTGCTAGAATTTGTTATTACGAGTATTATGTAGACAGGCTTGCTATATGAGTGAATTCCGGTGTTTTTTTTAACTATATTCCATTTGTTGCGATAAATAATGCATTTACTTTTGCAGGACTTGCAGCAAACAAATTCCGTCACTGTTACTGTGAACAATCTTCTTCAATTGTGAAATGGCTCATCTTTAATATGGTTTTACGATCGACCTGCCCTTTTGTATACCAAGTACTAAAAGCTTGTGGCTGTGCAAGTAGAAGTATGTTCAGATATCCAAGACTGATCATCCTTCACTCTTTTTCTTTTCCTATTTACTCAAGAAAATACGCACTTGCCTCAAAGCTGTATATAAACATCAGAAAGAAGGAAAGGGCAGAAGTAAAGCGTTTTACGTATCCAGAATAAAGTCGCTACACATGCATAGATGGACAAGTTGATGTCTGCGTTCCAGTTTTTAATCCAAGCGCCAACAACACATCACCAGGGATTCAATAGCACTGTCCACTTCTGAGTATGTATGGTCTATATCTATGAGTAATGTTTACAAACTCCATGGAGTAGCTCTTGACCGGTACTCCAATTTGTAAGCTGTATTTTGGGAGATTGTTAGGGGTTTTGTCTGACAAAATTGAAGATAATATGGCTTTCATCATTGATTTCCATATAATCTTCACATTTCAATGAAATAAATTGACTTCTACTGTGACATGATCCAACACTTGATGTGTTTAATAATGGCTTAATGTCAGAGACACTCTTCTCTTACATCTTTCTGCGATTCAAGTACCGCGTGCCGCTAGGTTCTCTACGCCCTATAAACTGGGGACGATCTTTCTCGGATGTATTTGCTTCTAATGCTCACTTGGCCTTTCGGGTTCGAAAATGGGATTTTTGTTGCATGATTAGGGTTTCAGGCTGGACTCCAGTTTGACGAACCGGTTCAAACTGATCCAGGGTAAAGTAAGGTCCTTTTGTCTAATGATTAAGGATCAGAATGATTAAAACGACGTCGTTTTATCTGAACTTTAAACCATCCAGCATTTTTGGTCAGGGCCTGAAACTGCATTTTTCAACCGTCGTCAATGTACAACTTCCAAGTCCCATTTCGCACAACACTACAAAACAAACCGTCCTATAACTGAAACATCACAGCCCCACTACTCCTATTATCTCCTACCACACAAACCAAGAGTATCAGATCAGAAGGAAGGAGGGGACAAACATTGGACCAAAACATGACAAAGAGATTCGCCATCTTGCAGAACAAAATCGACGAACTTCAGTCCGAACTCCTAGACCTCGCTCATCACAATGCTGACCGCCAACCTGACTCTCAAGACATAGAGCAAAGGTTCGTGTTCTTGAGAACCCTCTTGTCCACCGAAGTCGCCTCCAGCCCCGCGAAGCCACATCACTTGCAACACATTGACAAGAGACTCTCAGAGCTTGAAGCTGCTTTCCACAATTGGGACGAGTTCAGGACAACTCTTGGTGATGATGATGATGATATGGTTTCCAAGTGTTCATGCACCGAGTCGTGTCTCAATGAAGATGGCGAGACACAGGCGTGTTCTTTTGATGAACTGGCTTCTCCTTTCTTTCAAGAGCCACAACATGTGGTTGATGAACTTCTGCCCGCTGAAAAGGCTCCTCCGCCCCCGCCGCCGCCGACACCGCCAGAGAAGGAGGGCAAGGCGGTTCATCAGAAGAGTGAAGAAAAAGAAGTTGGCGTAAGGAAGGTCTGTGGGGCTATAAGTTGTGGGGTAGTTATTGGCATAGTGTTCATGGGACTTGTAATGGTTAGAATGTGTGATTGTTTTACTTGTATCGAACATTCTGTGTGTCCTGTCCCAACTTAGTTTAAGGAATTAGTGGAATATTTTGCAATATATCGTCTTACTTTAATTGCAAGTCATTCCTAACTCAACTAATTACGTAAGCCAGTTAATTTTTTAGTTCAATTTTACATTTTTCGATCAATTTATTTAAATAAATTTTATTGTTAAAAATTAATCAATTT
>JANZXV010000007.1:22436056-22454872 GCA_027576455.1 Erythroxylum roigii
TTGATTCTGATTTGCTTCCTCTTGATTAACCAATGATGTGATATGGCTTTTGTTTTTATCTTAGATTCTTTCCTCAAGTCCTTAAATAAATAAAGTAAAATGGACTGATTAGAGATGTCAAAATATTTTAGAGTAAAACAAGCGTATACTTTTCAAGACATTGAAAATATGGTGGTGTTTTCTTTGTCAAAGTTGCTAATTTTCTTTAAACCAAAACATTATAGTCGGGATCTAGAATCTTGACCGTAGTTAAATTTCGTACCTGTTCGTCTATTCAGTTGGGTCATATACGGTATCAAGGCTTGAACAAAACTATGTAAGCATGAGAACATGTACCCGTGTTCGTGTTCTACTATGTTGCTTTCGCTGTTAGTGGTCAAATTACATTAGAAGTTGTGATAGTATAGGAGAATGAGATGTCTGTATCTGTATGTATCTGTGTGTTGTTAGTTCATTTTCATTTAAACGATCTATGAAATGTCTGAATCTTCGTTTAGTGTTGGGTCCCCCATAGATAGTTGCATGTGATAATTGACACCCTCCACTGTGTGAGGTTGCGAGAGTATTTTATTGTCTGCAACTACCCCAATTACTAAAACTTTCTTTTCCAGATATCTTCACGAAAAGACTGTTCCTTGATTCCTAAATCATGCATCTGATCGATTTTATTTTGCTGTTTTAACTTTCTGTTTTTTACTAAGAAAACCGATGTATGGTTTAATGTGTTTAGTGTCCTCTTTTTACCATCACCATAGTGATTCCACTTGTCCCTTAAACATACAATTTTTTTTTTCTGATTAGTGATTTCTTTATTGTTGTTTCTTCTTCTTTTCGTCTGCTTTTTGGTCTCTAAGGTGGTAGACGGCTATACTTGTTTCATCATATGTTTTTGTTGCAGCTGCATATAAATCTATGTTTTTTGGCTGATGATGATAATGCCCTGTAGGGTCCTAGTTTTCTTTTCCTTGCAACCAAAATTCAATGGAGCATTAAAATAATTATTACCTTAAGTTTAGATTTTCCACTTCTTAATGCATGTTTGGTTTCCCTTCAATTTGGACTGTTTTGAAATCTTTGTGAATTACAACAGTCCTTATCAATCTGCTGACACGGACATGGATTTGTTGATGCATCCCCAATCAATATAACTGATTTTTTTGGACATTTAGTATTTTTGCATTTTTTCAGTTTTAATTTCAGGAGTTTATACCGATTCTGCTCCCTAGTTCTATTGTTTTCTTTTTTGAAAGATTCCCTAGTTCTATTGCTTGCTGCTTCTGGCATGAGAAAGTGAAGGGCGTGAACAGTTGATAATGATTCTTCCTTTCCAGCAGTAACTAATATACTTTGGTGGGAATGAGACTGAACAGAAGAAAAAGCTAAGAGTGAGAGAGATCACAAAAAAAAAGTTTATAATTATATTATATTTAGCACCTGCATCACTATCCATTTCCATAATTTGCATCTAATGTAGGCAGTGTGGAAATGGCAAAACAGAGCCACATTCTCTAGATCTTTGCTTTGAGGATATTCTTGTTGTTTACTTAGATTACCACAATCATTTTGGTTAGACTTTGTGTATAAATCTGTTTTTAGTGCTTGATCTTATTGTGCTTACCTTACTCACCTGTTTTTTAATTCTTGCAGAAGATTGTAGATTCACAAGGAATTCTGAAATTATAGTCTGTTGTCTAGATATACACATAGTCAGTGCAGATATGAGAGCATATAGGTAATAACAAATTATTCTGCTATTAGAAGATCATTCATTTCTTTATTTCATCATATTCTTACGGACCACATCTTATACCAAACAGTGTTTAGGAGCACCGTTCTTGAAGGACTGCTGATCACAAAGCAGCTGTGACAAGAAAACTTTGAAAGGTGGTTCTTCTTCGATAAACGAGTCAGCTGAAGAGAAATCTTAGATATCAATACAAAAAACCTACAATTATTCTTCATTTGGAAAGTTGTCTGCTGTTAACATCTCCTTAGTTCAGACATCATACGTGTTCATATAAATTTAGATCCAATGGACCTTAAATCAAATCACACTGCTCCTGTTCTCACGAATCAGTCAACACTGGGAGTTCATAACAGTCTGTTGCAATACTCACCCAGAGGAGCAGCTTTCTCATCAAATTTATTATTAACTATACCAAGGAAAAAAACTGGAGTGCTTGATGATATCCGTTCCAGTGGTTGGCTGGATGCCATGATGTCCTCTTCTCCTCCTCGTAAGAAGATAAACAAGGACATACAGAATGAGCTTCCTTTAGCTGATGCAGATTTTGCTTATCGCTCCTGGCTGGTAATTGTCTGGTCCTAAGAACAATTTGTTATTTATCTCTAACAAATAAGTCTGATGGTGATCTTTCTGACCTGTTTTTCTTCCTTCTTGCAGCATAAATACCCATCTGCTCTTACTTCTTTTGAGAAAATCACAAACTTTGCCAAAGGAAAGAGAATTGCCCTATTCCTGGATTATGACGGTACACTTTCACCAATTGTTGATGACCCTGATTGTGCTTTCATGTCTAATAATGTAAGAAGAACTTCTTGATTGCTTAGAAGTTTTTAGTTAATCTTCTTTTAAAATGTCCTGTACATGAATAATCACCGAGATATCCTCTAATTTCATTGCAGATGCGTTTGGCTGTTAAAAAGGTGGCAAAATATTTTCCAACAGCAATAATTAGCGGGAGACGTCGTGACAAGGTAATCGAAAGGATTGTCTTGTAAAACATTTCCAGACGGTTTGTTTGTGTTGGTAGTTAAGATTTTTATTGTTTCATCTGATTATATGTCATTTGTGGATTTTGGTGATCCAGGTTTCTGAGTTTGTAGGATTAACAGAACTCTACTATGCCGGTAGCCATGGGATGGACATCATAGGACCCGTTACAAAATCTCCCTGTGTTGCTCATTCAAATTCCATCAGGTCTACTGATAAGCAGGTAACTTTCTAACAAGCCCTCTGCAAGTTGATAATCTTTCTCCACCTCATGATTTATTTAGTTTGTTTTAACCTACTTATGCTACAAACAGGGCAAGGAAGTTACTCTGTTCCAGCCTGCTAGTGAATTTTTACCAATGATTGAAGAGGTATGTAAATATCTTGTACAAACCAATAACATCAACTTGTTCTCTTTCTTTGTTCCCCTTTGTTATTGAGCATTTTGTTAAATTCATCTGAGCAGGTCTACGATTCCCTTGTTGAATGTACCAAGGACATCGAAGGAGCTAAAGTCGAAAACAACAAGTTCTGCCTCTCCGTGCATTACCGTAATGTAGATGAGAAGGTACTATACTATTTCATTTCATTCAAGTTAGTAACTTGAATGATCAATTTCAAGCTTAATGATATTGTTGCACCTTTCTTCTATGTTTAGAGTTGGATTACAGTTGCACAGCGTGTTCATGATGTTATCAAAGAGTTCCCACGGCTGAGGTTGACACCCGGGAGGAAGGTAATTTTCGTATCTATCATGACCGTTCTCATTCTATTCTATTTTCTGTATATTTTCTGTTTGTCTAATTTTTATTTGGTTGACAAAGTTTAGGTTTTAGAGGTCCGGCCGATGATCGACTGGGACAAAGGAAAAGCTGTACTATTTGTACTTGAATCACTAGGTTCGTGAACCTTTTGTCTTGAAGGTCTTTGATTACTTATTGATTCAAAGATCTTTTTTCAGTGTCTGAGCCACTTATGAAATAAAAATTGTTTCAGGACTAAGTGATTCTGACGATGTTCTTCCAATTTATGTGGGAGATGACCGGACAGATGAAGATGCTTTCAAGGCGAGAAATAGTCATTTCTTTAGCTACATATTGTTCTGATCAGTTCTTGTAACTATAATTTTCTTTGTTTGTACAATTCACTGACCTTAGGATCTCTCTCTAAACAGGTTTTGAGGGAGAGAAAATGTGGTTATGGCATCATAGTCTCGTCTGCACCGAAGGAAAGCAATGCATATTATTCCCTCCGAGACCCGTCAGAGGTACAGTGTGATTAACAGTAATGCTTTGAAGAAGTCAGGTGTTCTACTGCTTGTAATCTTCTTCTCCATTAACAATAGTGTGACATTATTTTGTTACTTGTACCTTTTCCATTTCAGGTTATGGAGTTCCTGAACTCCCTGGTAAAGTGGAAGAAGTCAAGTGGCTTATAACATGTGCCAAGAATAAAACAGAAAAAGGCATAATCTTTGATATACTATACAACAGGAAAGCATATATCTCTATGTTTTTTAGTTCTATAGGAATTAGACCAAGCAGCTTTGAAGCAGACTTGCACAAGAAAGCATTGAGGCAGTCACATCAGGATCCTTCCCCTACCGAGCAACCTTAGTCTGCTCAAAGCTTCTTGTCTTAATTGTAAATGTCTTTCTGATTACTTTCCTGCGATGCACGTATTGTCCAAGTATATTGATTATTCAATTCCAGTTTTGGTTCTTTGGAGATGATATAGTTCCCTACTATTTGTTAATTCTTTCTGGTTTAATAGAGAAATGCTTCATTTTTATTTCATGTTTTTGGACACAAGCTCCTGATGATATCACTGATATTGACATCTGAGCTACTGTCATTAAAAATCATTTAACTTCGACCAAAGATCATTACATGGTTGATGACGTTGACTTTAAAGGTAGATGATCATCTATAGCCATTAAAATCAGAAACAACTTTTATATTAAAAATTTTGAAGTCTTTCGTGAAAATAATGACACCTTTTACTATTTCTTCAACTCCAAGCAAAAACGTTTTACATTTGCAGTTCTTCTGCTTCATGTGAGGGTAATTTAAAAGTTGAAGAACTTGGCTATACGTTTCAATCCCTCAATCCCTGGAATGAACCCCTGCGATTTCTACACTGTTTCCTGTTACTCAGAAACTGTTTTCCAGTTACCAGATCGAACACAACTTGGAGAAAATTGGCTGTCAGATTTAGCTCTAAACACTAAATTGTTGGTGCTGACAAGGATCTTCCATTTCATTTCCTTCTCTGGAAATGCAGAGAAATAGCTTCTCATAAGCCAATGCCATTTTGGTTGCAGTGAACAATTGCAATCCTCTTATCCTGGCAACTTCCCCCTTCTTCTCCAGAATTTCTCTGCCATCTTCCCATGCCCTGTAGAGTGCATTCTTTAGAGAAACCATGGTTGGTGAAAAGATGTAACCCATATCAACCTCAGCAAGAACAGACCCTGTGATGCTTGCAACTCTTGTGGCCATTATAGGTTTACCAGAAAGCATAGCCTCCAACAGAGTATGATCCAATCCCTGAGCTCGTAGTGTCGGGTTCACGAAAATGTCTATGGCATTGTAGAACCTAGCCAACTGAGATTGTTCTAGCGATCCCAGAACAATTGCATTAGTTCCAAGATCTCTGTACCTTTCACTCCAAGGTCCATTACCAGCAATCAGGATAACAACATTGTCACGAAATGTGGAATTTTCAGTGAGCATCTGCTTCAATGCTTCAAACATTAATGGATGACCTTTATCCTTCACCAACCTCCCTGCCATACCGAAAATCAACGATCTTCGCGGGATTCCAAACTTCTGATTAAATTCTATACCCTTGACAGAATCTGGCTTGAAAACTTCCTCATCCACACCATTCAGAATAACATGAACTCTTTCTTCTGGGATCATGTATACTCTTTTCAAGACATCTCCAGCATGATCACTCGTAGCAACATGGTGCATGTAGTCCGGGAAGAACTTGACCTCTTCCACAACCTTAATCACTCTTTCACTCAGTGCATATGCTTGTGGTTGTTTTGGATTCCGCAGAAGCTCTTCAATGATATCAGTATGAATGGTTTCATATGCAATACCATGCCAAGTAACAGCTAAGTTGCTCAAGTTGTGGGATCGGGTATGCAGGAGACTAACACTCTCAGTGTGGATCACATCAAATGGTTTCCCAGTTGAGTTTTGAGCTTCAAATTGTTTCCAGACTAAAGACTGGTCCAGATAACCAGCAGCTGTCCGCTTTGAGAGGTGAAAGTATAAGTTGCTAGTTTGATGCCTTGGGAAAGACATGTTGGGGAGAGAAGAGGTGAAAATGTGAAGCTCATGCCCTCTTTTGGCAAGAGCAAGATGAAGGGTCAAAGCATGCCGCTCTAGTCCACCGGCCAAAGATTGATGAGGCCATTTCTTGACAAAAACCGCAATTTTAAGGAGCTTTCGCGGCAGTTCAGAAGAAAACAAGAGTTGATTCCAGGCGGATGGAAAAGAAAGGAGATCAATAGGATGAGGATGGTTCTGATTATGAAATGTCATTTGGCTTCTGGAATAGCAAGGGCCAGAGCAGTGACACCAGAAGAGGAACGAAACAAAGGAGAATGCAGATAAGACGGAAATGATGAAGCAGAAACAACGGAAACTGAAAACAACAACTTGATCCCTAGCCATCCAAATAATGAATTCAAGACCATATCCTACCTCTTTCCGACAAAATCATTGAAACAATGAACAGATAGGAAACAGCATTAAGAATCTGTTCTATTCTACTCACCTCCATCACTCATATTTAAGTTCCAGAATGGCATCAACTTGAATCAAAAGGCATACAAATCTTCAATTTGGATTAAACATAAAAATCGGGAACTTGTCATTAAGCTCCTATATCAAGTGTTGACTTCACAGGTTAAGTTTATGTGGTAGAACAAATTTTAAGCTACTCTACTGCCATTTTCAATATCATATCATTAAAAAAGGGGACAAAATGTTATTTTCAATACAATCAGAAATATAAAAATTGCAAATTGCATTACTTTACTACTACGTAACCCACTAGTTCTCATCGAACCAGTCAAAATGGCAAGCGATAACACGTGAAGAAGACTGATGTTAAGAATATGAAAAACTGAACAAATACCTGTCTCTCCACCACAAATGAAACCTTTCTTCATAAGCATTTACAGATAAAACACAGCAACCAAATGGATTTAACATTTCAATTCTTAATTTATCAAACTATAAACATACATTAACTTAGAGAAATATGAGTTTTAGGCTTTTAGCTAACGAGAAAATGCATAAAGAACAAGAAAGACGAAGATAAACAAAGCCGAGGGTACCAAAATCACCAGAGGAGCAACAGCAGCTAAAGTATAGGGATCGCCACAAGCCAAAGTTCCCAACTTTATCTGCACCAAGTCCACTAGAGCCATCATCAAGAACCCGCAACCGAAAACCGAACCGAACCCAGAAAACAGAGTCCCTACTCTTAATGCCACCAAGTTGATATGAGCTGTAGACACACCCAGTCGCTCAAAGTTATGATCTTTTCCAATGATCTTGATTGCTTCTTTGATGGCCAATGCGATCAGACTTGAAAACAAGAAGCAGCTAAAGGAGAAGACATGGAAAACCACGAGGTTCTCTTCGACAGCTGGACGAGCAGCGACGCAAGAAGCGTCGGTGACGAGGGTGGCGGAGATGGGATACCATGTGAGGCCAAGAAAGAGTGCAAATGTGAACAAAGAGTTGACGTGGACAATTCCATCTAATGCCATTACATGGACTTTGGTGGTGGTTATGAGATTGCTCCGAGACCTTGTGGCGGAGAGGGAAACATCTTTAGATGGTTTAGAAGCCATCTGTGGTGGTGTTATTTGCAAGTTTTGGTGTTTGTGGGAGGAAAGAGACGGAAGAAAAGGACAGAGGAGCATTGACGTTAAAGTAGGTGTTGTGGGCAAGTTTGGTATCGGAATCATTGGGAAAATGCGATTGAGTGTCTTTCCCGGCAAGGGACTGAGAAGGTAAACTCACAAAAAGTTATTCGCCGTTGCCGGGGATCGAACCCGGGTCACCCGCGTGACAGGCGGGAATACTCACCACTATACTACAACGACTTGATTGATAAAGCAGGTTTCAGTCATTATTCATTACACTACAATTAATACCGAAATACAAATTGAATATTTCTAAATTATAACTAGATCCTCCTTTTATCTGCAAATTACTCTTTCACGGAAGTGGCAGGAGAGTATATTTTTAGTAATTACACTCTCCAAAAAGCTCATTTCAACGAACTCCATTGAAAAAAAAATGTAATAGGGACAAATCTTATAGTAAAGATGGCACTAATAAAGTAATAATATGATGGAAAGTATCGAACTTTATAATTAGAAATGATAATATATATCGGATCTAATTATTTAAAGGTTGATTCAATTTTTATCAAATTTGAATAAACTTAAATAAATAGGTTCGATTGTAAAGTTTTAGCTCAAAAAAATTAAGAATGTTAATTAAAGTGGATTTTAAACTTTTTTTTTAATCAAATTCGACTCAATATTATTATATAAATTATGAGTTTATTCGATTTGAACAGATTAATTGAGTTTTAATTTTAACCTTGCAAGTAATTAAAACTTGGATTTACATTCGATGGTTGATTGGTATTAACAACAACAACAACAACAACTCCAATACACAAGACTTTCTGCTTTGTGAGGATTAGATAAGAGATATCAATTATACACAACCTTCTCTTTATATTTTATAAAGAAGTTGTTTCTATTATTTGAACCTGAACTCTTTTAGTTACAAAGGAGTAACATTACTAGTTGCTCTAAAGCTCGCTCTTAACATTACAAGGGATCTACTAGGTTTGAGCAGGGATTAATTTGAATGTGGATGATTTAAAATTGTCTTCTCATAATTGAGACCTTTCTAGGACACTTCGTGGAAAACCAAAAAAACTTATTTTACAGATATTTCTAAAATATAATTTAAAGACTGAATTTTACAATTAATTAACATTGCAACAATGGAATAAAATATAATTAATTATTTTACTTGAGTAATTTTTAATGTAATAATTAATCAATATTTTAATTCAAGACACACACACACAAAAAGTTATGATATTCCTGGATTTTCTTGGAGTTTGTTGTGGTCGTGAGTTTGAGATAAATCGTCTTGATCTTCTTAATCAGAGATCTTCTTCCTGATTTGCTTCCTTTTTTCAATAATAATAATAATAATAATACACTATTACACTATTCCAATGGAGTTCTACACATACTCGGATAGATTGAATTGATGTTGACAATCACAGCAGGGACTAATGAATCTGTTTAGCATGTAACCGGTTTGTTCTAATCAAGCTCCAAGAATTTAGGGAAAAGAAATGCTTAAGGCGTCGCTTTCAGGCTTTCTTGTTCTATCTGTTCTTACCTAAACCTACGACGAACGTACACTTAAACAGCAGCCGCTTTATCTTCTATTATTCTCGTATGTATGTGTTTGTATCTCTACGATCAGAAGAACTATGTAATCGTTCATAAACTGTCACTGCATTGAGAATTTGCTTGGCTCTCCATATCTGGTTACTGTAAAACATGACGATTCTTCGTTTTTCGCTGTCCGTTTTGGTCCATATTGCTCTACTCTCATACCTCTCTTTTGCGGATGACCCGACCGTGTACTATGAACTTAAAGTCTCTTACCTCACTGTCTCTCCTCTCGGCGTACCCCAGCAGGTTCTATCCTCATTTTTAATGTTGTCATGAGGTGGTCTCAGGTTTTTTTGCTGTTTCCCTAAAATTTCTGGGTTGCAGGTTATAGCTGTAGGTGGGAAGTTTCCTGGACCTGTTATTAATGTCACTACCAATTTCAATGTTTTGATTAATCTGCACAATGAACTCAATGAAGATTTTCTCATGACTTGGTGGGTGTGTCCTCTTTTTGTTTGCTTTTTTTATTCTTTTCAGAGATGTTGTCTCAGCTTGACTGATTGGTTTCCGAGATTTTGACAGGCCTGGGATCGAAATGAGACGTAACTCATGGATGGATGGTGTTCAAGGAACGAGTTGTCCTATTCCTCCAAAACGGAACTTCACGTACAGTTTCCAAGTGAAAGATCAGATTGGAAGCTTTTTCTATGGTCCATCCCTTAATCTTCAAAGGGCATCTGGAGGATTTGGTCCTTTCATCATTAATAACCGGATAGTTATTCCAATCCCTTTTGCAAAACCGGATGGTGATATTGTGATTACGATTGGTGATTGGTACACTCGAAGTCGTTTGGTTAGTGTTTTGATGGCATTTCATTTCAAGCTTTTTAATGCCTTTTGCATGACTTAAGAAAAGTAAATTCTGGTGATGATTGAATCTTGTTTAAGGATTTGATGAGTGACCTTGAATCTGGGAAGGAGCTTGGAATGCCAGACGGAGTTTTGATTAATGGAAAGGGACCATATAGGTACGACAAAGCTTTTGTTCCTGACGGCATTAAGTATGAGACCATCAATGTCAATCCAGGTAAGCGAGATGAGATCCTGTCGCGATTTTTCGATACGGTTTACTCGGTTGGACTATTCGAAATTGCAAACAATTCCTTTTCTTTGCAGGGAAGACCTACCGTATCCGAGTTCATAATGTTGGTACATCAACAAGTTTAAATTTCAGGATTCAGGGTCATAATCTGCTTCTTGTGGAAACCGAGGGACATTACACTGTACAACAAAACTATACCAGCTTTGACATTCATGTGGGTCAATCTTATTCGTTTCTGGTTACTATGGATCAGAATGCAACTTCTGATTACTATATCGTGGCAAGCGCTCGATTCGTGAATGAATCACTTTGGAAAAGAGTTACAGGAGTTGCCATCTTGCACTATTCCAATTCCAGACGAACAGCAACTGGTCCTTTGCCTGATGCACCACTAGATATCTATAACCGGTGGGCAGCAATGAACCAGCCAAAATCTATCAGGTTAGGGTCGTAATATACGCAATGGAGACTGATTCTATGACTTAAACCTGTAATTTTATGCTGACAAAGGAGACTCACCTTCTCACTATTAAGTTAGCTGTAAAGACTAATTTCTTTTAGAACAACATTTCTGCTAATTAAGGAAAATCCCTTATTATTGGATCTTCTTGAATTCTGCATCAGCATGATTTATAATAAATGTTGTTCTGCTAAGCCTTGGTATGCTGTCAGGCAAAATACTTCTGCAAGTGGAGCTAGACCAAACCCTCAGGGCTCTTTTCACTACGGTTCAATCAACGTGACCGATACATATGTTATAAGGAGCTCGCCGCCGGTGACAATAAACGGGAAACGACGTGCAGCACTTAATGGACTATCGTTTGTGAACCCTGATACACCGATTAGGCTCGCAGATATTCATAAACTGAAGGGAGATTACAAGCTTGATTTTCCTAATCAACCACGTAAATGGCCTGCTAAGATGAGCACGTCTTTGATCAATGCTACATATAAAGGGTTCATAGAAGTTGTATTGCAGAACAGTGACACCAGAATTCAGAGCTTTCACATGGATGGCTACTCCTTTTTCGTGGTTGGGTAAGAAAAGAAAGTTTTTGCTTCTTCATTTTCTTGTTGATTCTGTCTGTAAAGCCAGAAAATAAAAGAATGATTTGACTGGAAACCAGAATGGACTGGGGAATTTGGACGGAAGCTGACAGAGTACAATACAACAAGTGGGATGCTATTTCTCGCAGCACTGTAGAGGTATCTATTTTTATTTTTTTTCATTTTTCAAACCTAATTAAAATTTTAAAAATATTAAACACTAAAAATTAAAAATACTTAATTTGTTTACGCTCGAATCATAAGTCTGATAATAAAAATCTGAATTATTAGATTATCTGAAATTAACGTATTAAATCTGAATTATCATACTATCTAAAATTAACCTATTAGAACTTAGCAATTCATCTAAGTCGAGTCAGGCTGGATTGATTTGTCATCTCTATTTGTTGGTTATACTTCCTATAGAATTGTATATGACACAATCTTGAAGTTACCCCTAGAGCTGTGGATTACATTACAGAAAAAGTTTGATTTTTTATGCCATAAAAGACCTTTGTGTTTGTGTTTCTGTTTCTCAAATCCAGGTTTACCCTGGGGCATGGACAGCAGTTTACGTGTCTCTTGACAATGTTGGTGTGTGGAATCTTAGGATTGAGAACTTAGACAGATGGTATCTCGGACAAGAAACATACATGAAAATCATCAATCCTGAGGAGACCGGCTATACCGAGAAGAGTCCTCCTGATAATGTCAGATATTGTGGAGCTCTTAGATACTTGCAGAAGTATATATCTGACACTCTTGGTCTCTTTTGCATGTAGGTGTCTTTGGTCATCCTCGTAGAGGCTAATACATTTTTTCTTGTTGTCAGGGACGGTCACTTCTCCTCCGTCGCGGTGTCCGACTTCCGCCGCCGTTTCAAGCTAGTTTTGGCTATGCTAATGGCAATTTTTGCTGCAGTTTTCGTTTCCTGCTAAACATTTTTTGTTTTGCTGGTTGGATACATGTTCTTTTCTGCGCATCAGGTACTTGAATCTTTGTTGGTAGAGATTCAGCTGTTCGAACTCCACAAAGAATTGTAACTTTGTTCAAATGGGGGATCCGCCATTTTTTGTCATTCTTTTTCACTGCTTGTTGATTGATGATTGAGATCCATATTACAGCTTTTTACTTGTAGGGATACATGTTATTTCTTGAAGGTATGTATTCTATGTATGAAATATGAACTATGCAGCCTGAATTTGATAGGTTTCAGGTTAGAACTTTAACCAATATTTTAAAAATTAGATCGAAATTTAAACTATTTAAATAAAATTTAAGATTTAAAAGGTTCAACCGTATTAGTTAAAGATTAAATAAAATTAAAGAATTTAAAATATGATTGAATGATAATATCTTTATAAAATAATTTGAAATTTAATTAAAAAGATATTATTAAATAAAAATTAGTTGATTTATTTTAATTTACAAAAGTTTATTAGTTTATAAAAATCGATCGATTAATTAATAAATTAATTGGTTTTTAATAAAAGGGATATTAAAATAAATCAAACCAAAATATTGAATAAAAATTAGTTGATTTATTTTAATTTATAAAAATTTATTACTTTATGAAAACTGATCAATTAATTAATAAATTGATCGGTTTTTACAACAAAAATTATTAAAATAAGTTAAACCGAAATATTAAGTACTGAATCATCAATTAAACCTATTTTTTAGTAGTTTGAGTTTTATACAGATTTAAAGTCAGTGGATTAATTCAAATTGATCCAATTTTAGGTCATATCAAGCTAAAACTCAAGAGCATCAAATCGGTTCAATTAGAAAAAAATTTGAACCTATTCAAACTAAACTAGTGTCATTGATACCCGTATTCATTCGATATCGTATGGTCAAACCTTCCTTGATCAAAGGAAATCCATAGTTAGTTCCGAAAGATGCGGAGTTCCAAAAATTTAGGACGGTGGAGTTGCTTCACAGATGACAATCTTAATATGATCTTAACTTGATGGCTCCGAAATTGTAGGGATGAAATTGCGTAGTAGACTATCTTTTTTTATTAAATTATTATAAAATTGAAGATTTTTAGAAATAATTGAAATAGATTATTCTTATTAGTTAAAAAATTTAAAGTTTAATTGAAAAAGAATATTGTTAAATAAAATCTTTAAATTGACCAATGAAAATAAATCGATTAATTTTTATTTACAAATTTTCTTTTTAAAGTTAAACTTTAAATCTTTCGGCAAAGTCGTTAATCATTTTTCAAATCATTTAAATCTTTAACCTATTTTATGAGGATATAATACCAGTTGATTCTTTTAAATCCTAAACTTCTTATTTTCGTCCCGTTTTTTAAATTTTACTGTAGAAATTTGGATAAGTGGTATTTTTGAATTATTTTTTAATTTAATAATATTGTATTATTCAAAAGATCAAGGGATTGAACTCATAACTTAGTTTGGGTTGAAATTCGAGGTAGGCTCAAGTTTTTCTTAATTTTTGAATTGGGCTTAGCTTGGAACTCGAATATATTAAATATATCCGGTGTTACTTTTAAAATTAAATTTAAAATAAAATAGTTGGGTTCGATTAAACTCAAAGTTAGGCTAAATTTAAAATAAAATAATTGGAGTTTGATTAAACTCAAACTTGGGCTTAAACTCAACTATGAGTCTTATGCTAGAATTCATTATCATCATCATCACACCCAATTTGATAGTACGCAGCCTTATACCATAATTAAACCCTTAAAAAAAATTTCGGGCCAACTCGGCCCAATACCATCGTTTTCTTAATTATAAAGGAAGTAAAATAGACAAAATTAACTCAAAGCTCTAGAATACAACTCTCCTTGCGCACCTTGGGGCAGTAGCTCCAGGACCCCCATTGAAGGCTTCCGTAGAAAATGCAGACCTGGGCTCAAAAAAATGCTATAGCTGCCAGGCTGTCAGCGCACTGGTTCCCTTCACGATAGGTATGTTGAAGTTAGACCTCCCATGCTTCGTTGAAGAGACTTTTGATACCTGTCACCAAAAAATTGTCCTCAGTCAGAATTATATGGGAAGACGAGAGGATATTAATGACCTCAAGGGAGTCGGTTTCAACAACAACTCATCGATAGCCCATTTCCCAGGCTAACTGAAGTCCTGAGTAAGCTCGTTAGAGTTTGGCAGTTAAAGGCGAACCCCGTCCTATATTCTGCTGAAACCAGTCACACTACTTTCCCTGATAGTCTCTAATTAAACCCCCGACGGTAGCCTTACTGGACCCTTGTTGTACTGCTCCATCCGAATTGACCTTCACCCACCCTACCTCCGGTTTAGCCCAGCCCACAAAACTACCCACTGGTAATCCCTGAGTCGGAAAGACACATTTTCCATAGCTCTTGCACGTGTGATCCAGTCTACATATTCCATATTGATCTGGGGATCCTCTGCCGGCCATTCAAATCCATTCTAAAAAATGTTGCAGTTCCTCCATTTCCAAAGAAACCAGTATGCAACTCCAAAGATTGTGGGCTATGCTACTAGCTGAACTGTAGCGGGCCTCCGAAGATTAGACAGCATCCACGTCGCCCTGTTCTGAAGAAAGAAGCCTGTATCGACCACCTCTGGAGGAAATTTACTCCAAAGAGCTCTCACTCTCGGACAATCCCTTACCGCGTGTACAGAAGACTCTTCTTGTCCACATGCATGGCATCCGTTATCTATGGTGATATGACGAGCTACTCGCTGCTGATTTGTCGTAAGTTTCCCTTTAGCTAGAAGCCAAAGAAACGACCTGATCCGTTGAGGTCCTACCCACTTCCATATAGCCTCCCAAAGCTTGTGATTGAGGTCTGCGGGGCGACCTTCAATTAAGTCATACGCAGATGCCACTGTGAACCTTCCATGGTTAGTTAACTCCCACCTAAGCATGTCTTCCCCTCTATCCTCAACAGTAGGACAAATAGTCACAAGCTCCACACAAACCGTAGAAAGAAGGTAGTGTTGGAACACATGCCAGAGCCAATAACCCCCTTCATCGGTAAAATCCACGATCGTAGCATGAAGTAGGCTGTCAGGAATTGGATAGTTTGCCACTAGGATTAAGGGCCCCCATCCTCAGCCAAAAGAAAATACGCCTACCATTGCCCAGATTCCATTTTCACCCTTGCCGCACAACCTGCCAGGCTGTCGATATCCCCTCCAAATTACCGACACTCTTGCCTTACCAATCATACGAGGTATTGGATATGTGTCGAGGGGATATTTAGCTCGTAAAATTTGTACCCAGAGGGATGTGGGCTTGGTAAGTAACTCCCAACCTAACTTAGCCAGTAAGACATCATTTGTGGAGCGAATGCGTCTAATACCCAGATCCCCTGCAGCTTTGGGCTGGCAGACGGAGTCTCAATTAACAAGATGCATTTTTCGTTGGTTGTGCGTAGATCCCCAAATAAAATCCCACATGATCTTCTCCAATTCGTCACACAGTTGACGTGGAAGACGAACCGTTTGCATCGTAAAGATAGGAAGCGAGGAAATAATCGATTGGGTGAAGATGACTCGCCCCGCTAGAGACAGCAATCTTGCACGCGACCCAGTAAGTTTCCGTTGAGCATTATCAAGAATGTGTTGATATGTACGTCTTGTCGTGAGCTCATGTACCAAAGGAACACCTAAATACCTGTCAAGATTATTCGTGCAAGTCACCTGTAAGACTTGGCTTAGACGTCTCGTAGTGTCGCTAGAAACGTTCTTAGAGAAATAGATCTGAGTTTTGGCTCGACTAATTTGTTGACCAGATATGATACAAAAGGATTCCAGAGTACGGACCATCTTGTTTCAGCAAAAAGAACGACATCGTCTACAAAGAAAAGGTGAGAGATCGGAGGCCCCGTATGACTCAGCTTGATTGTCCCGGCCTCCACCTCCTTCATAATAAGGTTCCAAGCCTCTCTATGCATAGCATAAAGAGATACAGCGAGAATGGATCACCCTGCCTAATACCCCTGGAGGGTCTGAAAGTTTCTGAGACGGTTCCTTGCCAAGCGACTTGTATGGAAACCGTCGTGACACACTTCATAATGAGCCGAATTAAGTTATCTAGAATCCCGATGTCTAATAAAGTATCTTGAATAAAATTCCAGCGAAGACGGTCATAAGCTTTTTCTAAGTCCACTTTCATGGCCATGAAGCTCGTCTTTCCTGTCTTTTTCCCTACAGAGTGAATAACCTCTTGTGCGATGATAATATTATCTGTGATATGCCTGCCAGGAATGAAACTACATTGTGTCGGCCCTACGAGATGATCCATGTGCATTTTCAGACGGTTCACGATGATTTTAGAGATAATCTTGTAGAGGACAGTACACAAACTAATAGGATGAAATTGAGAAAGCTGAATCGGGGAAGGGATTTTGGGAATTAGGACCAGTATGGCCTGATTCAAATCCTCTTCCCAACGTTCCAGCCTGAAAACTTGTTGGATAAAGTCCACCACTACTGGCCCTACTCTCCCCCACTGATGCTGGAAGAATAGCGCATTGAACCCATCCACGCCAGGGGTTTTGCTGGGATTCATAGCAAAGACCGCGTGCTTAATTTCATCCGTATGGACAGGAAGATCAAGCCCCTGAACTTGTATCGCTGTCAGTGCCAGGAAGGCTCCTGAGATTGGAAACTGCGAGGTAGGCCCATCATCATTAGTGTAAAGCTGAACAAAGAAATCCCTGACTGATAGGCTAATTTTCTCCGGATTAGTAATAATGGTCCCAGTCGAGTCGGTTAGTCTGACAACCCTCAACTTCTTTCTTTTGGATAGGGCGATAGTGTGATAATATTTTGTATTATGATCACCCTTTGATATCCAATCACACTGGGTTTTTTATGCCAATACAGTTCCTCCTCGCATAAGACTTGCAGCAACTCACCGCTCAGCCGTTCCTCTAGCGTCGAGAGTGAGTCCAAGTTATCATCTGTCATGGTTCGCTGGATTCCTGCCAACCTAGCTAAAAGCCGTTTTTTCGGAGAAAGATATTGCCAAAAACTTGGGTGTTCTAGTTTCGCAATTGGGTAGAGAAAAGGGCCAATGATTTACTCATCATCTCCCCTGCTGGAAGCCAATGCTCGGCGACCACATCGTTGAAGCCTGAATGTGTGACCTAAGCATTTTGGAAGCGGAAAGGCGTTACTCTTGATGGTCTTGGCTGGAATCTGGAAAATTGCACCAACATAGGCCGATGGTCCGGGCCAAGAAAGGGTAGATGCTGGTTCGCCGTAGAAGGAAGCTCTTGCAGCCAAGCTGACGAGCCAAACACTCGTTCCAACCGAGCTTGAATCGTTCCTCTACGCCAGGTAAATTTAGAGCCCACAAATCCTAAATCGTGTAGGTCATACCTGTGGACCCACTCCCTGAACCTTTTATTCATGACTTGAGTGGAAGTAGCTCCCTCCGGTTTATTCGAAATTTTCAGTTTAGCATTGAAGTCCCCGCCCACAAGCCAGGATCTATGAGAAGAGCGGCCTATCTAAGTTAAGATTGGCCAAAGCATGTGTTGCGAGGACACATGCGGGCTGGCATAAACTACATTAAGGTCGAAAGTATCAGGTCCAACCTTAACTGTGGTATGAATAAACTGTCAGTGTGCGATGGTTATCGAGATATCAAAGTCCTCCTTCCAAAGGAGCCAAAGACCTCCTGAAAATCCTACTCCCTCTACCCTGAATGAATAATCAAAGCCTAAAGAACGTATAAAGTCATTAGCCCGTGGGCCATTAATTCTAGTTTCCATCAAAACCATAATACCTGACTTGTAAATACTGATATAATTCTTCGGTATTACTTGAAATGCGGACCCTCCCGTTCTTTGGCAATTCCAAAATAATATCGACATAAAAGAATTCGATTAAAACGACCCTACATCAGAGTGGCTATGATACCTCCGTCTTGGTCCTCCCGTTGCTCCCCTTCTTGAACATGCAGAACCATCTCCGTGTCCCGACTGGGTGTAGGTATCGCGACCTGTCCATTCAAATCCTCTGCTAAATCAGGAGGTTCTGAAGACGGGATAACCGGTATTCCGTCCCCTGGCTTATTCTCCTCCCGGGGTTCCTTGACGCCCTCCATAAGATGGGGTCGGTCCTTAGCAGCCGTGATGGGTGTCGAATCCACCAAAAATAAATCCCAAACATCAAACGAAAATAAATTGCGCACAGTGGTAAATGGGGTCGATCCACAGAGAATGGAATAATTGATTTTATTCAGATGCCAAAGAACGAATGAAATTAAATAATAAAAAGGGGGTTTGGAGTTTTTCTAATGGAACTACTAATTAAACTAGTCACTAATAAATTATTAACGCAATTAAAATTAAACAAAATAGTAATTACGATTCAACTAGCAAAGAACACAAATAAAACTGATTAACTCAAATAACGACAAATAGCCAGGAAATTCCTAATTATTATGCAGAGACCACGATCATCGACTCAAATATTTTCTTTGGTTTAATAATAGGTT
>JANZXV010000007.1:22454972-22467998 GCA_027576455.1 Erythroxylum roigii
TGAGTAATGTATATATACAACAAATGATTCTAATCTAGCCATTGAATATAATTTGTTATGATCTAATGGTCTCAATAATGATAGCATGATGTTTGCCAGTAGCTACAGTTAGAAGGCAGTTATCGCTTGAGCTAATTGTTTGGTGTACATGTGCAGGTTTGATATTGTGAGCTATAGATGAGGATTTACCCATCCTCAAATGAATGGGCCTGGGATCTTTGGTGGACTTATTAGTATTGCAGATTGGACTTGGATTGAGGTCCTAATCCATCATTCTGACATAATTTATAACATATTCTATTTGTTTCATTTAATTAGATGGGCTATAAATTTTGAGGACAAAAGATACCAATAAATGAAGGCTCGATCTATCTAGTAAAGAATAGTTAAAGGTATATTTCATTGTTAGGAACGTTAAACTTCGAAGTTTGAAGCGAATTTCAAGGCAACTACATATTGTTGCTAAACATAAGGGAATCTATCGGGAGAATACCCTTTACTGCTCAGCCAGTCAGCCATAAATAGAAAAGCCTAGCTAATTGATTGGGGAGGGTTTGGAAAGTAGATGTTGACATGAGTTCTCAGTTCTCAGCGACTCGATTGAAACTGAAGGCTGTGAACTTGAGGATCAAATCAAACTCCTAACTGTTTGATTAAGGATTCCATGGGAATAGAAACATCTATATATATCCTACGCGTTCTTAATCTTTTATTTACTTCATAGGTTTTTTTTTTCATGAAATTGAGATCCTTAAAAAAATTACAATAACAAATTTTAAACTTCTCAGTAAATTAAAAGATGTTAGTTAGTGTACCTCAAGATAAAATTTGTTTTGATTGAATAAAGAACTCACATAATCTATTGAAAACACGTACTTTAATACAACATCCACTTTTGTTATAGCGTCACAAAATTCCTATCATCATTGTAATTCAAACTCGTTGGAGTTTGTCAACTGTATTTTGTACCTCACCTTTCCTTTTTGATACAATAATTTTTGGAGTATAGCAACCCCTTTTATACTTGCACTAAGTCTGTTAATATCAACTTTGACAATTATTTTATAATACATATATTTTTTTGATAGACTTTGTCAACTTTTTTTCTTAATCTTCACAACTAGCAAAACAATATGTGACAAATTGTACACTAATAAATTATTTTCTTCATGATTAATTATTAGATAAACTAAGCTTAATATCCATCAGCTTGGTTTGATCATTCCAAACTTTTTCTTTTGTTTTGTAGAATAACTCAGTTTTAGTGGCTTTGTAAACATATCTACAATTTGATCCTGTGAGTCATAAAACTCAACATGATCTCATTTTCTTCTACCAAATCACAAATATAATAATACTTAATATCAATAGACACGCTTCTACTATGAAAAACTAGATTCTTAATTGAGGCAATTGTTAACTTATTATCACAAAAATTCTCATTAGATCGTCCTTTCAATATTGTAATTTGCTAAGCATTCTTCAAAATTGAAGTACCAATATGCTTGTGTTACACAATCTGCTATTGCAATACATTCTGCTATTATCATCGAAAAGGCCACAACATATTGTTTATTGGATGACTAAGAAAATGCTCTCAAGCTAAGATTAAAAACATAACTAGAGGTACTTTTTCTGATTTTTTGTGTCTTCATCCTAATCATTATTAATATATCCAACTAGCTCCATGTTATTACCATTTGAGACGAAAATTTTATCATCTAATGTACCTAAAAATTCTTTTTGCAATTTGCCAATGACATTGTGTTATTGTTGTCATGAATCTACTCACAAGTTCAACTCCGTGAATAATATTCAACCTTGTTGCCATTAAATACCTTAAATTTCCAACAAATCTTCTAAACTTTATTACATCTACCAACTCTCCACTTCCATCTTTGTAAAGCTTCAATCTTTCTTGTGCTCGAGTCAGTATCGATTTACAGGTATCCATCTTGAACTTTTTTTAAAAAATTTGAGCATATTTCTTTCAAGAAATAAATGACTCTCGATTTGCTTGTTTTACTTCAATACTATAGAAGTAAGACATGTAAATCTATCATCTCGAACCAAGAAATCACAGCCTCCCTGACCACTACTAGTAACTTAAGATTACGTTTTAGTGAAGAAAAGATCATCACTTATAAGCAAATAATTATAATATCTCCATCCTTGTTGTTTTTCACATTTAAGGCATACTCATAGGAACATCATTGGAAAATGTTAGTTAAAAAATATGAATTAATACGATTATACCATGCTTGTGACAATTGCTTCAATCTGTACAATGACTTCTTCAATCTGTAAACTTCATCTTCATTGCCTCGTTTCACATAACCTGGTTGTTGTTTAATGTAAACTTTCTCTTTAAGAACTCCATTTCATAAATCTGAATTGACATTCATTTGGAATATTTTCAAACTTCTTTAAACATCAATAGAAATAATCATTTGTATAGTATCTAATATGGTAACTAGAGCAAACACTTCGAAATAATCAATCTCAAGCTTTTACTTGTATCCTTTTCCAACCAATCTTGCTTTATACCTTTTAACTTATACCTTTTAACATCTCCATTAGGTTTGCACTTTGTTTTGTATACCTATTTGACTTTAATCAACTTCTTTCTTGCTAGAAGATTTGTTAGCTCCTAGGTTTTGTTCATTTCAATGGCATGAATTTCTTTATCCATAGCTCAAATCTATCTGTTATATTTTGCTATTTCTTTAAATGTTATTGGATATCCATCTATAAAGAAAGCATAATAAGTAACTTCCTCCTTATTAATACCATCTGGGTCTGTATCCTTTCCAAGTTGACAATCCTTCAAATGAGCTAATATTTGGTACTTTCATTATATATATCTCCATACTTTAGAAGAATCTATAGGAGGACAAATCTAATTACTAAACTCCAAGTTCTTTATTTGCTAGTAGTTCATAATCTTGACTAGATATCATCAGATTGCACTGCCATAATCACGCTAATTACGCTATATAATGACCATAATTATCATCAGATTGCATTGCCAGTTAATAACCCTTTAACCATATAACGGTGTCAACATTTTTTTCTCACTAATTAATGTTTTTTCACGTCATGAACTATTACTTTGAAAAAACCTTAAGATATCATTTGTGTAATAATCTCAACAATTGCTTTATTGAATGAGTAATGTATATATACAACAAATGATTCTAATCTAGCCATTGAATACAATTGTTATGATCTAATGGTCTCAACAATGACAGCATGATGTTTGTCAGTAGCTACAGCTAGAAGGCAGTTTCGCTTGAGCTAATTGTCTGGTATACATGTGCAGGTTTGATATTGTGAGTTTCAGCTGAGGGTTTACCCATCCTCAAATGAATGAGCCTGGGATCTTTGGTGGACTTATCAGTATTGCAGACTAGACTTGGATTGAGGTCCTGATCCATCATTCTAACATTCCTTGTCAAGCTAAAATGAGGATGATCATCGACGTTGAGCTTAGAGATGAGCTTCAACGAACGGACTACTGTGAGAGCTTTTGTAAGCAAATCTGCTAACTGATCTTCAGTGTTGACATATCTCACATCTAATTCTTCTTTTTCGATTTTATCTCATATGAAATCAACATCAACTTCGATGTGTTTCTTTCGAGCATGAAACACTAGATTTAGGGCAAGAGACCTAGCGCCATTGTTGTCACACCAGATAATTGGTGCTTGTTTGAGAGTGAAACTCAGCTCCTTAAGTACAGAATGAAGCCATAGGACTTCCGTAGAGATTTGAGCAAGTGCTCTGTACTAAGCTTCGGTGCTTGAGCGAGAGACAGTGAATTGTTTCTTTGAAATCCAGAATATCAAATTACCCCCTAGGAAGACACAACCGCCAATAGTGGACTTCCTATCGTCTGGATTTCCTAGCCAATCAGAATCACTGTAAGCTTCGAGAGAGAAAGGAGTTGGCAATGGACGAAATAAGAGAGCAAACCCTAAGGTTACTTTTAGGTATCATAAGACACGATTGCAGGCAACCCAGTGAGAATCGAGAAGGTTAGAGAGAAATTGACTTAAGCGATTGACTGTATAATTGATATCTGGTCGGGTATGACATAGGTATTGTAACGCTCCAATGATGCTTTTGTACAGGGTTGGATGCGCAAAAGGAGAACCCTCAAGAGCCGATAGCTTGGAACCAAGAGCCATGGGAGTGGAGCATGGTGTACAGTTGGACATATTGGTGCGAGTAAGGAGATCCACGGTATACTGTCGTTGTGACAGGTACAAGCCATCTTTATTTCTTTAAGCTTCAAAACCAAGGAAGTGATGGATACTGCCTAGGGTTTTGAAAGCAAACTTACTGTTGAGTTGCTTGATGATTGATTCAATGTCTGAATGTGAATTCCCTGTTATTAGAATGTCGTCAACATAGATTAGAAGAAGCAATAGGGAGCCATGATGTTTTCTGTAGAAAAGGGAAGTATCGGATTTGGAATTGTGGAATCCCCAATGTAAAAGAGTAGACTTTAAGGTAGTATACCAAGCTCGTGGAGCTTGTTTAAGGACATAGAGTGCCTTATCTAATCTGCAGACATGATGAGGAAATTGGTGATCTTCAAATCCTTTGGGTTAATGGATATAGATTTCCTCATATAGATGGCCATTGAGAAAGGCATGATTGATGTCTACCTGCTGTATGTCCCAATTTTGCGAAACAGCTAGAGATAACACCACCTTAATAGTTGAAGATTTTATTACAGGGCTGAAAGTCTCTGTAAAATCAAGGCTTGGAGTTTGGTTGAATCCTTTAGCCACAATCGGGCCTTGTATTTTGCAATTGCACCATTAGAATCATACTTGATGCGAAACACCCATTTAGTGCCCAAAATTTTTATAGAGGGATGAAAGGGAACTAGAGACCATGTTTTATTGCGTTGGAGAGCCTGAATTTCTGATTGCATGGCTTCTTTCCAAATGGGATCTGTGAGAGGAGCAACAGTTGATGTTGGTTCAGAGGTTGAAGATGTAAGAGATGAATGATAGATCTTTGGTTTAAAAATACCACTTTTAGCTCGTGTCTGCATGGGATGTAAGTTTCGGAGACATTGTGGTGCAGGAGGATAAGGAGAATCAGAAAATGGTGAAGAAGAAATAAGATTAGAGTTGTGTACTTGAGTTGGTGTCCCTGAAGAAAAAGAATGCAGGAGAGGTTCCTTGCTTAGAGACTGCCCAGTAATTACCTGTAAAGTGTCAGTTAATGTGGAAATAGGAAGACTAGGTTGGCTTGTAGGAGGAGTAGGTTGCTTGTGGAATAGAGATAAGTAAGGAAATTCATATTCATTGAATGTGACGTGTCAAGAGATGTATATACGACCAGATGGATACAAGCATTTATAGCCTTTATGATGACGACTATAGCTAAGGAGCACACATTTTCTGGTGTGAAATTCTAGCTTATGTTTGTTATAGAACCGTAAGAAAGGAAAACATGTGCATCCAAAAATTCTTAGGTGATCATATGTAGGCTGTTTGTGAAATAATTTTTGGAATGGTGAGAGATTTTGGAGAACTGGAGTAGGGAGATTATTTATCAGATAGGTTGCAGTTTGGAAAGTTTCAAGCCAAAAAGTTACAGGTAATTTAGCATGGGACAAAAGTGTAAGACCAATCTCAGTTATATGACGATGTTTCCTTCAAAAATCCCATTTTGTTGATAGGTATATGGACAGTTGAATATGGATTTAATCCCATGTTGATCAAGGAATGGTAAGAGCACGGTGAATTCCCCTCCCATATCGCTGTGAAGAGATTTGATTTTGTGGTTAAGTTGTAGTTCAACAAGAGATTTAAATTGTTTAAAAATTCCCATGGTTTCGGATTTGTATTTCATAAGATAGATTCAAGTGAATCGAGAGAAGGCATAAACAAATACCAAATAATATCTATCACCATGTTTTGAAGGATAGGGACTTGGACCCCAAACATTAGTATAGATTATTTCCAAAGGAGCAGAAACATATATAGGGTGTGTTTGAAAAGGTAATTTATGGTGTTTTCCATATTGACAAGAATCACAAAAACTGATGGATTTAGGACTAAATTTGAGTTTCATTGACTGTAAAATGTGATGTAACACAGTAGTATTAGGGTGCCCTAAACGAGCATGCCATACATTAACATTTGATTCAGAAAGAAAAACAGCTTGATTAGAGGTAGAATAGGATTTATTACTGATGGAAGATTATGCTGTGTTTGATAGATGACTGACAGAAGACTGTGGAGTGATTGGTTTTGAACTAAGACTGTACAGACCATTCCTGAGAAGCCCCTTGAGCAGAATCCTCCCTGTAAACTTGTCCTTAAAAACACAACAAGAGTCAATAAATTCAACAATAATCTTATTATCTTTGGTAAGTTGAGAGAAGCTAATTAAATTCTTTGTGATTTGAGGGGCATGTAGAATATTGTGCAGTTTGAGAGGTGTAATGGAAGTTGTAGGTAAAAGAGAAGAACCAATATTAGAGAAAGGTAATTTGTTATCATTACCAACTGCAAGTTGCTCTAGACCAGTATATGGTTTGTGAATATTTAGATTTGATAAATCTGTAGTGACATGATTAGTTGCCCCGTTATTCACAAACCAATTAGGTTCAGAAGAAGAGTTGGGAGAAGTAGCAGCTGAATGATGAGCTAGATATCCCTGCTGAGGAGTGTTATTTATTTGCTGAGAAGGTCGATTTGATCGATTGCCTTGCCAGTGAATGTCAAAACGCTTGTAGCATTTTAACGCCTCATGCCCTGGTTTCTGACATAATTGACAGTGTAACTTGGTTCTACCCCCTCGTCCTCTGTTTCCTCGGCCTTTATGGGATCCGCAACTATGATTGGAAGTGCGAGTAGGTTGAGTAGAATAGGTTGCTAAATTAGCAGATGCAGAAGACACAACAATATGGGAGATGGCGTGTTGTTGTTCAAGCTTGGTTTCATGCATCATTAAAGTGTAAAGAACATCTTGAAGAGAAGAGACACCCATAAATCTAGTGAGGAGTACAACCACTAAGTCATATTCACTGCCTAAACCACTAAAAGCGCTAAGAATTAATTCTTGCTCTGTCACAGCATGACCAGCAATTTTAAGTGAGTCACTAATGGACTTTACCTTCTGTATATAATCAGAGATAGTTGAAGCGCCCTTTTGAAGAGATGATATCTTTTGCTTGAGCTGCAAGACTTTAACAAGTGAAGTCTGCGCATATAAGCTAGCAAGAATCTGCAGAGCTCCTTGGAAGAGCTAACATGATTAACTTGGCCAATAACAGTGTCACCGATGGTGGTGAGAAGCCAACAAAGAAGAAGTTGATCTACTCGGACCCAAGCTTTGTAAGCTGGATTAGGGGTAGAAATAGGATCAACAGCATTTTCTGAAGAAATAATAAATGGTGGTGGAGAAGCATAATCCGATGAAATGTAAGCTTCTAGATCCAATGCGCGTATAGCTGCAAGAATCTGAGGGTGCCAGTTGAGATAATTGTGCTGATCGAGTTTCAAAGTAAGGTTAAAATTTAGTGTTTTGGCTAGGGTAGAGAATTCAATAGAGGAAGAGTTTAGGATAGTGCTGGAATCATGGTCAGTGAAAGAAGAAGAAGAAGAAGACCCAGTAGCCATGATGATAATTTGATGACTATGAGTCAGTGTAGCTCTAATACCATGAAAAAATCGTAAGAAATTGTTTGTGTAATATTCTCGATGTTTGTCTTATTGAATGAGTAATGTACATATACAAACAAATGATTCTAATCTAGCCATTGAATACAATTTGTTATGATCTAATGGTCTCAACGATGACAACATGATGTTTTATTCAGTAGCTACAGCTGGAAGGCAGTTATCGCTTAAGCTAATTGCCTGGTGTACATGTGCAGGTTTGATATCGTGAGTTGCAGATGAGAATTTACCCATCTTTAAATAAATGGGCCTGAGATCTTTGGTGGATTTATCAGTATTGCAAACTGGAATTGGATTGAGGTCCTGATCCATCATTCTAGCGACTGCGACTTGGGAAAAACAAAAGCTAACAACTTTTCTCGCTCTTCAGTTTCTCTCTCTTGCAAAACCATCGTTAACTTGAAATGCCATTTTATTTTTTTCTAATTAAAAAAAATAAAAAATTTCAAAAAATAAAAATATAAATTAAATACCATTTTATTTTATTTAATACGTGAATTGTGTAATAAACAATACATGGGAAATTTGAATAAATAAAATTTTAAAAAATCAGATAAATTATCAATCACAAGCAAAGCGCTCAAAGTTCAGCAGTGAACGGAACTCCGGTGGTGGGCAACCATGACTGGCCGGCGATAAAGCTTCGCACAGTAAACCGGGAGGCCACAGCAGCACTCTTTATAACATGAAAGCCTTTCCACTTGACCCTCGATGTAGTAGAAGCACCTGGTCCAGAGTTCTGATATTCTCCATAAAAGAGAGTGTCAAGAGCAGAGCTTCCGTTATTCCATGGTAACCAACCTGCTGGACTAACAAAACCATCAATGTAAGTTTTGAGAATCACAGTTCTTGAGTACTGCATCCATGGCCTACCCAGATAAGTTGTGAAAGCTCCGACCACGGGTTTCAGGTCCGGTGCCGGTAGAATCTTGGAGTTGTGGATTGAAATTCCTGTGTTCTGAAAAGGGTCGTAGCGACCTTGTGCTGTGATCACGTTGGCTTGTCCTTTTAATGGCTTTCGTACGTAGATCACACAATTTTGGAAGATAACTGCTGCGTTTCCAAAAATGAAGTCTATGGTCCCGTAGATGTAACATTCTCTAAAGAATTGTCGTTGAGAGTGGACAAAGATCGTGTCTTGGTATCCTTGGAATGCGCATCTGTAGAAGACAGAGAGGTCTGAGGCTGATCGGAGAGCAACTGCTTGACCCTTTAGTGGTCCTGCGGTGTTGCTGAATGTAATGCCTTGAGCAACAAAGCGAAGCCCATCAATTCCTATTAAATTCGTACATGAACTCGAATGATCAGAATCAGAATCAGTATCAGTTTACGTTAACTAGACATGAACTAATAGTTTATTACCAGCGGTTGCACAACTGTAGGTTGTGTAACCTCCTGCAACACTCCTGCTACTAGTAATGATCGTGTTCTTAATGCCATCACCAATCAGCCAAATGTAGTTGTTGTTGAGTCCAACCTCAATGTTCTCCCTGTAAACTCCTGTCTTGATGTAAATAACAAACCTAGTAATATATTTCCTCTTGGAAGCTGCATCAATGGCTTCCTGAACTGTTCTAAAATGTCCCGAACCATCTTTAGCTACAATAATGTTAGCTTTTGTTGAAGCTGATGAAGACTGCAATAGCCATCTCTCTTCCCTCGAGAACCAGCTTGGAAACCCTTGTGTGTTATTCTTCTCTGCCTGAAGCAAACCCCCGTTGATCGCCAAGCTGTTGCTGATGAGCATGGACAGGTTTTTGAGTTCCACAGGTGTAACGAAATTCGACAAGTTAAGATCTACAGATCCAAGGCGACATGTCTGTATGTTGGTCAAAGCGCTACTTAGCCATGTCTGCACATCAAAATCTGTGCAGTTCCTCCTCTTGGCTTTTACACAACCTAAGGTGCGATTCAGTTGGTAGATTGTACTCTCGTGAAGTTTCAAACAATCACTCCACACAGCTTTCTGCGGACGATTTTCGCAGCTCGGTCCAACTTGAAGAACTTTACTCTGAACATTTATTGATCTACGGAGAGATAATCGAACCATCATTTTCCTGAATCCAGACCTATGCTTCGGTGCAGAATGTGGAAAGTAATGCGTTGTGAATTCTTGGCACGGTTCAGGATATGGTGTCAGGTTGCACCACCATGTCATATTAGATTTGGTGCTCCTTGATTCTGTAACAGAAATAACTAAAAACCAGAATGCAACAATTGCAAAGAGCTTAATCTCGCCTACCATTTTCGGGTTTCCTTTTTGTTTTTCTGATATGTTCGTCTATGTTTATAAGGGTCATAAAATCTAACTTTTCTTTTTACAAGGCTGCTTATGTTTCTGAATATTTTCTTAGTTTTCTGTCCAAGAAAGGTAATATACTGATCAACGCAGGAGTAATATATAATCCAACACCAGAAAAACAATATTATACGAAGACTTTGCTGTTTAATTCACAAGGAGAAGAAACTTATGCCTGGAATCTGAAATAACATGCAAGCATTAGCGAATCCCCAGTAGGTATGTCTTGACTTTAAATTAATTCTGTCACAGACTTGCTTCACGTTGCAAGTTGAGTATAAGCATTACACAAATCAGGTTAATTAGTGCATCGTCAACTCTGGAAATGGCGATACTATGAAGTAATATACTGCCTTTTTTTGTTTCTTTACTTGAAACTTCCATGGCAGAAAGGGAGACATCAAGTTCAACTGGGCAAGTTATCGATATCTGTGTGTGAAATCTCCTCAGAAACACATGATGATACCCTCAAAGTGGTGATATTTAATCATTTTGGACGGCATAAGTGGAGTGAAAGCAATAGTTCCTTGAAAGGAAGAAGCAACGTCCATGGATCACTCAAAAACCTCTTATGCCTGTAAAGTCGGGATGACCCATGTGATTTTTCTTGTTTACAGATTACGTCTCTGTTCATACTTTCTTCAATCATGAGATAAGCCAATTAGCAAGCGTTAAGGACTCCAAACTGTATTTCACCTTACGTTAGATTCAATCTCTTGTATAGCAAAGTCTACTTAAAAGGATATAAAACAAGATTTAGGCCTGGAACGAGTTGAATTCAAATCTTATTTTTCTTAAAAAAATGAAGTTTGAGTTAGAACTCAAATTTAATTAATTATAAATATCTAAACTTCTAATTTGATTTTAGAGTAGGATTTACGGATAGCAATACATGTAACCAATCCGATTTTAAAGTTTGGAATTATTATTTCTAATAATTAGGAGTAAGATTGCGTACTAATAAATCTCTCCAGGCTTTGGAGGTGTTTGACAAACAGCTGATAAGTTATTTTTTAACTTTTTGACTAAAAGTTAACTTTTTGACCATCTTAAAAAACTATCGATGTACTTAGTGAATGATTTATTAGTTAGCTTATTTAACTCTAATAAGCTGATTTCTAAAAGCTCAATAAGAAGAATTTTTTTGATGATCAGCCAAAAATTAATAGGTAAAAAACTAATTATACCCTCCTTTCATAATTTTTGAATCATGCTAATTATGCTACAATAATATTATGAATAATTCAAATTAAAAATCATGCATGTATTCTACGGTGATAAAAATTTTCATAATGAAGTAAGTTTTTTAGTTACAAAACTTGAGAGTTTTTTTAATTAATGAAATAAGTTTTTTAGTTACAAAATAAAAAATATGTTATGGTGACAAAATTTTTAAGAATGTTTTATGTTTTTTATTAGAGTTTAAAATTTAAATTTTTGTAAAATTAAATATCAAATTATGACCTTATAAATTCTTTTTTTTACATCATGTCCTCATAAGTCATTTTACACTTAAATAGTTAATACTAAATAACTAATTTTATCAAATATCTTTAATAAACAGCTAATATTATCTGCTGGTCAAACTAACTAATATAACCAGCTGTTAGCTACGATGATAGAATCAACTAACAGCTAATGCAATCTATTAATTATCAAACAAGGCGTTTGTATATGTAAAACAATATAAGAACATATTCATATTGAGTGTTGTGGTTGTCGTCGTAGTCACGTGATAAAGTATTCTTAGGTCTTTTGAGTTTGGGATGATTTTAAATATTTAATTCCTTAAATAATTTATTTAATATAAACAATCGATTAAATATTATATGTACTTAAAGATTTATTTAGTTTCATTCAAAAAATAATAAACATAAATTTTATCAAAAAAATAAAAACAAATAATAGATAATAAATAATTTTAAAATTATTCAACTCTATTTCACTAAAATAAATAATATTTTTGTCTTTAAATATTAATTTATTCAGTTTTAGTTTTGAAATAATTATTTAAACCAAACTCGTTACTTGATTTTAAGTACTTTTCAAGTGCTCAAAACCTCTTTCTATTAAAACATTAACCTCTGAAGGCGAGAAGAACTTTCCCTCTAGTCAAAAGCCCACTTTTTGACTCTCACTTGCAAAAAGGCCCACATATGTTAATAGACTTATAGTTCCTTAAATTAACCAGCCTTCTAAGCCTGCCGAGCTTTTCCTGTCGACCAGAGCCCTCCAAGAACGTGGGAACAAGATGTCACTTATTTGCTCTTATTTACCTTAGACGACAGATTGGCCAGGCCTCGGACTGAAGTTAACGGGCTAGGTCTGGCTCCAACCTGATGCCAAAGGGCTAAGTCTGATTTAATCGAATTTTGGATCGGGCCTCTCATCTTTTTCTTTTAAACTAGGCTTCGGGTTGACATTAGAATTGGGTTATCCAAGCTCGACCTAGTTTGAAATTTAAAAGTTATAGTCAAAAGAATGATGCTATTTTTTATTTTTTAGTTAAAAAATCAAATAAAACCAAATTGAATTGGACTTCAAACTGTTGAGGTTTGATTAGATTTGGGATCAAGCTCAGGTGCTCAAACCCGATCATGCCTTGAGTCGAGCTCAAGATCAAATAAAAGCTATCGGGCCAAACTCAAGCCTTGATCCATTGCCATCCCTAGCAGTAAGTTAATTCTTCTAAACATATCTTTTCGTCGAAAAGGTCAGCTTAAATTGTAATTTGTTAAAATAACTTTTTATAGAATACATAATTTATAAATATAATAGATCTTTTATAGTTTAATTTTTGTTTTATTGTTTATATTTTAAAACTTATATTTACACAAGAAATATTGTTAGCTATCAAAAAAAGATATCATGTTTTGGAAAATTTTCATTTATTCATAATTTAAATTGATATCATATTGAAAATTTAAGAATTAATATAATATGATAAAAGAGTTATGCGAAAGGTAAAATAATTTAATATTTTTAATCCAAAAACAATGTCATTATAAATAAGTGAAA
>JANZXV010000007.1:22486591-22497303 GCA_027576455.1 Erythroxylum roigii
ATTTTGATACTTACAAAAAAAATTAGTTTTTTTAGCAAGAGAAAAACATTAATTGTTGTTACAGTGATAATTGTAAATTGTTTGAGATGTCAAACTAAACTGTATTTAAGCATTATTCAAGTTTGGATATTTTTTAATTGTACTCATCAATAACAAACGCACATGGAAAATCATGTATCAGGATATTCAATTATAAGTTTTCATTTTTTAGCGATTCAGATCCTTTGTGCCCATTACTTTATTCCAATCTTGTTTCTGCCTCAAAACGACGTTGTTTTAGATATAATGAGCACAGAATTTTAGGCAAAAATAGAGATGAAACAGAATAATGGGCACAAAAGATTTGATGCTATCTTAGAGGAGAAGCAAAATATGTAAGAAAAGAAAAAAGAATAAGAAAAGGAAAAAGAAAAAAAGAAGAAGATTTTGGCTTAGGATTTATAGATACAAGTTCTCATCTTTGAGGGGTTCAAATCTTTTGTGCCCATTACTCTGTTCTAACTTTATTTTTGCCTCAAAACGACGTCGTTTTAGATATAATAGGCACAGATTTTAGGCAGAAATAGGGTTGGAGCATAATAATGGGCACAGAGGATTTGATGCTATCTTGGAGAAGCAAAATATGTAAGAAAAGGAAAAAGAAAAAAGAAAAAAAAGAAGATTTTGGATTAGGATTTATAGATATATGTACAAGAGTTGCAGTAGTCACAAATATGAACTTAAACTGCTTTTTACTACACTTCTCTTAAACCTTAACAACTGGTTTCTGTGTCACCATTATCATCCCCTTAACAGGTCCATCCTCAAGAAGCTTGGACACAAAGCTTTCTAACATGGATTTACCTCAAGAAGATCAATGTCTTTTCTCAGAGAGATTCTTAAATTTTCGCATTCGAACTTCCCCTGAAGATGAATTGAAGATCAGGAAAATCCTTAACGGGACTAGAGCACAAACGGAGGTGGATGAAAGATCATTTGGAAACAAGAAAATGGTGTATCATCTCTTGAAGTTTAGCAATGAAGAAGAATAGGTAGGAGGTAATACTCACTGCAACATCCAATTGGTTAAGGAACAGAAGTTTTGGAGGCATCTGCTGCTTCTCTGGCATTCTTGATAACCATATCATAATTGATAGAAGCTAGCTGAGACAAGTTCTGCAAATAAAAGAAATAAATTCTTAAACAAAAGGCAATATAGAGACTTAGCTGTGATTATTCAAGATGGGTAAAAGATCCGAAACTCTTTATGTTAAAATATTCTTATTTTTCTAAATTATAAAAAGAATACATTGTAGTACCACCTTTTATTGGGTTGTTGTCGAGTTATTTTGACAAACTATTATGTGAATGACTGTTAAATATACGACAGAATCTTTAGGACTACTTTGATCCAACTTTAATATTGAATTTTGTTAAAATACTATAAGGAGACCAAGAGTTCGAAAAATCTTATAAAAAGTTTGTATCTTTTGCCTTTACTAAAGCTTACTAGAGATATCATGGAAGCATAAATTCAGGCCCATGATTGAGTATTAGTATGTAATTCCAGGAGATGATCTTGAAAACCTTCCCAGTTGGGCACTAAAAATCCTTAAACAAAATGTAGCAGTTGAAAGTCTCACCTTATAGGAGAAATTACTGAACGAATACTTCACAGCAAGAGTTGGACCGCTGAAGTCAGCTAAGCTACCACATTCGTCTCCCTGCATAAGGCAGTTGTTAATTAGAATTAAAGACGAGTTGATTGCAGTAAAGAGATTGTTACAGTAAAGAGATTGTTCTTAAACAAGATGCAAAGTGGTATTGGAGTATTGGTCTTTGTCAATTCAGATAAGATGCAAGACATAACATTCATTGGTTATTTAGTAATCAGAAAGTATCAACAGCAATTTTGATAACTGCAACTAAGAATTGTCAATATAAAGACAAATGTGAAGATATAGGCATATTATGAAAACTGAGTTTTATACATACATCTTCATCGTGCGTATTACTGAATGAGCCGCTACTGCTGCATGTGTCAGTCAACTCATCAAAATCGCTGGCTCCATTAACATTTTCTTCTTCTGGATTCCAAATATACCGGCTCATAAAGTAACTAGTGTCATGCGCTTCTACTGACGGTATGAACATAGCCTGCGACCAAAAGGAAGTTCAGTGTTCTAGATATGGTGATAATTTGCCGACAAAGAACAGGGTATTTGAGCCAAAACAACCTTTTGCCTTGCTAGCGTATCCCAGTTAATGTCCCTAAAGAAAGGGTGCTGCTTCACCTATCAGAAAATGTACCCAATTAGTCTCAATTAATTGCCTACTTATGCAAGCAGTAACGATGGTTGTCAAGACTACCTCAGTGGTTCCTGTTGCTCCCAATCTTTGAACTGGGTTTTCGGTCAGCAATCTGAAAATTGGTTAAGCATTTGAAGGGATATCAATCACTTGAACAGCATCATATCAACAATGAGCTCTAGAAAGCGTGTATGAATCTTACTTATTTATCAAATCATAAGCTTCATAGCTTATCTCATCTGGGACCTTGGGCCAAGGTATGTCTCTATTCATTATATTGTCAAATATTTGCTGCAATAAATAGGAGCCATTAGAATGATACCAATTGCAGTAGAGGATACAAGCATGTTGCAGCATAGGATACAGGTTTAAAATGACTAGAACTAACATTTGTGTGTATTTTCTATAGTAACAAATTCTAGTTCATTTTGAAACGCAGAACAGAACATGATGCCAACTAAGAACAGTTTCAATAAATTGCAGTCAGGCACTAATAAGGGTACATTGGTGAATGGTCTATGGTGCAAGAAGGGATGACTGGCCCTACCTGTGGAGTTTCTGCATTGAATGGAGGAATACCAACAAGCAGCTCAAACAAAATGACGCCCACAGACCACCAATCAGCAGTTACACCTTCAAGGAGGAAACTAGAATTAATGATCAAATGCTAATAAACAAAAGCCTTAATCAACCTTATTAAGATAATAACTACGAACCATGTCCCATGCCAAGAAGTATCTCAGGTGCCAAATAATCAGGAGTGCCTACAACTTCATGCTTTTGACGCTGTTCTCTCCTGGATGAAGATTGACTTTTTGGTTCATCAGCAAGAAAACCAGAACTACCGAGTGATGGCCCAGATAAGTCATCTGTACTCTTGATGAGACCAACCTTTGACAGCCCAAAATCTGTCAACTGTATCAGAATGGATTAGAGGATCTTAAAAAGTGCCCAGCAATATTAACATTTTGCTATTTTCTTTTTTGTTCCAAAAGATAGTCCACAGGCCAAAGGAAACAGTTAATAACTTCATGTTCAATACTTATGAGAGAAAGATTGATCTTTCCGGTTGTTAGAAAATATTTGCCAAATGTCAACCTTGATATGACCATGTTGACTGATCAACAAGTTGTCTGGCTTCAGGTCTCTATGAATAATATTCAAAGAATGCAAATATTCCAGAGCTAGAACCTGTAAAACAATAAATTCTCCATTAGGAAGACTTGTGTAAAAGTACTGTTAGTTGATGACGAAGAAGAAAATTCAAGGAAAGGCAAGCAAATAATCAGTCTTTCCCACTACAGAAGAAAATGCATAAGTAAGCCCTTACAACTTCTGCAATATAGATGTGGGCCATGTCTTCATCCAAGCAGCCCAAGTTTCTCAATAAAGAGAAAAGATCTCCACCATTTAAGTATTCCATGACAAGATATAAATTTTCCCTGCATGTGAAGGAGTAGAAAAATCGAACCTGTTCATAATCAATCACAGAGTCGTTAGGACAGTAGTTCACTATGCCTTGCATGTTAAAATTGGTTGTACATTTTAAGGCCTGCATACCACAAAAGGATTCCGAACTGTTATTAGGATGTCACGCTCTGCTAATATACTTTCAACAGCATTTTTACGGATCATGTCAGCCTTCTTTAGAACCTGCAAAATTATCCTCAGGATATCAATTCCATCAAGAAAAAAGGTACTTGAACATGCCAATATCATTTTAAGCCTCTGAATTCAATATATATAAAGGCTAACCACCTAAAAAAGTATAGCTCAAGTGATTAAAAGGTAGAAGCATTTCCTCAAGTGCTAAGATTTAAACTTCAGAGAATGTACAAGGGCAGGAGATTACAGTCTGAATTCTATTAAGGGAAAACATGAAATATGTGCAGATGAATGCAGATGTGCTGTTATTCAGAAGTAATGCAGAAGAAGATCGTAAAACGGGCAGAATAGAAAAAGAAGGCCACATATTAGTGAGCAACAAATTAAAATTGTTTCACCATTGTCCCGAAAGGATGAAATAGAAATTCATATCCACCATTTGAGGAGCAAATATTGTTAAGTATATAATTATCACATCGACTAGGAATAAGAGTTCATATACAAGAGATAATGCTTCAATAGTTCTCTAATTGCCATTTGTTTATTCTCACAAATGCTGACCTTTATAGCAAACAAATCGCCAGTCTTTCTTTTCCTGGCAAGGAAAACACGCCCAAATGCCCCTCTGCTGATTGGTTTTATTATCTCGAAATCTTCTATAGAAGTTCGGTCCTTAGAACATGGATTGATAGGGCTTGCACGCAAACTGCGAACACCCTCATCTTCCACAGAACTTTCATCATCAACTAAATGATTTGATGGGTTTTCATCATCTATTTGGGCACATAATTGTACATACTTTTCCCTGCAAAATGCCAAGTAGTCGTATATTAATAGTAGAAGTAGCAAAAACAGCCCTAAGCCATTTAACTTCTGAAACTTTAGTATTATTGACAAAGTTTGAGATGAAAGACCAACTTACTGCAACAATTTCTCAATGCGTCTGCCAAAAGTCTCAATAATGAGAGCATCCACCTTCCTGTCCTGGATAGCATATTTCAGGTCTTCTAGACGTTCAATCAAACATTCTAATGTGCTATAGTCATTTCCGTTTATCTTTGCAATGGAACGAGCAAGATCAAGTAGCTTGTGTATCTGTCATGCATTTATATGATTGACAGTTGAAGCAAAGAAGAATCATAAAGTGTCAGCACGATTAGCAAACAATGATATTAAGATAAAGCTGGCAGTGTGCTAAATTTCCAGTCTAGCATGAGATACAAGAAAATCTTCTGAAAAGAACAACTACAAACAGACGGAACATGACTTAGGACAATGAGAGTGTATCACCAAAAGTTCTTGATAATATCAGTAAAGAAGAAAATTGTACAAGAAGTACCATATACATCTTAATGCCAAAAATCCCATAGCATTAGCTTTTAATGGCTTAGAAGCAGTCAAGTACAGGGAAGCTTCGTTAAAAATAATGAATACAGAGAGACAGGAAGACAGCATTGGTGAAAGATAGTCAAAGATATTGCAAGAATAGCTTCATACGTCAGCAAATTTTCTTTTCTGTAGCTATTTGTCTTTGAAAACATCACCTCTATGTCTCCTTATAAAGTCTACATTTTCCTGGTATCTAAAGCACCATACAAGAACCAGATTAGAGTCTAAAATTCTAGTGCGATCTTAATTAACTAACTAAATAAGCACTTTTTTCAAATTTAGTTCCTATAAAATGAGCTTACTTCATATAATGTGGGGAAATTTTGGTATTTGGTGGCAGTTAGTATAGATGCATTTTGACGTTAAAAATATCCAGATGTTTCAGAAAATCAGGGAAAAGAAAATCAGGGAAAAGACTGGTGAGCCAATACAAACTCGATGGCTAAACTAAGTTATTATATGCATAGCATCAGCAAGAGGCCAACTGTACAAAATAATTGAGGGCATACAGTGTCACGTCAGTTTCAGAATGGTTTTTCATAAGGAATCTATAATAAGACTTTGGATACTACACAACGATGTCCATATACAGCTGACGCACCTGATTACTATTCTCAAGCTCTGACATTGTCCTCCGTCCACTTAAAAGCAGTTCAATCTGACTTGTCCGTGGTGTTAATAAGGGTGACCTTGGCGTCAAGCTCCCCCCTGATGATGTTTTTGCTTCTACATCAGGTGAAAGAATGGAACGTGTTTCACACGAAATATCTGGCAAAATGACTTGGTCTTCCCTGACAAAAGCATTATCAGCATCAGGTGCATCATCAAGAATGTGCTGAGAGCAACAACGAGAAAAGCTGTTCTCATCTGTTAACTTCTCTAGCTCCTCTTGTATACCTGCTCTTTCGGTCTCAATAGTTCCTCTTGGAGAACCAGAGCTTTTTGGTGTGCTTTTCGGTGTCCATGATTCCAATATCCTTTCAAGAGTATCTGCAACTCTTTCAAGTCGGTCATTTACTGTTAAGCCTTTCAAGTCACATCTGTCAGCAATTGTGCATATCAGAGAGTGCTCCTCTACATGTACAATGGGTATCTCAACTTCACAAATACGGCATATCATTGAATTATCATATGCAACATGCTGCTGCTCCCCCCAGAATCCCCAGCCAGCTTTTCTTAAGGCTGAAGATGGGAGATAATCTGGGGTTTCAATAACTTCGGAATGGTCATCCCCACCAATTCTTGTTGTGTCCTTAGTATGAAGTGACTCTGTTTTGTCCTTGGAAGGTGTAACAACACTATCATTGACCTTCTGATTTTTCTCAGCAGCAGAAGGGAGCTTCTTCCAAGATGACATCCTATAACTACTACTCGTTGAATCAACACTTTTGGCAGTGCCAATCTCCTGAGCTTTCTCAATTTGTCCGTGCTTTGCAATGACATTGTCAAGTTCTTGACCAGGAACCTCCTTCTGCTTCTCAGGTATCAACTTCCCCCCCGTCAATGGACCACTGTAGTCCTGCTGTGCAATTTCTAGAATTTGTTCTGGATAAACCCCAAGATCACTAAGTTGATGCAGACCTAGAATGTGAACATCTTCATAACCACTCTCCTTCTGGAACTGCACAAGCCTAGTACATCTGGTGAGGATAAAAAGCAGACGCGTATGTGCTTGTTTGAGGATCCCCATTGGTAGCTCTTGTCGTTTATCATCTAATTTCTGGACAATGGCCTCACATGACACCCAAAATTCACTAGGTGGCATCTTTGAACATTGCCTGGCTATGACTAACAAGTCCTCCAAACACTTTCTCCATTCAGGATGAGAATCGGAGGTCTTTTCAAGTATGCTGACCAAATCTCCAGCAAACATCCCCAAATCTGAATCCACTTCATCTTTTAACTTGTCAAATTTTGCCCTGATTGCCACCATAATTTCCTAAAGTAGCAAGAACCAAGTAAGTTAACCTTTATACACCAACAAAAACAGGGACAGATCAGAGGATGCAAATTATATAAAATGGAGTGAAAAACAAGAATATACCTCCATATGACCAAAAGCTCGAGACCTCCAAACCGGAAAGGGCCTAACTCCTTTGGAATTGAGCTCATGAGAGAAACTCTTGACATCTGGGGCGTTCTTCTTTCTTCCATTCGTAATACGAAGTATAGCTTGGAAGCGCGGTGACTGCAATTCCTTGACAAACACTGCATGAGTACTCTATAAATGCGAAAAAGTAAACCAAAGAAAAAAAGAAACAGAGCAAAATAGGAAAGGCAAAAAACAACCCAAATGCTCACATATAAACCTCTAAGCAAATACTTAACAATCCCGTGAAACAACCAATTCAATGTACCTCCAAAGGTGAATTGTTTGATGGTGGACATTTTAACGATTTCGATTGGCTCCAAGAAACCCTTTTCCCTGTTCAAAAATTCAAAACAAGAGTCCCCTCAAAACTCTACACAAAAAAAGAAAACGCTTCATTCGTTTCAAAAAGCTCGAAACTTTCACAAAATACGCGAATCTCAACAACCATTACCTGGCTCAATCGGTGGCAAACTGTTACCAATGTTACTATTTCGAGGAATATTCAACTTAACGCCACCTTTCTCCTCTTTACGAAAACCGTCTTCATTCTCAAACTTGGAAGGCGTGACCAAACCGAGAGGAGAAGGAGACGGAGCGGATCGGGTCCGAATATGGTTCAACCCGAGACTAGACGCCATAATTATCGGCGAATTCTCTCCACCCTTTCGCTTACCAGACTGTTCCTCCGCCTCAACCACCCTCCCATTGTCATCAGGTTCACTGCGGTTATCATCGGCGGCATGCCTCTGCGTCCGACGAATCGGAATGGGAGGGATCTTTCGGAGCTTGTAGGCCGCCGGGTTCTCGTGGTTGGCAGTTGAAGACGGCGAGTTCGACATGGAAAAACCTTGTCTCTGCGGTGGTGGTGCTGGTGGTGGTTACGATGAAGTTCGAGTTCTTCATTGCATTGTGAGTGTGAACAGATCACGTTGCAGAAGAAATCATGAACAGAGAAAAAAGGAAAGAAGAGAAGAAGAGAAGAAGAGAAGATTGTTCCAGAGAGTTTTTCGCGGGAAATGGAACGTTAGAGGTTGGCACGAACTAATTACAGGATTGGAGAGAGAAGAGATAGACAGAGATAACGGTTTTGTTTTGTTTTATTTATTGTTTGTATTATTGTGATTTTTTATTTCAAACGTGCAAGCCAGACGATTGTGATATAATATCCTTTTTTTCAAATTCAATAAAAAATATTATTTGTTTTTTTCCTATTTCAAAAAATGAAAAAAAATCTGTTTCTATTTTAATATTATTTATTATCAACTAAATATATATTATTTAATATATTAATTTTTAATATAAATTATGAATGATTTAATTTAATTTAATTGCTGGGTAAGATTTAATCTTATAAAACCCTCAATAATTCGCAAGTGCACGAATCGTATTGTAATATATGAGGTGTCGATTCCACGAAGAATTAGTGAATTAATTGAATCCTAATTTGTCTAAAGTTTAAAAGTGTAATTAAAATGGAAACAAAAATAAACAGAAAATTAAGCAATTGAATATGGATATATTGAAAATTGAAAATTTAAATTAATGCAAGAAAATCAAAATTGAACACAACCAATTGACAAATCGAAAATCACACAAGGAAACTTAACCAATTATGAGAAAGGGAGATGTATCATATCATCTAATGCTAACTTGATTACTCTAGAGTTAATTCGATATTAGTCCTAGAATTTCGAATGGTGGATTACTCTCTTTCGAATTATAATGGTTTAACCCTGAATCATAAACCCTAATTGAATTGAATTACTGAAATTGCAATCTATCAATTAACAAAAACAGCCCACAACCTAATTAGATCTTAAGCATTCTAATAGACAATTGGGTCATCACGTGAGATCTCTCTTCGTATAAATTACCGATTTGATTGTTTATGTGATTTATTAGATTGTTTAACTCTCGTTACCCAACCTAATCATTTTGCTATCAGTTCACTTTCTCGATTTATTACTGAAGCACGCAAATATGACAAACAATTACAGTACCTAACACATTAACATCAAAAGCAATTAAATTAACATTGATTCAAGAACAAATCCCTAAAAGAGTTTAGAACATCCTTGGCAACATATTCAACATCCTTAAACCCAAAGCATACATCAAGATAAATGAATAACAAGAAGAAATAGAAAATAAATTGAGATGGTTAGGTTGGAGTGGCAAGACAGCAGCTAACTAAAACTCCCCTTCTATTCTCTCCTTCTCTGTCTCTTCCTTGTGTACTATCTCAAGATGGCAAATGGAGGCCCTATTTAGTTCCTTCTTTTTCTTTTATAATCTTTTCTCATTTATGGTAAAAATTAGGTTTTACTTGACTCAAATATCTGAAATAACCCTCAAAAAGTTGAGTTTAGAAGCAATCCCTGCGTTTGTCGTCGCGCTTGCCACGATCGTGGCACTTAAAAATTGCTTCTATCACGATCGTGGCCAATGGCCTGTCATACCTGCTTCTACCACGATCGTGGCATTTGTTCCTTCTCCAAATTTTCTCCGGCCTTCTTTACCTAATCTTAATCTCTAATAAACTCATCAAAACACCTCAAAGATACAAAATTAAAGTCTTATATCATGCTCTAACCCATATCACACTAAAAAACACAAATATATAATCACACAAACACAATTCTAAACTTAAACATGCATAAATCATCTAATTAACAACTAAAAGCATACTAAATTACTCACTAAAACATAATACAACTTATAATTATCATTGAACTTGCCGTGTGCAAACAAAGGAGATTGAGCTTAGTCGCTTATTATGGAACGTTGAAGAAGTTGTGAGAAGAATAGGGTAATTACAAACAGATGCTTATAAATCCTTTTAGGTGGAAAGAAACACAAATAGAAAAGAAAAACAAAAAGAGAGAAATATATATCAAAGGCTCTTTTACGTTATGAAATGATCAGTGTATTACTGTCAGGGACGGAGCCACAGTGGGGGCAATTTTTATAGGATCAGCTTCTAGTTGTTTAAAATACAATATTAAAGCTAATCATAATTAAAGAAGATTGATTAGATGGCAGTTTTTTGTTTTTTAGAGTATATTTGTTTAAACTTAAACCAACTTGCTACCATTGGCTCTAAAAAATTTTATATGAAAAAATTATTATTTTAAATTTTTAACTCATAAAAAAATTAAATTTTGGCCCCGCTAAATTTTTTTTTTACTTTCAGTGAAATTTTGTCCCCACTCAAAAAAATTTCTAGATCCGTCCCTGATTACTGTACTATGAGCAACTGATAAAAATTTTGAAGCCCTCATTTCATTGCCTATATTTCTCTCATCCTCTCTGTTTCATTCCTTTCCAGTCTAATGAA
>JANZXV010000007.1:22530874-22542039 GCA_027576455.1 Erythroxylum roigii
TCAGACATTTTATTAACTTTCTTAATAAGTGTGCATTCATCTAAAACGTCACTTATTGTGAATCGGAGGGAGTATAAGTTAAGTATTTAAATGCTTTTTTCAATGAATTGGAACTAGTGAATATTAGGAAGATCCTTAAATGTAGGAGAATTTGGAACATTTTGGTCATAGACAATTGTAATAATTATAAATAATATAAATCAAATTATAAATTAAACGAATATAATTAAGATAAATTATAACAACATTTTTTAGTTATATTGCACAATTTTATGTAATCACAACAACAACAATAATAACAATAATAACAAGTTAGTAAAAATTTTGTTAAAATGTGTGATATGATAATTCAGTAGTACACAGTCTTACCCTTAATTAATAGAAAGTATGCTTTTAAATCACTCACAAGAATAAAAAAATAATACGTAATTGTAATAATTATATATAACATAAATTAACTTATAAATTACTCTAAAGACAAATTATAGAAAAATAGGCTCAGGGTTAAATCATAAATGGCTAGTCTTTGACATGGGTCAACCATGAAAAGTACTCAAAGATCAAATCTTTGTTTCCAGCACCATTCTTAGTACCAACTCTTGTTGTCTTTTTGGTTGTCAAAGGTCAATGAAAGTAAAAGACTAGGTGGCCTTAGTCCTCCCTCTCTCTTTCTTCACTCTTAAATTGTCTTTTATTTGTTCCACCAAAGCATATGTTCAACCATGTTTGCTAACCTAATGTTTGATTCTAAGTCTTCTTTGGTTGGGCCCTTTTTCAAACTTTTGATGTCTAGGGTTGAACTTTGAAGTTGTGAAGGATTTACAGTAAGTTGAAAGTAAGAGTCTAATTAAACTTAATTTAACATGTAACTTTGAAGCTAAATTAATTTATTACAGTTTATCAAACTCAAAAGAATTTGTCATATGAACGCGTTCAGACTTAAATATCTAACATATTTGATTTAATTTAACATGGTCTATAAACTTTGGACCGATGTCGAACTAATTTGTCACCGTAAAGTCACACTTTGCTTGCGCTTGTTTGTGAATTGTAAACCACAAATTGTTAAGCTAAAAATTACTACAGTACTATGTTGTCAAATTTAAGCTTAAATATAATCGATTCTAAATATCTGAAATTGAATTTAAATAAATTAAAAATTAGTGTATAAACTTTAAACCGATTCAAACTAATTTATTATCTCAATGTCATTTTCTGCTAATAAATTAAGAATTATAAATATGTACTAATGTATTCTAATTTGTCAAATTCAAACCCGAAATCGATCAATTCTATATATATGCTTGAAATTAAATTCGATTAGATTGAAATTGGTTCGGTCCAAACTAATTTGTATTTGATTAAATCTTGAAATCAAGAATAATGAATGTGTACCAAAGTAGTACTATAGCAATAAACTAGAATAGCAAATGGGGTCGTTGGTTGGTTGGTTGGTTATGTATCGTTTTCTTATCAAAGAAAAAGAATGTGCTGGTCTTGGAGTACCTTCTCTCTTTATGTCACACCTTTTGATGGCAATCTTAGTATAATTTGAAATCATCCCATCATTTCATTTGATAAAGCAGTTTGAACTTAAGAGGCTTCTCCCCTTTTCTCTTATGCCTAGATTTACCCCCCAATCTCAAGGCAGTGGAAATGGAGGATGTGTTATGGACTTGTAAGTAAACCATTGAAAGGGTTCCAATTAAGTTTGACAAAAAATTCGGCTCAATTTGAAGTTAATTCGAATAAAACAAATTTAGGTCAAATTTTAACATTGGAAATACTTGACCTAACTTGAACCAATTATATTTTACAAAAAAAAATAACGTTATTTTGAAATCATTTTGACATTTCGGCTGAATTATAATTTGGACCGATAAGGGTCAATCTTATCGAGTCTAAATTCGGTTTAAAACTTAAGCTTTTATCCATTAATACGATCGGATTTGAGTTTAAAATCGAACTCGAACTAGAACCAAATACGACTCGAGTCCAAGAAGCATATATTATCATTCCTAATTTCAATTATTCACTTGTATAATATGGTATCAATATTCAACCACACTCATGCTCGAGTTAAAAAGAGGTTGAATGATTTTGAGTATAGGGTTAAAGAATCTTCAAACTTTCAATGCTCGTCCATCATTAACCTTCACTTTTTATTATACAAAAGCTTTAAGTGTTTTGGAATCCGATTGCTACATGAGTTGATGTTGATATTGATCGGTGGCCCATCTGCTAAATTCCTTGCTCACTCCATGTTTCTGTTGGTAGTAATCATAAGGTAACCGGTACCCATCTTTTCTTACATGACATGCAACCTAATTGACATCATTTTGTAATATTAAAATAATATTACATTAGTGTAATTTTAATGAGAAAATCCTAATCGTCCAAACTTTTGAACTATACAAGAGTGAAACAATTAACTTATTGATAATGGAAGACTGAAAGGATTCTTCCGATGTATCATTTCTAGGTTCGATAGAGTTGTCGGTAATTTTTGAATCAAATCAGATCGAATTGGTATTATTATATTGTGAACTAATAGCACATTTATAAGATTAAAATAAAATTATTTTAATGTAATTTTGAAGAGAAAGTTTGAACTTCTTAAACTTACTTAACTCGTTAATTTTAAGCTGAATTAGACTAAATTTGTATAAATACTAAAGTTATTATATCATGGACCTTTAACACATTTGTAAGATTAAAATAAAATCGTTTTAGTGTAATTTTGAAGAAGAAGTTTGAACTGTTCCAACCAATGTTTTAAAAACAAATCGATTTGGTCAGTTTAACAGTAAAAATTTTGAACCGGTTAACTTTTTAGTTCAATTCTCAATTTTCTGATTTGATTAAATTTAATAACTTTTGTTGTTAAAAACCAATTATTTTATTAATTGATCAGTTAGTTTTTATAAATTAATCAGTTTTATAAACTAATTAATTTTCATTTAACAGTATCTTTTTTAATTAAATTTGAATTTTTAATAAGTAAAGACAATCTTTTTTATTCAGTTTTCAATTTCTTCAATTTTATTTGATCTTTAACCGAATTTATGATAATCTAATACCAATTGAATCTTTTAAATCTTAAATCTCTTATTTTACGGATTTAACTTTCAGTTTAGTTTTGAGTACATCGGTTCCAACTTCTTGTCAAGACCAAATTTGTCCAACACTAAAGTTATTATATCATGGACGAATAGCATATTTGTAATATTAAAATAATATCATTTCAGTATAATTTCAAAGATTAAAAATAGCCTCTTTATAATGGGAAAGGTTGCGATCATTGATAACCCTCTTTTGACCCTTACAAAATAAATTATTTAACGAATTAAATGACAGAATTTGATTAAAGTAGTTATTAGATTATCACTAAGTCCTTTAACATTTAAATATCTTAATTAGTTTATAACAAGTTTAAAATTATGATCTCTTTTATAATTTTACTTATTTTAAAAAATATTTTATAATTTGGAATTACCTAAATTTTTTTTTACTAAAATACAATTTTTGTTATTTGATTTTTATAATAAATTTTATTCAAATAATTCGACAAAAACGATACGTAAAAATAAATAAAAATATAACATTATCCCCATAATCATACTTAGAGTTGATAATTAAGTTAAAACGTATCACTCATCACCTACAAAAAGAAAACTAGTAGGCCCTCCGAATCATATCTCCAATTATCTACTCTTTAATGATAATTATGATGTGTTTATACTCAATTACATAACCTCGTTATAGTCCCAACAGTAACACGGGTGGCAATTAAGTTAGGCTTAACTCGGGTCTAACCCGAAGTTAACGGATTCGACCTAGTTTAATTGACTTTGGACTGGATTTATTTTTTTCCAAAATTTTGAGTACCGAGCCTCCAAAAATTTTAAAAAATAAAGTTTTTGTAGTAAATGATTTTATTTTTATTTTTAATTTAAAAAAATTGGGACGAACCGAACTGAGCTCGTATGCCCTGATACAATCAGGCTTTAATCTAGGTCAAAACAATCGATTTGACCTAGGCACGATTGAACTTCAGACGGGAGTCTTGGGCCTGTTAAGGCCTCAGTTTCGGCCCAAGCCCTTATAAAAATTTTGTAGTCCAAACCCTATTGAGCCCAATGCCATCGTTACATATAATTATAATTGCTATTATGTGTTATTTGACATAACCTTATTAAAAACTTGGATTATTGTGTTTTTTAAAGTATTGGGCTTTAAAGTCCAAAACAAAGGAGGCCATATCGTCGAAAAGCCCAAACCAAATGGTGATGTCGCCAAAACCCTCAGTGAGTGCTAGGGTTTGGGGCTAGTTGCAGAAGTTCACGCAGAGTGGTAAGTGCTCCTTTTTCCTTGTCGCCGTCGCCGCCGCCGCAATCATGGGTCGTATGCACAGTCGCGGGTAAATCCAATTCCGGTTCTGTAACTCTCTTTTTGCATGTCTATGTCTGCAGATAAAAGATTCGAGCATGCACTGTAGTATTTAATGTTTGTAGTGGTTTTGCTGCAGTAAGGGTATTTCAGCTTCTGCTCTGCCTTACAAGAGGACTCCACCAAGTTGGCTTAAGATCTCTTCTCAAGATGTAATTCTTCAACTCCCAAGTTTTCTCTTTTTCAGTTTTTGTTCAATCTTTTATATCTATGGTTGTTTTGGAACGAGCTCTTGTCTACAATATAATTGATCTTAGTTGTTTTCGGAGAATTGACAATGAACTTAGCCTTGGTGGATTGTATTATACTTGGTGATATATGATTGAGATTGAGGATTACGACGTGAGACTTAAATTATTGAGTAAAAATGTATGATTTTGGTCTTCTCGTTGTATAAGGTGGAGGACAGCATTTGCAAATTTGCTAAGAAGGGTCTGACTCCATCTCAGATTGGTGTAATTCTTCGTGACTCACATGGTATTGCTCAGGTCAAAAGTGTTACCGGAAGCAAGATTCTGCGCATCCTTAAAGCCAGTGGTCTTGCACCTGAAATCCCTGAGGATTTGTACCATCTCATCAAGAAGGCCGTAGCTATTAGAAAGCATTTGGAGAGAAACAGGAAAGATAAGGATTCTAAGTTTCGATTGATCCTTGTGGAGAGCAGGATTCATAGGCTGGCCCGTTATTACAAGAAGACAAAGAAGCTTCCACCTGTCTGGAAATAGTAAGTCTTGTTATGTTGATATATTGATCCAAGAAGTTACAGTTCATTTACTCGAATGCACACATGCAGAGTCTGTGCACTATCCTTTATTTATAACTATAATCTATCTATTTCCTCTCTCTTAAATGAGGGCAGAGATGTTCTTTAAAATTATATATTTCATAATCTGTTTTGTTTCTCGTCCATACTCGTGTGTATTAGAACTGCGAAAACAACAGCGGAATGATGCTTTTAAAATTTTGAAACTGCTGCAGTGTAGATTTTCATTTATATTACAGATGTAGCTTCTTAGATCCATATGCTTTAGTAGAAGCTATTAATGTGATTTTGAATTATCAAAAGAGCTTAGGGGGGCACTCCTCTACCCATAATTTGAGAATTTGCTAGGGTGACCCCATTTTGCTTTACCAACCCAAGGAAGCTCCAAATACAGGCCTAGGTTAACCATGTTTATCAAAGTTCAATCTACGGAAAAAGATGATATGTACATAACTAGGGATGATAGGACTCTATAGGAACCATGTACTATTGTTACCTTTGTCGTTAAACTTGCTGGTATACTGAATTCCATGATCACATCATCTGTGGGCCGCTTGTGCTTCTGTTTCATGATCATCTGTTTAACAAAACCTTTAGTTATTCTATACTTTACTCTTTTATTTTGATTTTTGTTGCTTAACTCCTTCCACTCTTGACGCATTCCTATGATCTTGTTTTGCAGCGAGTCCACCACTGCAAGCACTCTTGTGGCTTAGGCAAAAAATTGTTTTGTCACGGTACTTTCGGTAGTGCTGTAACGCTCAGAGTTCAGAAGTTATTTTTGTTTTGTGTTGGCAGTGTAGAGGGACGGTGAACATCATTTAATAGTTGAAATGAATCCATTTTGAGTCTCCTTTGTAATTTTATTGAACATTTGAGGATTCTTATTTGACCCAAATTATGACATTTGCATTACAGAATTCATGTTACGTTTATTGGTAATATGTTAAACATCTTATGCAAAATTTTCTTAGCTCCATTTGTATTAACCACCTGTCTGGCTTTAATCGGGTCAGATGTTGCAAGAAAGGAAGGGTAGTCCAAAGGTTTTACTATGGATTATACAGATGCATCTTTGATTGATCAGCAGAAACAGAAATTTAATTAATATGGTTCGTTCATTTTCAACAGTCGGTGTGGTCGAGTTTTGTACAATTGATGCTGAAGAGTCTAACCTTAACGATCATTAGCCCCCACTAATGCAATTTTATCTGCAAATTATTGATCTGCTCATAAGTGAATAGTCATCAATAGTTTGGTGATTGTGACTTCATTCATACAGAGGATATGAATTGTCATTCCAAATAATGTCAAACGAAAATTATGTCGCAACTTCTAGATTAGATTCTTATCCAAGGCAATTCTAATACATCAGGAACTGTATATGCACTGGACTTGAAAAGCTGAGAATATGCTATCCAAAGAATATTAAGAAGCACCAATTATGCACGAATAAATTGCCTCTAAGAACTTCAGAATCTTTCCACAACCAATTTCAGAACATTTGAGAGTCTGACTTGGTAAACACGAAACAAAAATTTCTCATTCTCCATAATAAAACCTTTAATTTCAAAGCAAATACTACATTAGACCTACAAGGACTGTCTCAAGACCGCAAGGACTCATCCATTTGTTGTAATCCAACGTCCATTGAACCAAAGCTCAATAAGAGATTTTAACAAAGTACTAAAGAAGCACAGAACATTTACGAATCTGCAATAGTAACTTCAACTTCAACACCAGGTTCAATCGTAATGGAAGTGATCTGCTTCACCACATCAGGTGAACTGAAAAGGTCAATGACACGCTTGTGGACTCGTAACTCGAATCTGTCCCAAGTGTTGGTTCCTGGATTTGGAAAGAAAAAAGATGAAACAAATCTCCTCTTAAACCATACCACGACCAGTCACACAATAACCGACCTCGAAACAAAAAAGCTTCTTAAAAATAATCCAAAGGGTAACTTCTAAACCAATATACAGATAATGTGAAATTTGAATTTAGAGAAAACCACACATTCCTCAAGCAATTATAGTTGGTAATTGTCAAGATAGATTTGCTGCAAGATAAATTACCTTCACCACAGGGAGACTTCCTGGTGGTAATGTGAAGAACTTTGGTAGGCATCCTGACTGGTCCCTTAACTCTCAATCTCTTATCCTTGGCACCACGAACCAAATCAGTACAGACTGCTCATTTAAACAAAGCAACACCAAATTCAACAAATCACAAACAAACACTACTCTTCTTTACAATTAACCACAACAAAAAAAAATTACAGCAGCTCAAATATACCATCGAGATGGTTTCTCTATACATCACAATTACAGTAAACAAATTTTAAGTGATGAAAGTGAAATGGGTCTGATACAGCAAAAAAATTGCGCATTCCAGTTCAAAGCAGAGTTCTTTGACAAGCATAATACAAGATAGATAGAGAAAAGAACAAACCTTTCTCGAGGTTCTTGACATTCTTAGATGAGAGAGTGATTATGATCTTATGGATTTCTTCTTGAGATTCCTCCAACCCTGGGTTCATTGGTTTCATAATTCCGTACATTGTTTGCATTTTCTCGTAATGATTTAATCACAGAGGGAATCCATAGAAATGAATTTTCACAAATTATGCATGAAAATATGTATAAACAAAACCCAATGAAGAGATTGCTGGTTGTTAAAGAATTAAAATCATTAAAATAAACTCATAAAAATCTTCTAATATCAAGTCGATAAGTTAAGTGGACTTAAAACATAGATTTTGCTAGGTTTATACCCTAGACATACCTCAAACGTCAACTTACTTTCCGATTGTTGGAGAGAACATTTACACTGAAGGACTGGAAGCCGAATTGGCAAGAGGAATTAGAGTGATTAACAGTGTTGATGCATGAAGGAGAGAGGATCAATGAGAGAGATTGGAGTGATCGGCAGTGATGATGCATGAAGGAGGCAAGATGTCGGATCAGACAACCCTATTATTAAGTTTACGAGAGAAACAAGGTGAAAATTTGCAGATTAAAAGTTAATTCCCATCTCTTGTCTATATTCCCATCTCTTATCTATATTTGGTTAATATATGTTCTATAATTTCCGACACTAAATTCTCACTCAATCTTATCATTAATAACCCACAAAATCCCAAATGTTATAAAAATAACTAATCAAAACTTGTCCATATGTTAGCTAACTCATTTTTTCAAAATCACCCACAAACCCTAACTCAATCTCTATATAATCTCTTCTAATATATATATCATTAAATCTTAAGTTGAAAATTATTTAATCTAGCTAGATAACAAATAATTAATAAAATCATATTCACTATGTAACTAGAATAATTTAAGATTAGAATCCAAAAGCACCCATTAACTCCTTTCAACTTTTTTAACTTTCTTAAATTTTCTCACTTTAAAATTCTTTAATCTGATGTCAATTCTTGTTTCTATATAAAAATTTAAAATTTCACCTGATTCCAAGTCCAAAAGCCTATTTCTAACTTTAGAACTCTTCTCGCTTCTTTCTAGGATTGTAAATATTAAAAAGACTGGCATTTAATTTGATATATAGTTTAATCAACCAAACACAAACTTGATTGTTAGGTAAACATATCAACATTTGGACTGAATACCTAAATATGTTTATATTGTCTTCTTATGATTAATAGGTGTTTTCTTAACTTTTTATTACCTATTCAATTACTTCAAGATAAAATCTATGTTTAAATTATCAAACAACATTTAATTATGACACAAAATTGAACCAACATATTTGTTCACTAATTTCCTGCATTTGAATTCAATTTTACACAAAACATGTTTATTCACTAATTTCCCTCATTTTGTTCCAATTTCACACATACATAACAATTACATATTAATGCATAATATCAAACAAATCAATATAATTTTTAATTGAAAAATTGGACTTATTAAGCTCATTATAGGTCACCAAAAGGTAGGGTATTATAATAGATCATTTATTGTAATTTATGTACTAACTACAACTAATTAGTTCTTATTAAAAAAATTTAAAGTAAAATTTGAAGTATGCAGTTAGCATATATTTTCTCTAACTAAAAGAAAATATAAGTTAATGAAAAAAAAATATATTATGTATGTGATTCCTTCTGTGTTCACTATATCACTACATGCATAAACCACTTTTCCCATTATATACCATTTCGTTGGTTTTTTCATTTTAACCAAATAATTGATATGTCAAACAATAAAATTGCGTCACAATCCCATATTAACAAATGTACCAGTTTAGGCATAACTAAAGATCAAGATAAACATATAAATTCAAATTTGTCTATTTTGTTTTGGTTGATAGATTTTATAAACTATTCTTATGTATTAAAAAAATTATGCAATTCATGATAAAAAGTTGGTGATCGCATAAGATCTTTTACAAAGTTATATAATATTTTATTTAGCAAAATTTATAAAAGTAAAGTAGGTCAATTCTTAAACGTCAATTTTATTTGAAATCACTTATAAAAGATTTCTTTGTTGTTGAACACATATATGAAATGGATTTAAAATAAATATAAATTTCTTTTTTTTTATTAATTCCAATTTATAGTTCCACATCTGAACTTCTCCAATCCATCTAAATTTTTATTTTAATATATAAAAAATTGTGGTACCATTGTAGTGTAATTGAGTAATTTAATAATTAAGTACCCTTAAACAAAAATTGAATTCCAACAACTTCATAAACTAGATTACCAATTGTAGTCTATATGCATCCTAAAAACCTTACTATGTTTCTTAAACCTCAAACAAGAGTATTGTCTAAACTAGAGCCCTAGAGTCTAATTATTCAATCCTTAAACAAAGATCAAATGTTTAGTGATTATCAAATAAGGATAAGTACTTAGCATTCTTTCAAAATTCATACCTCTTAAGAGTTAGCATTCTTTCATAATTCATGCCTTTTAAGAAAAAATATGAATAGAATCACCTTTCTCCAATCTCCCTGTAATGTGATGGTTTACTTTCAAAAGGAGTTATCAGAATTTGTCTTCGATTATTTCTTAAATAACATAAAGTTTTCTTCTACCTGCCTCTCGTCACCACAAATCATTAAGTCTATTGTTCCTGAAACATTTCTAATTTTGATGGATGTTTCTTGATCACTCCTTTTAATGGGATATATACATGGAGAAGGCCCTCTTTTAATTAAATGCTAATAAGGCGCCTAAATCTAGATGACACTAATGCATTTTTTTTAAAGTGTTGGAGGTTCACCAAGGATATTATAATAAAATTTGTCATTGAAATTTTCAATAAGGGGGAAATTGTCGGACCCCGCTCCCGGAGCCCGACGGGCTCGGGACATGGGCCTGGCTGAAGCCCACTCCCGAGACCGCTGGTTTGCTGAAACCCTAAACCTGACTCTTGCTTGCTAACTCACATTGGTGGTGAGCATACACTGGTTGAGACTTAAACCCTAATTGCTCTTGAAAATTTCAAGATATTGACTTTTCAACCCATGTCCGTTAAACGGACATGAACTGGACTTGGGTACCATTTTATCCGAGCGTGTCCGTTAAACGGACATGCGTGTCCGTTAACAGACATGAACTGATCATTTGGCACTTTTCTACCCGAACCTGTCCATTAAACGGACAGGCGTGTCCGTTTGACGGACACAAGGCTGCTAAACACACTATTTCACCCGAACCTGTCCGTTAAACGGACAGGTGTGTTTGTTTGACAGACACAAGGTGACTGAAGGGTGACATTTCTCCCGAATCTGTCTGTTAAACGGACATGCGTGTCCGTCTAACGGACAAACACTGGACAAATTGTCCAAATTCACCCGAATGTGTCCATTAAACGGACAAGCGTGTCCGTTTAACGGACATGATGCTGCTAATGGGTACTATTCCACCCGAGACTGTCCGTTAAACGGACAGGGGTGTCCGTCTAACGGACACGATGTGGAC
>JANZXV010000007.1:22631181-22646053 GCA_027576455.1 Erythroxylum roigii
AATAAGTTCTTATAAACTAAAATAAATCAATTAATTTTTATTTAACAATATTTTTTAATTAAACTTTAAAATTTTCGATAGGTAAAGACAATCTTTTTTAATCATATTTTAAATTTTTTAATTTATTTAATCTTTAATCGATTTTATGACGATCTAATATTAGTGTTATAAATACCGTTTCGTATCGGCTGGCACGTACCATACTAGCATAAAAAAGGAATAGTATTGGCCTCTTCGATACCAGCCCATATCTTTAGTTTCGACTGGTACCGTACCGGACGGTATTTAAAATATCGATCAAATACCAGTTAGTACTGTAAAAGTTGATAAATACAGGAACCAAATTACAAAAAAAAACCCCACCGCACGCAGTCACAGACTCTATCTCTCTATTTTCTCATTTTCTCTCTCTCTCTCTCACTCTGTCACTTATATCTGTTCTTTTCGCTCCTCGCCCTCATTGTCGCTGCTGACGTCTCTCCATCGCGCCTCCCCACCGGAGCATCCTCCCTCCGCAGCTTCGCCTGCTGCTCACCGCCTTTTCGACTCTCCCTCCTCTCCTCCACCTGTCCACGCGTCCACTATCCACCAATATCATTGCCGACCCATATCTAAAACTAGATTTTTCAGATTTGGTTTTCACCCGACCCGACCCACCAAAGTTGACATTATGATTTTTTTGGTATGTTTTCAATTGATTTTTTCTGCTCCTGAATTGCATTTGTAATTGTGAATGAGTTGGAATTGTGAATTGTGGATTTGTGAATGGTTGGATTGAAATTGAATGATATTTATCTGGTTTTTGTTTAATTGAATTGAATGCACGATTTTGGTTTATTTTGTTTGGTGATATTTAATAGTGAGAATATTAGAAGCAATACATTGAGAAATTTTCTCATTTATTTGGATTTGGAGTTTCATGATATTAAAATTGATTAGTTAAGCTAATTTTTAGAGTTTAAGCAATTAAGCTAATTAACTTACGACAGTTATACTCTATTAATAATAATTATATTATCCATGTTAAAAAGTTCAACTGATAAACTACATATATGCCTAAAATTCATCACTCCAAATGGCAAATTACTTAGTTGATTACTTTGCTAATATTATAATTTATAGGACGAAGATTTACAAAGTATACAGTACAATATGAAAATGAACTATTTTGTAAATTTTTAAAACATTTAGAGACTATTTTATAAATTTAAAAAATTACTCAAAATGGTACGCCGTATTAACCATTATCGGTACACTATCGTACCAAAATTCAATCCAGTACTAAGGTCAATAAGGTATTCATAACATTATCTAATACTGGTTAAACTTTTTAATCTTTAAATCTCTTGTCTAATCGGTTTGACTTCAGATCCGTTTTTTAAACATTAGTATATGTGACTTCAATTAATTTTTATAAAACATTGAATAGTATTGGTAATTTTCAATTTAATTTTGTTTTACACGTAAAACAGAAAAGGTGAAGTTATACATCGAATACTTGTTCTTAAAAGCTACATCCAAGTTTATATAACCATGCGCTACCATTGGAGACAGACGATTGCTGAAGTTTTTACCTGAACGAGTCCTTTTGAACTCTAGTTCATCATGTCAAATTCTTATATATTCAACCCAGTGGATTGGCGTGGGTGGTACATACCTTCATCGCTTAACCAAGTGGTTGGGGGTTCGAATCCCACCCTTGGGAATGCAGCAAACTCTTGGGCCAGCTGTAGCCCTCTCATGTTGGAGATGTTCCCGCAGCGAAGGGATTAGTCACTGATTCCGTCGGTGGATACCCTGGGCGCACAAAAAAAAAAAAATCTTATATATTCTTAAGAGGAAAGTGGAAGACTATGAATCGATATCATCACCTACACACCATTATAATGGAATTCTGCACCACACAAACACACAAACTCATCAATGGATCATCACGTCTGATCAACAAAACTTATAAATCTCATGATATTCTGGTTCCAGAGTGGATTGAGCAGATCAATGAATGGTGTGCTGGGCAACAAAGAGTGCTTGATACCCTCGCATGGTCTCCACTGTTGATGATGACTATAACAATCATTTTTTCAACTTTTCTAGTCGAAGTAGTCTTTAATGATATTAGAGATTAAAAAAAATTAGATGATTGGTAATTAGTAGATTTCTCTAATCATGAACTTTATAAAAAGTAAAAACATATAAAATTTTATATTTAACAATAAACAACAACAACAATAACAACTCCCGCTGAAACGAGGGATCTTGAAAAATCCAATAATATACAGCATTGTCTCTACTTAGTAGAAAGGTTATTTTCGATTAAAAATAACAATAATAGTCACTTGGTGTAGTTTCTTGGTATGTTTAGATTGATGAAAACAGAAATTAAACCGAGGAGCTGTATGAAATGAAAATCTCACGTACGATTTTGAAATGAAAATTCTTTGAATCAAATGACTACCATAACGAATGTCTGATCAAACAGGAAAAAAAATATACAGAAGCTTTACAGAATTATTATGAAATTGTTCGACTTCCATAATAGAACTAAAGAACATCAACATATATTTTTAATTATTTAAATAAACTTAAAAACATTACTATATGTGTAAGTTTGTATTTGCAAGTTTGATACAAAAATCTGCATAATTTTAATATAAAGTTTATAATTTTGAGATCAATTCAAATAATAAAAATATATATAGTTTTAAAGATTATTTAATGATTTTCCATATTTGATAGATATTGAGATCCTTGTTTATACATATTTAATTTGATAAAGTTTAATTTAATTGTGTTTATTTTTATAGAATAACTTATTTTGAAAGTATTTATAACTTTATTTAATATGTATAGTCTTGTGAATATTCACTGATAAATAAATTATAACATAAGTTTTAAATTAAAATATTAGGAGTCAATACAACTCTCTCCTTTTTTTTCAGATGCTAGAAAGTAAGAATAAAATAAATATATTAAATATATAATTTATTAAAATAATAATATTTTAGTGACAAAAAATATGATGAGAATACAAAAAAAAAAAAAAAGAGAGTGAGAGAGAGAGACTTCAAGGACATAATTTGACGCCAAAGATGTGGACGTGTAGGATATAGAGCTTTGCCTATTGATTACCCGACAAGTGTACAAGAACATTGCCACAATGCTCTTACATGTGTAGACAAAGCAAAGACAAATGGTTAAATTTAAAAAAGAAAAAGAAGATGAAATTAAATAAAATAGAATGGAATGGAACGAAAATAGAAAAGTCACAAGATCCTCTTCAATTTTACAACATTTGAATCATTTTGAGTGAGTGAAATACTCAAATTAATGTATTTTAATTTTCAAAAAAAAATTGTATTTTAGAAAATTCGTTTTGGTAGATTTTGGTTATTATCATATCCTCTTCTTATGAGTAAAAATCTTATTTTTATACATTTTTGAAAAAGCTAATTGGTTAGAATTATGATAAATAAATCACAATTTAGTATATTTAGTTGTGCTAAAATTATAATACAAGAAAAAAATTAACTTAAAAAAGAATATAATTTAAATTTAATAAAAGGGTCTTTGAATTGAGAAATTTTTAATATTTGAATGATTCAAATAATATAAAAATGAACCCATCAATCAATTTTTAATAATACATGTGATTTTATTCTTTTTTCACAAACCAAAAACAACATCTCTCAGTAGAAATTTCACACAAATGCAGAGTTTGAAAAAATTCAATAATACGCTGCCTTAACCCTAACTAATAAAGCGGTTGTTTTCAAATAATCAATGTAATAAAAGAATACATAAATTTAGCGAAGTGTTCTATTTTTAAAATTATTATAATTGAAATAGTTGAATCTCACTTCCTAGTGATTCTCTCTACCTCATGTCTCCATAGTCAACCATCTCCTTTTGTGGTCAATGTAATTATGAACAATTGCAGGATCTATTGATGTTAAAGATATTGGTACACTTGACCAATAGTTGCTCCCCCAAATGCATGCAATTTGACTTTATTAAAGTATAATTTTGAGTTGTTTTAGTAATTAAATGATATGAGAAAAGTAACTTTAATATTTTTTAATGTTTTGTGATTTTGTCATAATTAAAATGATCTAAATTTAAATCCATTTCTATTTAAAGCTTTAAATATAATGAAATATACAATTTATTTCAAATGTTTAATATTTCTTAAATTCTTAATAAAATTTGAAGCTAAGCCCTTGAACTCTTAATATAATGAGGTATAAATATAATGTGATATATAGTTTCCAAGTTTTTTTAATATATATTAAATTCTTAATAAAACTATCAATATAGTTAAGCCTAAGTTTTTAATATATCTTAAACTCTTAATAAATTAGATTTTTAATTTCAAATTAATTATTATATATATATTGTAAAATTTAAGGTTACATCTAAATTTTAATAAAACTTTAGTTTAAATATATGAAATTTAAAATAACATTGGTTATAATAAGCAATTTAACAACAACAACACTACTCATTTAAATTCTTGCTGATATAATAAGTAATTTTAAGGATATAAAATAAATATTTTGATATAATTCTTCTTTTTTCCTTTTCAGTAGTACTAGTTTTTAGTTATTTGTATGGTATAATTAAAATTCCTTAGCTTGAAGTGAACAAAGACATTAAAACAAAAGATGAAAAAAAAGATGTGTGAAAAGGGAAAAGCCAATAATGATATGGCCCATTTTCTCTCGTTGTGGAAAGAAAAAGCACCTAAGAAGAAGAAAAGTGTTTCTAGGCAACCAAACACCCCACCACAAAAGGGTTTGCCTTTTACCTACTAACACTAATTCAATAGAATCAAAGCACTAAATACAGAAAGAAAAAACCCTTTTGACAGTAGTTTCAGAAGCATTACACTCATGTTCATCCTCTTGGAGCTTCCATAACCATTAAAAGACAAAGCTGCTCTAAAGCAAATCATCATCTTCCACCCACCTTCATTGCATGTGGGTGTATCAGTTTCTTTCTTGTCAAACTCTTTATCTTCTATGTATCTATGTGTTTGTGTGCGCTGGTTGTTTATTCTATAACATTGTATCAACCTTCCTGCAACCTCAAGGTCTCATCTTTTTTATCCATTCATCTCTCTGATCAATTATTTTCCTATAACCGTATCCATCTTTCTGTTTCTTGTTGTCTAGGTTCTTTCTCATCTTTGTTATGGCTCTTGAGACCTGGCTTGTTAAAGCTAAATCCAAAATTTCTCATAGTTTTGATTCAGTCGTAACCTCCAAACCCTTGCCCAGATCGTCCAAGAGATGTAATAGGGTTGGAGTTTTAGCTTTCGAGGTGTCGAGTCTCATGTCGAAGCTCTTTCATCTATGGCAGTCTCTCTCAGACAAGAGCATTATTCACTTACGTAACGAGTCAATCTCTCTCGAAGGAGTCCGTAAGATTGTGTCCAATGACGAGTCGTTTCTTCTCGGGCTTGCCTGTGCAGAAATGGTGATGAATCTGAAGCTCTTGGCCAAATCTGTCTCTAGACTGAGTAAACGCTGCGACGACTCCAGCCTCCGACGTTTTGAGCAGTTGTTCGATGAGTTCGCAGACTCGGGTCAGGATAATAATCGGTGGGTTTTGAGTTCCAAAGACATGGAAGCTCAAAACAAGAAGATGGACAGGTACGTCACTGTCATGATCACTCTGTACAAAGAAATGGAAGAGCTTACTGTGTTGGAGAATTCTTTAAGAAGATCTTCGCAGTGTAAGTCGATGGAGTCAACGATGAAAGAGCAGAAGATTACGGATCTTCAACAGAAGATATTATGGCAGAGACAGGAGGTTAAGTACTTGAAAGAAAGATCTCTATGGGATCGAAGCTTCGATACTGTTGTTTCACTCGTTTCGAAGTCTATCTTCACTGTTCTTGCGAGAATCAAGCTAGTTTATGGAATAACTTTTCTACCTCGGAGTCTCTCAGCTTCTGCAACTGTTCATCCAACAGACAATCCTAGTACTATGTTATCAGGGCCATTGAAGAGGTCCAAGCTCGAAGGAACCAATGACTCGGATAATGGGTTCTTTGATTCGAACTCAAAGCTATTAAAGCCACCACCAACGACACTTGGCGCGGCGGCTTTGGCTATACACTACGCCAACTTGATCTTGGTTATGGAGAAGATGATCAAATCACCACAACTTGTTGGAGTTGACGCAAGAGACGATCTTTACTCGATATTACCGCGCAGTGTTCGATCTTCTTTAAGATGTAGATTGAAAGGAGTAAGATTTCCAGCTAGTGATCCAGTTCTCGCCGGAGAGTGGGGCGTTGCTTTGGGAAGAATACTTGGTTGGTTGTCACCTTTAGCACACAACATGATCAAATGGCAAAGTGAAAGGAACTTTGAGCAGCGACAGCATCAAAACTTGGATCCAAAAACGAACATTCTTTTATTGCAGACACTGTTCTTCGCAAACAAAGAGAAGACTGAAGCTGCAATAACAGAGCTTTTGGTGGGCTTGAATTACATATGGAGGTACGAAAGAGAGATGACTGCTAAAGCTTTGTTCACCTGATCTGTACATGTTATATAGTACAGATTTGTATGTACATGACATGATTTTGAACAATCTTTGAAACAATGTCTGTGTTTTACCAATCATTATTTTGATTCATGTGAAATTATTCCAATATTAACTTATAAATTATAAATTACTATATTGTATTTATTTGATCAAACGATCAAGAAAATCTTAAAAAAGCATCATTATTACATATAATCATATAATTACATCATTATTCGGATTTGACCTGTCCCGAGCTAAAGCTCGAAACTTTTAAATAAAACGATATCGTTTTAATTTTTTATAAAAAAAATTTAATCTAAATCTAGTTAAACTTTAGACTATTCAAATCTAATCGGGCTCGAGTTTATATTTGAAATTGTGATCTGAATCAAACTTTGGGTCGTGTTTAAATTAACTCGAGCTTAGACAAACTCAACCCAACCCAACCCATTACCATGGCTGGATAACATAACTTAATAGATTTGTAATTAGAATAGCTTAACCTACTCATAAATTGTGGGGTCAGGCCAAGGCAACCAAGGCCCAACCTGAAAATTTCTACCTGAACCTAAGCTCCGCCTAAAATTCAATCTGAGTTAAGAAACCTTAATTGGCTACCCAGTATGTTCATATATAGTTGATATACGATTTGTTTTCAATTTAGTTGATATATGGTTGTCAGAATCACATTGAGTTTTGCTGAATTTCGCATGTACTACTTGTTGGATTAGCTATGCCATCTTCCATCTGACCTGTTAGCTCTCAGAAGAAACAAGTCAGTGTTTACCCCGTTTCACGGTTGCAAACTTCCCACAGTTTGATCTTAGCCCGGCACTTGTGTTAGACTTGTAGGTATACAGAGGACCTGAGAGAAATCTGTTGACGAGATCAGCACGGAAGATCTCATCCCCAGTCCCAGAGAGCCTAATTTGTAAACAGCTTATAAGACAGATGATTGCGTTCTGAAATTTGAAAACCATCAGTCTCATTCAAAATCCATCTTCATTCCATGTTGGTTAGTTTCATCATAGTTTGAATGTTAAAAAGTTCAAGTCTTTGTCAGTTCACAGTAACAATTTAAAAGGAGAATACACCAGAATCCCTCAATCTATTTCATTCCAACTGTAGTAATAACATTCTGATCTCTGCAAAGATCACTTTCGGCTGACTATAATCTTGTTAAAAATCTAAGAACCTTGGCAAGTACTCTTTTTTCTTGCTTACAATCCTTAGCGTGGTATTGGCTGTGTTACTCAACAAGATATGATTATGCACTCCTAACTTGCGTCAGAAAATTCGACACCCAACAAAACAGTCATCCTGCTTTGCTGTCTAAGTGTGAAATATACTAGAAACATACTGTAGCTTGCAGCCATGAAATGTACACAAAGTATCGAAGTAGGTAGTATCAGTTAGTATATGCCAAAAAAGTCCTGTCACCGATCAATATACCCCATGAATGATCTTTAGTTAACCACAAAACATTTTATATGAGCCAAAATTTGGGACTTTCTTTAACTCTGTTCACCTAAGTGATGATATAAAATGATATCAAAGGGTGTTGTTAGATATTACTTCTCGAAATTTAACAAACCATTGAGCATCAGATGTACTTTTCTCGATCTGTGCTTGCTGTTGTTGATCCACCTTCTGCAGTCCTTTGTCCATCACAAATTTGGCGTAGTCAACGGCTGTTGGAGGAGCTAAACAAGGTTTTTTCGGAAGAGCTGGGAGAAAGGAAACCAGCACCCTGGCAACTTCGTGCATGGTGGGTCGCTCAGAAGGGTTACGCTTTGTGCACAACAAGGCGAGTTGGAATGTCTTTCTTACATGAGTTAGATCCATACATGTGACAGAAACCTCAGGGTCTAAAGCTTCCATCACCGTATTATCATCTGCCTTGGACAGTATCTGAAACAGTACAAACATAAACAAGCTTGTTACTCGAGACAAAAGAAACAAATTAATGAGCAAGCTGCTTATTCAGACATGAGACTATTATAAACTTCAACACAAATGAACGCAGCAATTTCTGCATATTAAAATTCTGATCATTGACTTGGGTTTGATACTTACCAGTTGATGTAAATTTGACTCATTGTCCACAGCCTTCTTCCCAGTTAGAAGTTCCAACAGAACAATGCCAAAGCTATAGATATCCGATTTCTCATTTAGCCGTGACGTGCAAGCATACTCTGGGTCTATATAGCCAATAGTTCCCAGGACATAAGTTGAGGCATGGGCTTTTGCAGTTGGAATACACCTGGCGATTCCAAAATCGGAGAGATGAGCCTCAAAATTCTCATCCAGGAGGATGTTTGAGGACTTGACATCCCTGTGGATTATTCGTGGGATGCAATCATGGTGAAGATAAGCAAGTCCTTGTGCAGCTCCAACTGCAATTTTTAACCGTGTTTCCCAATCAAGCTTGACCTTTTTGGCTGGACCTGTAGTGAGGATTAGCTATTGAATAAAGTGATGCCACAATTTATAGTAAAAGAAGGCAATATAGAATATTTTATTGTAAATAGAGAAGGAAAGTCGAATTCACCAACCATGAAGGAGATCCCAAAGAGAGCCATTCTCCATGTAATCATAAAAGAGGAGGTTTCCAAGGGGAGACAATGCATAACCATGCAAACTGACAATATTCCTGTGTCTGATGCTACCAATTGTCTCAAGTTCTGTTTCAAATTCTTGCAAGTTGTATGCACACTGATTGTAGATTCGCTTGACTGCAAGAGGCCGGGAATTTTTCAAAGCACACTTGTAAACTGTACTAGAAGCACCATAACCAATGATGTACTTCTCACTCAAGTTCTCAGTGTTCCTCATTATGTCATCAAAGGTGTGGAATGCCATATCCATATGAAGAACCACAAGTTTCGGTGGACCTGAAAAAAGGAAGAGAGAATCCACAGGTTTATATACAAATGCAAACCTAATTGGTAAAAAATTAAAAGTGCACACCTTCGGTTGTATCCATATATCCTTCCATTAAATGTTTCTGTTGCTTGGATTTGTAAATTGCAACTATAACCACAGACAATAAGGTGATGCAGCCCAGTGTCAGGCAAACAACTACAGCCCTGGAAAAAACTGTTGGAAAGTAAAAATGTAAGAAAAAAATCTTCAATCCTTCCATCGCTTGTGGAAAGGTGAGCATCAGATATAAAACATATAAAATTGCGTCACAAAATCCTTCAAATACCTCTAGACTTGGGCACATAAGGACCACATATTGATCCCAACCAATTGCCACACAAGAGAGGATTTCCAATGAAGCTGGCACAAGAAACATAACATCAATACCAAAATAACCTCAGAAGAAGAAGAAAACAACAAATATTTCAAATACCTGTCGGGGGAAAACCGGGAGAAATTTCTGATAGGAGGAAGAATGCCCGATAAATTGTTGTAAGAGAAATTCCTAACAGTAGCAAAATCATATCAGCAAATGTTTCATAGAATTTCATATTGACCAAGATAAGAATTAAGAAAAAAGCGTACAAGTTTGAAAGACTCAAGCAGTTGGCAAGCTGATCAGGAATTTCTCCATGTAAGTTGTTGTTATTCAGGATCCTAGCAGACAAGTAGATCAAAAAGATGCTACTGTGATTGTGAACTCAATAACATACTGGCAAAGTGGTTTCCGAACTTACAGTGAAAAAAGATTTTGCAACTGACCCAGTTCTACAGGAATGGAGCCCGTGACATTGTTGAACGACACATCACTTGAAAATCATAGTTTGAATATTAGAATAAGGAGATAAAACTGACATCATGATTGCAAGAAAAGAACAAGCAAAATGGTTACACAATCTGAATGCTTTTGAGATTCCCAAATTCAGAAGGCAATGGCCCATCAAGATAATTCCTGCTCAGGTTCCTGAAAATATCCCATAAGTAGTTCAGGAAGAGAATAATAAATGATGCCTTAATGCATAACAATTGATTATTTCATGAATGTGACCTACAAAGTAAGCAAGTGCTCCAGGTCACCAATAGAAGCTGGTACGGGTCCTGAAAAGCTATTGCTAGAAAGATCCCTTTAAACACCAAAATGAATGACAATGTTAAATTTATGAACATGTTACATCACAAAATAAGAGATATCAACACACAAGACAAGAGATATCATCATACTTACAGTGTATCAAGGTTGATAATATGCCCCAGATCAAGAGGCACCTTGCCTTTAAAATAGTTCGATGAAAGATTTCTGAAGTGTAAGAGCTTATGGTCAATATAGAAGAAAGAGATTGAGGCAAAAGCATGTCGTCAGCCAAGAATTTAAGGTGTAGTACTCACAAGTAAGTCAAACTCCCCAAACTTCTAAAACTCGGTGGGATTGTTCCACTCAAATGATTACCATGCACATTACTAGAAAAAGAATAAAACATCAACAGTTACATATCCTACATTCATGTTAAGGTGGAAGATCATAGACAAGGATGAATAGAAACAAAGAATCCTTACAATTGGTTCAAAGAAGTACAGGAACTGATGTTTAATGGAATGGGCCCTTCGAGTTTATTGTTAGCAAGATTCCTACACAAAAAACAAGAAGCTAAAATAATTGAACATGAAAAATGAAGAAAAAACAAACACTAGTCCTCCAATACCCACAATTCGAACAATTTTCCCAGCTTTCCGAGCTCAGGAGGAATGCTGCCCACCAGATTGTTATCATTAAGTTGCCTGTCAAAATATCAGCTTATTAAAACCAGAAACAGACCCAAACCAAGCAAAAATTTATGTCTATAAGCAGAACTTCTACAGAATTGAGCAAAAGGAGGAGAGCACCATACAGATAACTAAGCTCAGACATGTTTCCAAGCTCTGGAGGAATTGCACCAGTTAGTTTGTTGCCATGCAGATATCTGGTCCACCAAAGATTAAAATTAGGAGCCAATTTTTAAATGAAAGTTAGACAAATGAGTCAAACAAAACTCACAGTTTTCCAGTGTAGGACAAATTCCCTAAGATTGGTGGGATTGGACCAACTAGCTCGTTCTCACTCAAGTCCCTGTGAAATGCGACAAGTTCAAATATCAAACATCACCAGCTCTAGTATTGAAAATCCTTTCCCAAAATTAAAGAAGAGCGCTTACAACACAGCCAATGCCTGCATTAATCCTAACACCTCCGGAATCTTGCCTGTTAACTTGTTTCCTTGGAGAGACCTAAAAAAAAAATTCATAAAAACTAACTTCATCTTGTATTCTTACCATCATGCAGTTTGCATAAAATCTAAGCCCAAACATTGATATCCAACAGCACAAGAGACAACACTTACAGAGTAGCTACTTGTAAGAAACCGATGTTGTATGGGATCTCCCCTGTGATTTGGTTGTATGATATGTCCCTGAAATCCAAATCCCATTGAAACTTAACAACTATATCTTCCACACATGAAAAGAATTAGAGCTTAGCCTGATTGAATTGCCAACACATACAATATCTCAAAGCTCGTGCAGTTACCAATGCCATCAGGAATTGTACCAGTTAGATTGTTTCCTCTAACATCACTGGAAATAAAAACCAACATGACCATAATCAGCTGCAACCCAAGGAAAAAAATAAAATAACAAAATGAAGGTCAAGTCCTTACAAGTACCACAGGCCAGTCAACTGGCACATGTCAGGTGACAAGGTTCCAGTCAAGTTGTTACCCCGTAAGCCACTGCAATGCATACTCAGTCACTTCAAGAAAGTCATGGTCACACAAGCTATTACACACACACAAATAGAACTCTCTAAAGAACAAAACACAGCCTCTGGAGAAAAATATAACTCATGCTTGTTCATCAGATGGAAGTACGAAAGGAAACACTAACAGATACTGCAGCACTTCGTTCCAATAGATTAGTCTTGGTATCTCGCCAATGAGCTGGTTTCGCGCTAAGTCTCTAAAAGAACGATACATGATAAATAAGTAATCAGCTGGAAGAATACAACTCCAAAGGCATTTACATCTAAAGCACTACAATGAAAACGACTTACAGAGTTTTCAAGTTTGGTATCTGAGTTAAGGTTGAAGGGATAGGACCAGTAAGCTGATTGTTCTTCAAATTTCTAACATGACGAATCACAAATGTTAAATAACTATCTCCAAAGTTTTAAAATGCACAAAACCAAGTAATGAAACAAAAGAATTAGAAGGTATCAAGAAACAGTTGAAAACTTACAGGAACTCAAGTTGCTTGAGCTTGGATATGGAAAAGGGTATATCTCCACAGAGCATGTTATCCGACAAATCTCTGCAGTTTCGCAAAGATTCCACATGAAAGTTGTAGTTAAAACGTCAAAAGATTAAACACATGAAACAGAGCATAATATCACTCATCCCAAGCAATCCATTCAGTTATTAGAAGATTACATATAAGTAAGGGAAGAGCAACTGCCGATCTCATCAGGAATTTGTCCCGTTAACTTGTTTCCCTGCAAGTCTCTGACACATGAAAAGAAATTTAGGAGACCACACAATCTTCAAACGAGATTTACAGACTTACAAGCGAAAAGGAACATACATGGACTGTAAGTTCCTCAAATCCCCGATTGCTGGAGATATCTCCCCACCCAAGTTCAAACTTGACAGATTCCTAAGAAAACATACAAGGGACAGAAGTTAACAAAAAAGAACAAGATAATCCAACTGAAGAGACTTGTCGAAAGACAAACTTGAAAGAAGGGAGTGTGAGGTCGAGGTTTACAAAGAAACGACAGTTACAGTCACATTGTCACAGAAAACGCCACGCCAAGAGCAGAAATCGTCGTTGTGAACATCATCCCAGTCAAGAAGTATGTTAGCCACATTACTAAATGAAGCTTTCAAGGACATCAACGCTTTTCCTGCAACAAACACAACCGTTCGTCTTCACTCGATACTTACAGAGACAAAACCATGCCAGTTTGACAAGTCAAGGCAACGTTTAACTTGCAAGACTAAATATTTTCACTGTTTTTCTTTAAAGATATTGAGAACTAAGCCATTGGCAGTTTCTTTATCAAATAATTGGCCCTTCACATGGGAAAAGGCTCGCGCAATCACTGTACTATAAGCAACGTGAAATAACCATCAACTGCTACACTACACTCAACTGCTACAATGTAACGCACTACACTCATGCTTCGAAGCATAAAACGAGAAAAAGGGAATAAAGCTCGAAACTTTCCAAATATGGCAGCACGTGGAAGCTCAAGCAAACACCCCCCAGCAAAAGCAAAATATAAAAAGAACGTAAACTTCAGGAGTTCGAAGTAGAACACCGAAAATTTTATTTGAAAAAAACACCTTCGTCGTTGAGTGGTGAAGCAAGAGGACAGAGCAGCACAAAAACCGCCATTATCATCGACGAAACCAACATCTTCTTCCTCTGAACCTCCACCATTTTCAACCCAACAAAACTACACACAGAAAGCGTGCCAAAAACTACAGAAACCAACTAAACAAGACGAACAAAATAAGAAGAAAGTCATGAACTTTGGGTTGAAACGGCCAAATTGCAGTAGTTGTAGATGGAGATAGAGAAAAAAAGGAGCAGGCTTTTAGCGTGAACAGGAAGGAATGACTTAAAAACAGAGTCTTTATGAGGAGAGAAACAGAAGCGAAATGGGTTTGATGGTACAGTTATAGTAGCAGCAGCAGGAGTGCGTGGACTGGACAAGGACAACGTTAAACGGCGGTGAATTGACGTTAAACAGATCTTTTGGTGTTTTATATGTTTTGGTGTTTTTTGTTTTGGGTTATGATTTGACGATGAGAGAGAGAGACTGTGGCTGAGAGAGAGCGAATGAGTGCTTGCCGTCATTTGTATTACCGTTTCCCGAAGTAGTTACGGTTTTCAACAGCTGCTACACTACTTTTCATTGAAAAGCCAAGCGCAGTATCGAAGCGCGTGTTGGAGACAGAACAGAAGCTGGTCGGATAATGTGACTAGAGCTCTCTCTTTTGTATCCAATTGGCACGGAACTTCGATGAATGGAAGGGAAGCCGTTAGATTTGCTTAAGATTAAAAAAAAAGGAGGTTTCTCGAATTTTTTTAATTTATTAAAAATTTAATATATTTTAATATTGTAAAACATTTTATAAGTAATTTATCATATTAAAAATGTTTTCAAGAAATTTTATATCTTATTTTAATATTAAAATAATATTATATAAGTTTGCTTGCTTTCTAATTATTTTATTTAATTTTTTTAACAAGTTCATTCATTCAATAAGCTCTATTTTGAAAGAGCTTCATACATTAAACTGTTTCGTGACATAAATATAAAAGTACATTTAATTTTAACTATATTTTATTTTATAATAAAATTATTTATGCATATA
>JANZXV010000007.1:22654207-22667044 GCA_027576455.1 Erythroxylum roigii
GAAATAACAATAATTTTTAAATATTTTATATATAAATAATAACCACAATTAAATATTTCAGATTATCAAACTCAATCTCAATTCTCAAATTCAATTGCTCAAACTCAAATTCCATTTCATTAATCAATAATTCAACAATTCAATATTAATATAATAATAAATCACAAGTCAATTTCCACCATTCAATAATCAATAAATCACCATTTCAAATTTAATTTCTAATTCACTTCCAATTTTCAATTCCAAAATGCAAAATGCTAAAATCCAAATCCAAATCCAAATTTAATTTACAATCCAATTCCAAAATGCAATTCCAATTCCAATTCCAATTCCAAATTTAATTTCCAATCCAATCCAATTCAAAAATTCAATTCCAATTCCAAATTTAATTTTCAATCCAATTCCAAAATCCAATTCCAATTCCAATTCCAAATTTAATTTCCAATCTCACTTCCAATTTTCAATTCCAAACTAAAATTAAATCTCATTCGTCAATAATTTAACAATTCAATTTTAATACCTTAAAATCTACTAAATCACAATCACAATCACCATTCTAAATTCATTTTCCAATGGGACATTCGGATCAATTCAATCCACTTCCAAAATGCAAAATGCCTACTTCACTTCAACTGTTCAACCGAAATCAACTTCAACATTCACGCAACTTCACTTCAACAGAAATCAACTTCAAAAATATCCCCAAATCCAACACAAAAAATACTAATTTTTAACCACAAATCTACCATCATCCGCCAACCAACACAATCACAGAAGCAATTAATGTCCAAATGCCATGAAAAATGAAACAAAACAATCGGTCTTCACCAATTTGGGTCGATGTCGGGTCGATGTCGCGCGGAGGACGAGGGAGACCTCAGACGACTTCGGGCGGTGGGGTGTGCGGTTGACGTCGGACGGTGAACCTCAGACGGCTTCGGGCGTTGAAGGCGGCGATGCTAGGGCAACTCCACGACTCCAAGACTGAGAAGAAGATGAGGCGGAGAAGGACGAGGTGGCGACGAGGACGAGCGGCGAGGGAGCGGTGGCGATGTGAGAGGGGGAGAAGACGAAGAGAGATGTGAGAGCTGAGAGGGAGAGTCCGAAGTCGGGGATGGGGGGATTTGATTTTTTAGGATTAATTTTTCGTTTTTTGCAAAATGGTCCCTGGCGTTTTTTTTACGGAATGGTCCCGAAATTTCCAGTATTGGTGGTACCGGTCAGTACCGACTGAAAACGGCTGGTACCGGCCGGAATTCATCATCGGTACATCTTTGGTTGTACTGGTTCTAGTAACCGGCCGGTACGGAACGGAATCCAGATCACTGATACTGACTTGATACTTAATGGAAAGATTTAAAATTTTCATTGGAGTGAATTTATACTTTTAACTTTTTCAAATATTAAGGTTAGAATTGTTAATTTCAAAATGTTTGAATCGAAACTTCAAAATGTCTGAAATCAAATCACACTTGTCTATCGGTGCAAAACTCAAGGTTAAAACTGAACATTTGCCCTATTTGCCAAGTTAATTTGGTTGTCCGTCTCTGTCTTCCTTTCATCGCTACTTCACATATTTCACTATACCATCCATTCCATAGCAAAAAGGAACCCACAAAAAGCCAAGCTGTACTATCCGGCATAGATTCACGTCTTGTTATTGCTGTTTTTCATTTTCTATGATAATGGAAGCAAAACAAGAGCCAGAGATAATTACAGACAAAGACCAGATGAGGAAGTGGTCAAGAACCATGAGGTGCGAAGGAAAGTCCATAGCTTTAGTACCCACAATGGGATATCTTCATCAAGGCCACTTATCACTCGTCAAAGAAGCTCATAAGCACGCCAATCTCACTGTGGTCTCAATTTATGTGAATCCGGGTCAGTTCTCTCCTTCTGAGGATCTCTCTACATACCCTTGTGATTTTAATGGTGATATACTCAAGCTCATGTCTGTTCCTGGTGGTGTGGATGCTGTTTTCCACCCTTATAATCTATATGACTACAAAAATAACAGCAGAAGTAGTAAGGATGATGATGATGTTATTGCTATGATTGATGGTTCCAAGACTTCGGAGGGTAAAGGGGCGGTTTCATGTGTGGAGGAGAAGGATCTGGGGCATGAGACTTGGGTTAGAGTGGAGAGATTGGAGAAGGGTTTGTGTGGGAACAGTAGGCCTTTGTTCTTTAGAGGGGTTGCTACAGTTGTCACCAAGTTGTTTAATATTGTGGAACCTGATGTTGCTGTTTTTGGGAAGAAGGATTATCAGCAGTGGAGAATTATTCAGAGAATGGTGAGTTTAGAATGAGACGATTGGTCTTTGTTTAGAATGAGACATGCAAATTGATTCATTTTGGTGGCAAAAAGAGTATTGATATTTTACGCAATGTTCCATTTTGTGAACCACTCTTCGTCGGTTTTTAGAAGGCGATCTAACCCTTACATTCTCATTGTGAGGGACCTTGAGCCTTAGTATTTAACAAATTTCGGTTGAATGAACTCAGAAAGTAACTGTTATTTGTTCCTTTTTTTTAAAATCCAAAACCCTGCCAAACCTTGATATTGAAGCTATTCAATTCCGACAATGCATGCCTTTTACTGCACATAAGATGGAGCTTTTGTCATTGCTAACGGACCTTGAGAATTGGTCTTTTATTTACTCGGATTGGATGCAAGTCAAAAGAAATTGTAGACTAGTGAAGGACTCCAGTTTTCACTGCTTTGGGGTGAAAGGCAGAGATGGCGATATCTTGCAAACTTTTATTATATGTTTGTGCAATTTATCATTGATCTTTAATGTATAGCATTAGCATCCTTGTCTTCTGACAATATATTTATCTACTTAATTTGATGGCATATAGTACTCCTGTCAACGATGAAGAACAAAATTTGCCAACTTGGTTCCTTTTTCAAGTTTATAAGCTTACTTTGACTTTTCATTCAGAGCTTCGCGCCAACAATTTTGTTTTGGACTTTGACCGTCAACAGTTTTGGACCCATTTTTTTTGTTCACTTGTTCACTTAGGTCAATGCAGCACACCCATGTTCCTTGTATGGGTTGTTAACTGTGAAGGATGATTAAGTTGTCTATTTACTAGCTCATCTCCTGCAGGTTCGAGATCTTGATTTCTCAATTAGAATAATAGCTTCTGAAATTGTCCGTGATAATGATGGCCTAGCTATGAGTTCACGCAATGTGCACCTCTCTGTCGAGGATAGGAAAAAGGTACTCAATACTCCATTTCCTCTCCACAGCGATAACTCTTGTGGTCTCTGTTTCACTTTGTTGCTTTTAGATAAACATTTCTTAATGTACATGTCCTAAAACAGTAGTTTGATCAAATTAAGAATTTTTGAGCTTTTCTAGTTGAGCTTTGCTATGAACTTGATGCGCCAAATTCTTTTTCCTGTTATAACTCTTTATACTTAGTTCAGTATCTTCTTTCTTATGCTTTTCCAGGCTTTGTCCATAAGTAGAGCATTATCAAAAGCCAAACTATCTGCAAAAGAGGGCCAGAAAAACTCTAAACAGTTGAAAGAATTGGTCATCCAATCAATAGAGAAAGCTGGTGGCAAAGTTGATTATGCTGAGGTGAGACAACAATGATTTCTTTTGCTAACTTTGATCTTATTATTTTTATTTTATCTGCATTCATCTGTTTGAGAATGTTTCTACTCCTTTCCATCAAAACGCCAGATCTGGTTCAGTTTTATGAAAGTGTTCAGAAACTAATCCTATTAACATGGAAGAAAATAAAAAGACAATTTTTTTGTTATTTAACAGTTGCTCCTTTCTTTGAACATGAAACTAAAATTTTACTCACTTATGTAGAAAATTAAAAATGAAAAGAAATCGAATCTCAAAGACGAATCTGAAGAGCACTTTGTTAGTAGGGTGAACTATAAGTGGACCACATGTTAGTCATCCTCAAAATATCCTTAGCCTGTTCAAGTCACTATACCCAAAAATCTTCCTTTTAGAAGATTTTTCTGTTTCAGAGTAATCCCATCTACAAATTCTTATATTTAGTAATATCTTAAATGAAAAGAGAAGCAACAATATGCAAGGGGTTCACTTCAGTTTATTTGTTAATTTAAGATGTAACCGGTAAGTAATGTTTAATGTATTTAATGAGTATGGTTAGCAATTTAGCCTTAGTGATGTGAAATGTTGAGTAAGAAACTTATTGAACCAAAGCTGACAATTTATCTACATACATAACAGAAGTCATATTTGTTGACAGGGTGAGTTAGTTGCCTGGAACTTTTTATTGACAGCAGGAATGTGATAGGATCTAGGAACAAGGTAAGGAATTTGTATATTCTGGTATTGATTCCTTGACAGAATACAATTGATAATCTGGATTTCGAGGTACAGTACCTCCAGCCTATGGCTCATATATATGACACTTCATGATATCTGTTCTCTCTCCTCCTTCCTATGTGTTATTTATACTAGAATCTGTGGCTACTAACAGATTCGGTTAGCTGACAACCTAATGATTGGTTGTCAGCGCTACTAACTAACTAACTGAATGTAAAAGCTAATAGTTCAGACTACCCCTCTGCACTATTACTCCTCTGTCTGTTGTTTATTTCTCCTAACATAGAATCAGGTTATCTTTGGTCTATCATTACTCCCCCCCATCAGTTTCTCCTTGTCCTCAAGGTGAAAGTCTGGAAATCTAACTTGCAGATCTTCAAACAGCTCCCATGTAGCTGTAGTAGCCGGCTGGTCTTTCCACTGAATTAGCACCTCTAAACCTTGGCTAGAACTGATGTTTCTGATGGCCAGAAGGGCAGCAGGATAATCGAATGTAGCTGCTGGAATGAGGAAATGATCTGGCATGCTTATGACTGAATTAGCAATACCAAGAGCTTTCCTAAGCTGAGAAACATGGAAAACAGAGTGGATTTTGGCTGTTGGGGGCAACTTTAACTTATTCGCAACTGGTCCAATGCGTTGGAGAATCTCAAATGGACCAAAGTAATGCGGGGCCAACTTGGCATTACTCCTTGTTTCCACCGATTGTTGACGATAGGATGCCAACTTAACAAAAACCTTATCCCCCACCTGAAATTCTACCTCTCTTCTTTCACCATCTGCAGTCAACTTCATCCTTTGTTGAGCTAATGTCAAGTGGTGACATAGTTCTGATAAATTCTGATCCCTTTCTTGCAGCAGTGCATCAATGGAGTCTACAAAAGAGGACTAAATTCGATACCTGGTGATAGTAGGAGGATCACGTCCATAGAGGACCTTGAACGGTGTAGTGCCCAATGTCGAATGGAAAGACGTTTTGTAGCAATATTCAACCCATCCCACCCATCGTGCCCATTGTTGAGGTTGCTGGTTAGTAAAGCATCGGAGATAGGCCTCGAGACACCTGTTGACAACCTCGGTCTGCCCATCCGTTTGTGGATGGTAGGCTGAACTGTAACTTAGCTTCGTGCCCTGCAATTTAAACATTTCTATCCAGAATTTACTTAGAAATATTTTATCCCTATCAGACACAATTGAGTTAGGGAACCCATGCAACCGCACCACCTCTTGAACAAAGATATAAGCAACAGATTGGGATGTATATGGATGTTTGAGAGGAATAAAATATGCATATTTGCTAAGTTTGTCCACCACTAGTAGGATAGCCGAAAATCCTTTTGATTTAGGTAGCCCTTCGATGAAATCCATAGAAATCTCTTCCCAAACTTGCTGTGGCACTGGTAAAGGTTGCAGAAGGCCAGCCGGAGACATCGATAAGTATTTATTTTGTTGACAGATAAAGCATTCAGCCACAAACCGGTAGATGTCATTCTTCATCCCTTCCCAAAACAACTCATTGGCTAGCCTTTTGTAAGTTTTTAGAGCACCTCCATGTCCTCCCAAGTTGCTTTGGTGGCTGTCCGTGATCAAAGCCGATATCAAAGCTAAAGATCTTGGAATGACTAACCGATCCTTGTAAAACAAGCGATCCTGGATTATTGTATAAGGATGGTGCGACCCACCATCTTCGATGAGTTCCTGTTTTAATTTGGACAATTTAGGATCAGCCTCAAATCTCCTTGAGTAGTTGCTCCGTGTCCAATGCTTTGAGTGCCACTACTGCCATTAAATCGACCTGAATAGGAATTCTTGACAAAGCATCTGCTGCTCTATTCTCCCTTCCCGCTTTATACTCAATGCTAAAAGAGTACCCCAATAGTTTGGACAGCCATTTCTGATACTCAGGGTGTACTTCGCGCTATTCCAACAGAAATTTAAGGGGCTGCTGATCGGTTCTGATGATAAACCGATGGCCTAAAAGATATGAACGCCATTTCTTCACCGCCAAAACAATGGCCAACAGTTCACGCTCATAAGCTGATTTAAGTCGGCTAGAAGTGGACAAAACTTGGCTGTAATATGCAATAGGTCGATTCTCTTACATCAAGACAGCTCCTATGGCATTGGCGGAAGCATCAGTCTCTACTATGAAGGGTTTAGTGAAATCCGGTAATGTCAACACCGGTGTAGAAACCATGGCTTGTTTGAGTTGTTGGAAGGAAGTCTAACTCTCCTCAGTCCACTTGAAACCTTCCTTCTTTAGCAATTGTGTCAAAGGCCATGAAATATTCCCATAGTTCTTCACAAATTTCCTATAATAGCCTGTCAACCCCAAGAAACTTCTCAAGTCCCTCACATTTGCTGGTCGTGGCCAGTTGATCATAACCTGAATTTTTCTCATGTCAGCCGCCACCCCATCTTTGGATACAATGTGCCCTAGGTATTCCAAAGTGTCCTGTCCGAAAATGCACTTCTTCCAATTGGCATATAAGTGCTGGGATCGAAGCACAGTGAGGACTGTCCTCAAGTGACAAACGTGATCTTCTTTGCTGGCACTGTAGACCAAGATGTCATAAAGAAAAACTAATACAAATTTTTGAAGGTAAGGTTTAAAAACCTGATTCATAAGGGACTGAAACGTTGTTGGGGCGTTAGTCAATCCGAAGGGCATGACAAGGAATTCATAATGTTCTTCATGAGTCCTAAATGCTGTCTTTTCTATATCTTCAGTCCTCATTTGGATTTGATGATACCCGACCTTTAGATTGATCTTCGAAAAGATAGTAGCTCCCTTCAATTCATCAAGTAACTCATCTATGATAGGGATAGGGAACTTGTCCACTACTGTCACCCTATTTAAGGCACGGTAGTCTACACAAAAACGCCATCCCCTATCCTTTTTCTTAACCAACAGTACCGGGCTAGCATAAGGACTCACACTTGGTTGGATAATTCCGGAATCCAACATTTCCTTCACTAACTTCTCAATCTCATTTTTCTGGAATTGTGGATATTTATAAGGCCTAACTGTGACCGGATTAGCTCCCTCGTGGAGTACAATGGCATGGTGCTTAGATCTTTTAGGAGGCAATTGCTGAGGCATGTTAAAGACTGTTCTGAACTCCTCCAACAATATCCGAAATTCTGAATTATCTGGTGTAGGACCCTCTTGTTCCTTGAGTTCTGAAAACCCCATTTGCAACAGATATACCGAATCTTCCTCTGTTGTAGTGTGCACCAAATTCTTCAAGTTAACCGGTGTTTTGGCTAGCATTGGGTCTCTTGTGATTGTAAGGATCTGATCCCCTCGTTTGATCTCCATCGTCATCTTACTCCAATCAGGCACCACTTTGCCTAGAGTTTGTAGCCATTTAATTCCTAGTATAACATCACAATTGCCTAACTCCATCAGTAAGTAGTCTTCAGTTACCATTAACCCTTGCATTGACAATACAACCCCCCTGCAAATTCCTTCTCCTTTAATTTTCAACCCATTACCCATAGCTATCACATACTTTGTAGTTCCTTCTAACTCACAGTTCAGTAGTTTCACCAGTTCCCATGAAAAAAATTTGTGGGAGGCTCCACTGTCAATCAAGATTACCACTTCCCTCCCTTTTATAATTCCCTTTTCTTTCATGGTCTTAGGGAAAGTGAACCCCAACACAGACCCGGCAGCCAACTCCACAGGTTGCAAACTCTCCTCTTTGACTTCTCCTTCCAGCTCATCCTCTGGTTCAGTTTCTTCATCCATGGCAGCCAACACCTGAAGCTCTATTTTTTTTACACCGGTGACCTGGACTAAACTTCTCATCACACCTGAAACAGAGTCCTTTGGCCTTCTTATCTCGTAGCTCACTCATTGTCAACCTTTGGAAATTTCCCAAAGTCTGATTCCTCTGGCTGTCTGAATTTTTGGGTCGGTTCGAAGTAGTCAATTGACTCCCCTGGGTTCCTATTTCCTCCTTCCTTCTCTCCCCCCGTATATGTTCCACTCATGGTCCCATCGGCCCCTACTTCAGACCTGTTCCCCAGCGACTCCAACGTAGTTCATTCATGCGCCGGAACTTCTCCTCCACCTGTTGAGATAGTTCCATCATTTTTGCCAAATTCCTAGGCTTGAGGATCTACGCTTCCAGCCAAATCTCCTCCACTATCCCATTCATGAATGTACTCTCCAGAACTGCATCGGGTAACTCCGGGAGAGGGGCGGAGAGTTCCAGGAATCTGCTAGTATATTCCACAACCGTACCGACCTATTTCACTGCTAGCAGTCGTTGGCACTGGGTACCTTCGTGAGCCGGGCGAAACTTCTGCGTCACCAGCTTCTTGCACTCTTGCCAATCTACGATGGGTCGTCGGCTCTCCACCCACCTGAACCACGTCATGGCATCTCCCTCCAAGCTCATACCCACGAGTTCCATTTTCTCCATCTCGGTGAACCTACCCACTGAGAAAAATCGCTCCACCTTGTAGATCCAACCATCAGGGTCGTTCCCTCCAAAAGTGGGCATCTCGACCCTTCTTGGACAACAGTCTCGCCAGAAGTCACCTGGTTGTGTGAACCCAGGAGGTGGCTCGATGCGGTCGCTGGCCTCATTGCGCCAGTCATTACTCTCAAAATGCTCCTCCGACGCTACTGGAGCCTTACCCAGCTCCCTGTTTCGACTGGGCTCGGGTTGATGTCCTTCGGGTGGGTGCTCTTCGGGTCGAGCGTCCACAGTACCTCCCTCGGTTCTTTTCCACGTTTGCAACATCGACATCATCATGCTTTTTATTTCTGACCTCAAGCATTCTCCCATCTCTCTATTCGTATCCTCCATCTTCCTTTGGAGTTCCACACTATGTTCATCCATTCGCCTCTGCCAATCTTGAGTGGAATGACTCAGCTGCCTCTGAAATTCTTGGTGGGCCTGGCTAATCGATCTTTGCCTCTCTTCCCCATCTCTTCGCCTCTCTTCTCTCAACAGTTCTAGATCCTTCTCCAGTCCTTCCATCCGATTATTAGCCTTCTTAGCAGGCATTGTTCAGGATCAACTGCTCTGATACCAGTTGATAGGATCTGGGAACAAGGTATGGAATTTGTATATTCTGGTATGTATTTCTTGACAGAATACAATTGATAATCTGGATTTCGAGGTCCAGTACCTCCAGCCTATGGTTCATACATTTGACACTGCATGATATCTTTTCTCTCCTCCTTCCTATGTGTTATTTATACTAGAATCTGTGGCTACTAACAGATTCGATTAGCTGACAACCTAATGATTGGTTTGTCAGCACTACCAACTAACTAACTGAATATAAGAGCTAATAGTCCAGCCTACCCCTCTGCACTATTACTCCTCTGTCTGTTGTTTATTTCTCCTAACATAGAATCGGGTTATCTGTGGTCTATCAGCTACCTACCCATATCAAACAAAGGGTAGAAGCAAAAGGCTCACTTATTCTATGGGCAAACACTAAATAGTTGAGTAAACACTTATTTCACCCTTCAGGGAAGCAAAGGTCTGTAGACGATCGGTAACAACTATAAAACCTTCCTCATTTTACTCAAACTATTATTTACAGTAAACTGAAAATTCAGCAACATGACAGTAAATCAGGTCTTGCCACATTGCCCACCTGCAAAATTCAAGATTACCAGATCTCCACATGACAAAACCAATGAAAATTACTTGATTGCATCTCAATAGAGAAAAAGGAAAATTTTACTTTCTTGGGTGTGTGTTGAACTTCTACATCCTGATCAAGACTTTGTCTTAGCTACATGTTCCAAATTTAGTTCCCTCGACTAAATGAATTGTTTAATAGCAATACTTATGAAAATACAGAGAGGCTGTTGAATTAGATCACTAAGTGCAAAAAGGCATGGAGAAAATTATCAACCTCAAATGTGTCAGAACAGCTGAACCTTTCACTTTCTGCTTACCATGATCAGAGCAAAAGAAACCCTGCTTGCACCTAGGGCAAGTTTCTTTAGATGATGAGCTGGTTGTGGAAGCTACAATGGGCGAAGCAACTGGATTCTTCGGCATTGCAGAAACCTTTGCTAACACTGGCTTCTCAGTTGTATGTTTACCCGTCTTGCACCTTTTATCACAGAAGAAACAGATGAGAGAAATATGACTATACCGGTTTAAGAAATCCTTTTACGCCTTAATATGTTAAGTGATTGACTTGCAAGAATCTCACATCCTTATACATATTCTAAAACATAACTTATTGTTGAGATTCAAGGTCAATTCACCGTCCAAAACATTTACCACTAACCACAGTACAAGAGATTCGAGAACAAAAGATAAAGTCTTACGCATACCCTGGAATTTCTAAAAATAAGGTAAAATCATGACTTCTCTTTTTACAACAACTCCATTCTTTCATCCCATCATGAAATATAGGCTGCAGAATAGCATTGAATCAAAGTCTTGTATCAACATTGACATAAACAAAAAAGTTAATAGTACAAAGAACCAACAAAAATAACCAAAAAATAATCCTTACTTACCCCCTGATAATTTATATATGGATAGGTGGTGTAGTCCAGCCCAAGCATGTAAGAAGAACAAGTTAGTATCAACATAGAAACTTCCAAAAAATAAATATCAAGAAAATAAATTGAATCTACACTTTGAGTTACCCTAAAATTCTTTATCTCAGACCAAACATGCAAATTAAGACCAGAAGGGCACGTCGTCTATCCAGGACAATCTGTTTGCATTTTCCTATTTCCAAATAAGTATGAAAAAAGATTTTGTTCTCTTGTTAAAACCATGTTAAGCATAGGTAAATCATGGCCTTTCTCCTCTCTAATTGTCCAGAAACAAAGTGCAAGGCTAAAGAATAGAAGAATCACGCCCAGACAAACACCAAAGGAAACTCCATCACCAAAATGATCTTCGGTTATTTAGAAGTCAACAAGATGCCCATTCTTTACAGGCATACCTGAATAGTTTTTCCATCTTTTACAAAGAACAATCATCAAAGAAGAAAGTTTTTCAAGAAACCAATACAAGTTAAAGCCTTGGAACACCAAAAAAAACAAAAGCTCTATATTTAAAAGAGAACAATGTTATTGAACAAGAGGGCCACAACTAAAAGTAATCATCTCCCATTGCTCTATACAAAAGCACAAGTTTAGCACTAATAAAGAAAGAAAAGCACAAATTTGGGCACAAGTTTAGCACTAATAAAGAAAGAATCTTGGCACAAAAAATGGCCAAGCACCATTAAAGAGATGGTGGAAGAGCCGTACGGAATCATGGTACTGACAAGAACCTTCGGGATTGTCGTCCTCGGTGAAGGTTGCGTTGCAACCGATTCGCTGACACCGAAGCTTCACAACCTCCGCCATTCTCAGGCTTCTCGTTCTGTTTCTATTCCAAAGAGTACAAATCTTTCTTACTGTGCTTCTCTCTCCCTATCCCCCTCTTTAGCTCTAAAAAGTAAAAAGGTGATTGGTTGATGGATCAGGAAGGGTTAAATGAATATGGAATAAATAACTATTAAGTAACATTCTTTTTATCTTTTTTTTCTTATCTTTTTATAATTAAATATAATTAATTAATTAAAATAATATTACAATACAATTAATTAAAATATTTTTTTCTTTTTTTAACAATTAAATATAACTAATTAAAATATATTAAAATTTACAGTAAAACAAAAATTTTACAAACTTTTATTTTTAATATTTTTAACAAATGAACCACTATTATTAATACGGGTAATCATTTTTTTGTTTTAATCAACCAATATAATTATGATAATTATATTCATTCTCATTATTCGTTATATTCATTTCTATTCTTATCATCTTTACTCAATTTGAACTAAGCGCCCTTAATACAATTTCTCTTATTCCTTTTTTAAAAAAAGAAAAGATAGAGATAAAATTAATATTAAAGTAAAAAAAGAAAGATTCTTCATAGTTAGAGGTATGAATGATGAATTTTTGGTTTAAAAATTGATTTTTTGAAAAGAAAAAGAGTAACAAATGTATGATCTTATTTGGTTTAATATATTTTGAAAATTTAATTGAATAATTATTTTAATCACTCAATTTTATTTATATTTTTATTATAATAATTACAAAAATAATAAAAATATGACTTTCTTAGTATTTCTAATGTTATAAAATGGGTTAATTACAAAAAAAAATCAAGCTTTGCTCGATTTTGTAATTATAACAAAAACTTTAAAAAGTGATAATTAAATGTTCAAATTGTCAAATTTTTTCAATTTTAGTCAAATGTTAAATTTTCAAAGTTTTTTGATGTGGCTTGTTACGTTTTTTTTAAACTTAACTAACAGTACACATCAACCAAAATTAACACAACTAATAAAGATTAATAAAACGACGACATTTAATCATATGATTAAAACGATATTGTCGTTAAAAAATGACACAGTTTAATAATTAAATTAGTTTATGCAGCCTCAACGCAGTATGTCCCAACTATGCCGTATGGGATATCTAGTAGTTGTTTTAGCTAACAACTTGCAAGTTTAT
>JANZXV010000007.1:22667144-22677794 GCA_027576455.1 Erythroxylum roigii
TTATTATAATAATTACAAAAATAATAAAAATATGACTTTCTTAGTATTTCTAATGTTATAAAATGAGTTAATTACAAAAAAATCTCAAACTTTGCTCGATTTTATAATTATAACCAGAACTTTAAAAAGTGATAATTAAATGTTCAAATTGTCAAATTTTTTCAATTTTAGTCAAATGTTAATTTTTCAAAGTTTTTTGATGTGGCTTGTTACGTTTTTTAAAAACTTAACTAACAGTACACATCAATCAAAATTAACACAACTAATAAAGATTAATAAAACGATGACATTTAATCATATGATTAAAACGATATTGTCGTTAAAAAATGACACAGTTTAATCTTTAAATTAGTTTATGCAGCCTCAACGCCCTCAACCTTATTTTTTAGATTGTGCCCTTTATTCGAGAGAACAAAAATGAAGGTCGAGAGTGTCAGGACTTCGTAAACTAATTTCGAGATTAAACTGTCATTTTTGAACGATGTATTTTGTTTTTTGAAACTGAATATATTTAATGGGATAGTTGTACATCACATATTAGAGTGTCTACTAAGAAATACGGCAGCATGTCCCAACTATGCCGTATGGGATATCTAGTAGTTGTTTTAGCTAACAACTTGCAAGTTTATCGCCTGCCCTAAAGCTTGCTCACAATCTGCCACAACATATTTTTAGCTATATGATTAAACTTCATTTTATTGATCTTTATTAATTATGTTAATTTTGGCTAATAGATATTATTAATTAAGATTTTTTAAATACGTGACAAGTCGTATTAATAAAGTTAATAGAGACATTAACGTTAGAATAGAATTGATAAAAATTAGAAAGTTTGAAATTCGAATTATAATTATAAAATTGAGGAAATTTTGTTTTTTTTTTTTGTTAATTAACCCTATAAAATAATAAGATTAAATTTAAGAATATGTAAAATTTTAAATTCTTATTAACACGAAAAGATATCCCCTATGCCACTTCAAGAGATAGGCTGCAACTAGAGACTACAACGGATGGGTCAGGCTCGGGATCCGTTTATTCTTTTGATAAACCGATGTCATTTTGGTTAGAATTGTTTCGGGCCAGCCCGTTTGAGCCCAAATCTGGTCTAGCTCAGGTTTTGGACTTTGACTTTGGGCCAACAGTAGCTGCAAACTGGTAATGCTTTACTACACAAATTCAGAAGTCAAACTTTTAACCGTGACCAACAGTAATAAATCATGATGAAGAAAGTCCTGCAAATGGTGTTTTGTACATTTAGTAGAAATGAAAAGATTAGTCTCTTTCTAAAGAGGCTCAAAACGCTTCCTTAAACCTGGGATTGCCTTGTACAACTTCCCTTTCTGGTACAACATCATGGTATTTGACATAATTCCATAACGATCAAGCCAAAAACTTATGTACAACCTTCGATGAATCACCAAAAAATTATACACGTAGATCAGAAGTGCCGTGCCGATGCAACAGATCATCCTTAAGTGTCATTAGAACGGAATTGACGACATTACGAAACCTTATATTCACAAATCACTGAATTCTTTAACTGTACTTGCTGATAGGTAACATAACTGTTGATTGTGCGAATATCACAATAATCTGTTATGCACTTCGATCATGGAAACTTTTTCCTGCAATGTAATGAAATGAGACAGCTATCTCTCTGAGATGTTCCACGACATTAAGAATCTGGAAGGTTTTGCCTTAAACAAAAAATCTTGCAACCAAATGGTAAGAAGGAGAACGCGCGAGAGAGAGAGAGAGAGAGAGGTGAACCTCATTTTGTGTGCTGCTTTCTGATGGAAACCATTGCAGAAGAACTCCCAAATTCATGACAGTAGGTATCAGCTTGAATAGAAGAGGAGTTGTTACCTGAAATTAGTGATGCAGAGAGCTAAACAAATTGTCTTTTCCAGAAAAACTAATATTCCACTTTGCATTCTGTAAGATACGAACCAGACTTAAAGCTGTTGTTCCGAGAAGAAGAAGATACATCTTTCCCTGCATTAACCATGAACAAAATTTTGAAGACAACAGAGAGGTGACGTGATAGAATATATATGGACATCTGCCATCTGAATACTGTAATTAAGAGTTCAATATCTCAGCCTAACATCCTCATATACTTAAAGCCGTAATTATCCCACATGTTGATTGGCGACTCCCTCGTAAAACCGGTTTAATTTTGATTTATATCATCAGTAGCTGTTCAAAGTTATACTCATGGCCATGCACGGATGCTGCGAGAGACAGAGAGAGAGAATATGTATGCATGAATCTGTGGAAACATGTACATGTGAAAAGAGACTAGGCAGAGAAGGAGGGAGCGACAGGAACTACCTGAACCAAATGAAGATTTGAGGCACGACTTAGCAGGACAAAAGCAAATTCTCCGATTTGAGCAAGTAGCACCCCAGCCTAGAGCATAATTCAGGAAATTGTTGTTTTCAAACTACAATTTGTCAAAAGGATATAATTTATCCTGATTTCTTCGATATACTTAGCAAGGCCTACTCACATGGAATGATGTCCTAATGTTATACCCAAAAGCTTTGATAACCACAGCAGCAACAGCTGTCTTCACAACTACAACGAGAATCACAGATGCCAACAATATATCGACATGGTTCCATAGAAAATGAACATGTATGAGCATTCCAATACTAGAAAGGAAGAGAGCTGCAAACAGGTTACGTATTGGTTCCACCTACAAAGTAGAATAACATTGAATAAAATAACATATTAGTTATAATTTTTCTATGCATGAAAGCAAGATCGTACAAAATTTCACCACTAGGGCCAATGGTAAAAATTCCAAGTTTTTTGGTTAAAAAGTATGTTATCAACGTATTACTTTATTGAATTGATTGGTTGATTTCCCAGTTGGGACTGGATACCAAGCATGCACTAAATGATTAAAACCCTACCCTGTACTTGTATGTAGAGGGTTATAGCATTTATGTTAGTTGAGCGTACATAAAGAAGATGATCAATGAATGCATAAGAAAGACCGAATTTCAAGAGATGTACATAGAGACTTATAACGATAACAAAGACAGAAACAAGACAACTACGTTCATGCAACAGTATGTTGACATAAATGGGAAAAATAAGAACGCCTTCATATGCTCATAAGAATACCTGGTCTAAAGTATGCTGTGCTAAGTCAGTGGTGGATATCATAACCCCAGCCACAAATGAACCCAATTCAAGACTCAGGCCCAGCTTGTCACTGCACTGAATCATTTGAAGGAAAGACAAACTATAAACATGATGGATATGAGATACTTCAAGAAATAGGGATTCAGCTGGAATTCGGTTGGATTTCCTAACCACAACTTCATTCAATAATTGAGGGTAACCCTCTTCATCACAAAATATTTCCTTCTTATATTAGAGTATTACTCAAGTATTACAACATATTACTCAAGGCCACAAACTGGCAATATGATAAATCATTAAATATAAGTTGCGAATTTTGTATGCTATATCTTAGTCATCATAATTTAAGAAAGTCATATCATTCTTTGTTTTCTAATAACTGATTAATAAAGAAGCTTAAACTAGTACTACTACAATTAAAAAATCAAGTCACAAACAATAAATTGGCTTTTTATAAGAAACACAATTCTATTCCATTTATCATCTCTCTTTCAAACACAAGAAATGCCTTCAAGCAACCAAATTCTCTGGTTTTAGGAAAACAGTTCCTGTAAAGAAAGCATTCGCAAAATGTAATGTGATTGGTCTAATGAGAATGGTAACAAGGACATGCAACGGCTGAGATAAGGCGATATATGCCCATAAAAGGTACAAGACACTGTAAACCTTTGTTATAGAGTCTAGAAGGTTCAGGAAATACAGCATGTATCCAATATAGCCTTTCGAACAATAAAGGAACTAGAACTTCTTAACAATTCAGGAAGAGGTAAAATCTTCAAGTCAGTAAGTTGCAATGTTTTAGGCACAGCAAATATTTGTTTTTTCATATGAGAGGGAAAGCTAAACACATTTTGTACTTACCCAAGCAGATAACAAACAGAAGGCAACAGCGGCTAGCTGGTAGAGTTCATTAGTCTGATTCACAACATAGAAAAAGAATTGTGAACTTACAAAAGAAATCCTAGTCAGCACCAAGACAAAACCAAACATAACCATGAAAAAGCAAGATGTTGGTGAAATTCCAGAGATGTGGTCAAACTTACTTGAGATGATATCTGCATCATTAACTTAAGGAAGCGAGGAACAAATGACCAAGACAAAAAGGACGCAGCAGTGAGATAAGTGGATAGCACCAATAACCTGATGTTAAATAAATCATAGGAGCAAGCTTCAGTAAACATCTTTAAGGGTCAACCTATATAGGACCAAAAAGAACAACAATAGGAAAACAAAGACCCAAAAGGAAAGAAAGCATGTAAACTTTACAGTTGCCAAAAATGAGGGAAACAAAAGATTGGAAAGAAGAAGATGCAGAAATGAACTTACGACTTCCCCATCGAGACCATTCCTTGTAATAAGCCACTGTTTCCACCCAAAACAGGAAGCAAGGCAAATAGTAAACCAACAGCACAATCCTGAACCAATTCCAGTAATGGGATGAATGGTGTGTAATAAGATAAGCAAGGTTTCACCTCACCATTTAATAAGTATGTCAGTATAAATAAAATAAACAGTAAACACATAGAACCTGAAAAATAAGGGTCCCAATTGTAACTTGACCATGAAGAGCATTATTGCTATTCTTTTCTACTAAAAATTTCACCACCTGGCACGTGAAACAATGAAGACAAATCATTACAGTACTGTCAGGAGCAATGAGAAGCACAAGAGGAGGTTTTATTGTCAGAACTAGGAAAGAAAAATACCACTGCTGTTGATGACATTGACAAGAAGGCACCCACAAATACACCCTCAGATAAACTTGCTCCACATACCTGCAAAGTATTGGTATCCACACTAAGCATCCATTTGGAAGAAAACGTTTATGCCTATAGCAGAATGAAGGACATATCTAAGAACCACACCACAGCAGTTATGCCACAAAAGCACATATATATTGCGATTTGAAGCAGTCCTCCAACTACAGCAACAGGACCCACAACTTTCAACTGCATTAATGATGAGTTAAAATTGATTTTAGAAACTTGAAAGCAAAAGTTTTGCCATAAACTGCCGAACTTGTAGAACAAGATGGTCTAAGACAATAGTATACACCATTATTTCCCAAATCATGTATACAACACCTTTGTCAGAGAGAATTCCAAGCCTAAAGCAAAGAGAAGAAAGACAACACCAAATTGTGCAACAGTTTCAACCTGTGATGAAACACGAAGTCTTGTGTCACAATTGAACAACTTAAAAAGAATATATCTCATTGATTCACCACAGACACAGCCATATTTGTATCATTTTTGGCCTCATAAACATTAACATAATTCTTCAATGAACACTGTAACTTGAAATGGCATACCTGAACCATCTCGCTAATGAATTTCAGACCTCCAGGTCCAATAAGTGAACCAGCAAGAAGATAGCCCACTATAGCCTGCCATATTTTTATCTTTCAGAAAAATAACCTTATGGAAATTCAACCTACAGATTGTGCCTTCTTGCCGAACACCAATCTCAAGTTGCATAAAACATTCATCAGATGCAAGAAATTGAAGATTACTGGAAATAGTATATGGTGTTGCTCACCGGTTGTCCTAAACAAGAAAAGACAATTCCACCAATGGCAGCAGAAACTATGACTACAACTAGATCTGAAATCAATCTGCAGGAAATAAACCAACATATCAAATGTATCAAATAACCAGACAACCAAATTTTACAGCTTCTATCACAACAAATAAGCTGGGCCCATGAACTAAACCTCAGATCCACTTGAAGTACCGGGAACTTGGATTTCTTGTTTGACATGACGAACACATTGTCCTGAAATTGGTTAGATGTTCATATCAGAAATAATGAAACTTGAAACCTTAATATAGTTGAATTTGTAATCCTTCCTAAGAGATTTCCATAAGAAGTTTTGTCAAACCTTTTTGTCAATTAAGGTTGTCATGTCTTCAGAGTCATCATTTTCCAAGGAAAACACATCTTGAATCTGGAAAGGTCTTGTTCCACTGGAAAAAGGAAGAAGAGAAAACAAACACATCACCAAATTCTGTCATTTCCCACCATAGGATAGATGTATATCTTTAATTTGTAGCCAACAATTACACTACAATAAATCTTATAGATCCCGTACTTTCCCACTTGAGTATCATTCTTCTTGGGCTTTTCATGGGTGATTTTAGCCACAGTCTCCAGCACAGCCTGTAAAAACATAAGAAAGACTCATTAAGAAGTGAGCAAGAATTACAAGAGACAAATAAACAAAACATGAAAATAATCAACAACATCGCTAGGTTGAACCAATTCAAGTCCAATGGTAACGGGCTTAATCAGAGTCAAATTCAATCTAACTTCTCAAGCCAACATTAGTGACATCTTGTGCCAAAAAATCCAAATTTCAGGTGTAATTCCTGAAAAAGAAATTTGCATCCCTCAACCATTGACTATTTGACAAACATAAGCTAGATAAGAAGCCAAAATCATTAACATTCTCCTTCTCTTTATGCATTAAAGTGTAGTAGCACACTACATTAAGGTTATTAACCAGAGAGCGCGTTACACAAAGGAAACTATTCATCAGAATTCAAAGGCCAGTCCTAAACTACAAAATGAGAAGCACATAGTTTAAATTTCAAAAAAAATAAAAGAACAAGTTTTGACTTTGCACTCTGCCTTGCAGTTGCAAAAACAATTCAGAGAATGCAAGCAATGCATGAGTAGAACAGAATTAAGAAAGAGAAGACATACTTGTTGATCTGCTACAGTGCTGTTAAAGTTGCTTCCATCAGAACCTAATCAAAAATACAAACAAAAAGTTAAAATTAAAGAAGCCTATTCGATCAATTAAGCAACAAATCAGCCTTGAAAGGAATGAAACATCGGTGGTCTTCACAACTAAAACAGAGACTTCCATTAAACCCAAGGTATAGTAAGACCAAGTCCTAAAACTTGTTAAAAGCTTCCACATTTCGACAATTTGAGTAAAACCCACGTACCTTGTGCATACCATTGCTAAGCCTAAACAGATTTTAAACTACATTTTATTATTATCAAACCTCAATTATCAGCATAAAACAATAAAGCGGCAGATTTTGCACCTTCAGATTGATCGTTGTCGGAGAACTCTTTCTCGAGAACCCGATCGAACATGTTGGCAATGCTTCCTTCTCCATCTCCAGCCGTCGAGGAATTCAACAAATTCCCGTAAAACCTCTCACGCATTTCCTGATCAGATCTCGCACACCCACCGTCCCGCACGTGAACCGCAAGTATCATCAACATGCAAGACCACAATCTAAAAGCTCCTCCTCGCTTCTTCATCCCCATGAAATCAATCCTTACAATATCTCTTCCCTCTCTCTCCACTACACTTCCATAATTCAAAAGGATGAGAAAAAACAAAGTTGGTTATGGTGGAGATCGATTCGAATGTGGTAAACGGATTGAATAGTATTTTTGCTTTTCGGTAACCAAAAAAGAAAAATAAAAAATGCTGATTTAATTAAAAGTTTGACTAAAAATAATTTATTAAATTATGTTATTAATTAAAATAATATTATTTTATTAAATTTTATTAAAATGATAAGTTTTAGCCTTTATTATTAACATTATTAATTATTTATTTATCTTACTAAAAATGTCTTTGTAATAAAGGTTTGAATTATAAAATGATTTAAAATAGAATTAGTATTATAGATAATTTAAAGAGTTAATTAAAAAAATCTCAAACTTTATTTAATTATACAATTATAACCAAAATTTAAAAAAGTGGCAATTAAATACTTAAATTTTTATTTTTCAATTTTAACCCGATATTACTATTTTTATTAATATTGTTAACGTGACTTGTCACATAAGACATAAATTATAAATATTTATACACATTAAACTTAATTAAGTTTTTTTAACTAAATCGTTTTGAAATTGAAATTTCTAAATCAAATTCTGTTATGTCGGTCTGAGACAATAACGATACTTTGTTATATTATATATTAGTGCTCTGAATGAAATTCCAGTTTGTCACCTTAAGTCTTCTTTTTTTTTGGGGGGACTGATTAGGCTTTTCAATTTTAGCAATTTAAGTAGCGAGTTTGATTTAGGAATTTCAATTCCAAAATAACGTAACATAATTAAATTTAATTAAGTATGACGTGTATATGTGTTTAAAATAAGTTGCGAATTTTGTATGCTATATCTTAGTTCGTGTCATTTTATTTATGATTGATATGAACAATTGCAGGAGACCTTAACCTTTATATATATATATATATGTAGCATTAATATCGGATTTTCACATCACAAGATTGATATAGGTCTGATCCACACTGATTAGGATCTATTTTTTACATGGACTTCGATCCATTGATTTAAATCATTTATTGGATTATTTTATTATCTTTACCTAGACCGTAACTTAACCAATAAATTATTAAAAAATAAAAAACATAATTACTAATTATCCAACTCTACGAAAAAGAAAGACAAAATTATCAGACAGCTATTAAATAAATTTTATTTATTTTACTTTATAAATACTAATTAATTTATAAAAATTGGTCAAATTGGCGGTCAACATCCGTTTTTAAAACATGCAAAAAAAAAAACATTTAAAGTCTTGATTGTCAGCCGGTGAGGCGGCGCATAGTTGACCGTTAAATATTGACCCCACTCACAAGGAGCGTGGCGTCCACATCCACACGCAATATTACGGAGCCGATTGTGGCTCTTGACCTCACACCTCATTAGAGATTAGGCAGAACAGAGGAGAACAGAACAGAACAGAAGAGAGCACAGCAATCCTTTATCTATGGCAACGATAAGTGGGTGTACTTTAGGCGCTGTTTCATGCTACAGCAGGTCAAGAGTTGAAGTACTCAACAGGCCAAGTGGAGTAGCTGCCGTGAGGCCGAGGAGAGCGGTGGCGTTAAGGGCAGAAGCGGCGCCGATAAACCCAGAAGTCAGGAAGAATGAAGAGAAGGTGGTTGACTCTGTTCTTGTAGCCGACCTCTCTAAGCCCCTCACTGCCTATTGCAGGTTTGGTTTTAACTTGAAACTTTCTAGTTTCGATCCTCAGAAATTTCCAGTTATTCACTTGAATTTTTGTAGAAATTGTAAATTTTGATGGGGTGTATTACTTGGTATTTGAAGATGTTGGAGGTCAGGGACTTTCCCTTTATGCGATGGAAGCCATGTGAAGCACAATAAAGCTACTGGGGACAACGTTGGGCCATTGTTGTTGAAGAAGCAGAAAGAGTGAGCTGTGTGTGTTATTTTGCCCGAGGAACAGAATTTGCTGTGATGAATAATGTTGTTGGATACTGTTATCTGTTATTATCTGTTCCAGGTTGAACTTTGTTTTTCATTCCTACAACATTGGAACTGCAGTTAATTCTTCAACATTTAGTTCCAGTTTTGCTGGGAGTGAGGAAGAACCAAAGCTAACTCAAGAAGGTTTTAATATGATTACGTGAAACGACATTAATTTGTCTTAAATTTCTATGAAAACCATGGTGTTTTTGGTCAATTACTGAAATGATATTGACTCTGTTTAGCAATCAACTGATTGCATTAGCTGTTAGTTGATGGCTGATTATATCAGTTGATTTGACCAGCAAATTGCATTAGCTGTTTGTTAGAGATTTTGGTAAAATTAGTTGTTCAGTGTTAGTTGTTTAAGTATAAAATGACTTATGAGTACATGACTAAAAAAATAACAAGAATATAAATATTATATATTTTAGTATTTCGTTGAATATTCTTATAAAAATTTAAATTTTAGAGAAGTTTTGTTCACCTGTACTGTTTCATCATCTATGAGAAATTTATGCAACTCTTTCTATTTTCTTTTTTGTTCAAGGTCAATATTTTATTTCCAACCTATAATTGCATAAAATAATTATAATAACAAATAATGTTCCTAAAACATAAGTATCTAGGAACCTCAACTAGGTTGTCTTATTTACTAGAAATTGTTGTATATTAAAACTAAAAAAAATATGACTTGTGTAGTACTTACCTGCAAGTTAATCAATAATACAATTTAAACATCAAAATATTACGCAATTACACAAATGGAAGAATTGAAGGCTGGCTAGCATCACTAATAAGTAGAAGAAGAAAAGTGTAAAGAATGTCCTTATTTAAGCAAGGGTTGAAGTGTTTGATGCTCTTTTTTCTTCTTTAGATGCTAGTGGTGGATATATATATATAGGAAAGGGTATAGTTGGGTTTTGATACATATCATTTCAACTGTTGGACGAAAACGCTCATATATTGCAGCGTTTTCATTTTCAACTGTTCACCTTTAATAAGCTTATAAAAAAGCTGCTCTCCAAACAATGTTGTTAGCTGTTTGAAAAGTCAAACAGCTAACAACAACCAATCTTTAAAACATCTAACAACAATCAATCAGCTGAAAAAACAATTGGTTAGTTGGTATCCAAATAAGGCCTTTGTATAGGATTATGTTAGGCTTACCCTGATAAAGCAAACACACGCAAAAGTAGGATAATTGTGTGTAAAAAATTACAAGGTACT
>JANZXV010000007.1:22728433-22741599 GCA_027576455.1 Erythroxylum roigii
TTTCCCATGATTACTTATCAGTCATTCTTAGTACCTCAAGAAAATCAATTTCAACATTTCATAATATCTTAATAAGATCAATTCGTATCATAACGTATATGATTAGAACATCCTTATAATAAGGTTCAATAAGGCAATAAGCAAATTCATTTACTCCAGTACCTTGGCATATGCCACCATCAATTAACCGATGATACTTGAATTCCAATTGATTCCAGACAACACTTATATCTTTGTTCCTGCCTTCAATTGGGGTATCTCAACATGATCGTGACAGAAACCTATTTTTGTAGGCCACTATCGTGCCCTGCACTTTCTTCCTCACATTAACACAATTACTAACATCAATTCTACTCCAATTTTCCAAAATTTACCTCTTCTAATGCTACCTCATTTCATAACAATTGAACTATCATTTTGAGTGCATTCACTCCTCTCATGTCATTCATCATCTTTTCCTTAATCACGCTTATACATAAAATCCCAATTTATGAGCATTTCTAACTTTCTCCATACTACACATCATTCATCTCTTGTAAAGTCATTTATAACTATTTATTCCATTTTTTAATCCCATTTTCCTATTGTCCTTTATTTCATCGTCCATATGAATATCCTTAATCCATTCAAAATTATAGATGTAGACTCATCAAGAAAGTTTGATCTCAATATCACAGACATATTATTCCGCTAAATCATAACTTGTATCACATTTATCCAACATTCATTTGAAATCCAAGTCTAACCTTTCAAGGTTATAGAAAAATTTAATTCCTTTAACCCGGCTTGTACACTTTAGTCTCATCATTTCCACTTATATCCTTATTTTCCTCAAACAATCCGCAACAATGCATTCACATTAAGTTTACATTTGAGGATATATTCTCACAGTACAATATTAGCATCGTCTTCTATAATACATTCACCAATACAATTGTGTTAAATCTTTGTCTGTCATATCTAATCATATATAATTTCTCATTTCTACATATCCACAACTTCCATTTTCCCATATTATGACATATCATCACTTTTCTCAGACTTTACATCATCTTAAACACTTAACACATGCTCATGCATGTGACTCATACTCATGCGACTCAGACTAGGGATCAGTTGCCACTGTCTGTTGTGACATGACTTAAAACCATGTAACTTGACCCATATTTCAAAAAATGCCCATATAAGATAGTACTTCTGGGCTTTGATACCACATATGTAGCACCCCACTCCCGTTTGTCTAACGGGGTACTCTTCAAAGCCTGAAAAATAATTGAAAATTTTGGGTGAGTTTTGCAAACTCAATGAGTGACTATCATCGATGGCTCACCCAATCACATAAAACATAATTCACATCATTACACATTTCACACTTCACATTCAATACAATTTAATCACTCATATTAAGCATATGCAGCGCAAATGAGACCCACTTTCCATTTGTTATTTTGTTATGACCGAGTGCCTAAACTGTCCCATATAGGGATCATTAATAACTGTCCCTTATCCGCTTGGGGGATATAGAGTTCATTAAACGTTAAGCCTGGGGCTCTAATTCACTTTTGAGCTTGAAGCTCATTTACACTCATTGAGCTTTAAGCTCTGATTGTTGGCTACTCTAGTCACAACAGTCATTATATTTCATGTATTCATGCAATGGAATGCATCAATCACATTTGCATGTTCCCATTTAATCTCATTCCCACATCATCAGACCTTAGTTCGGCATTCAACATTAAGTTGAGAATCACACATTCACTTACATTCAAATGCACATTCAGAACACATTTAACAGCCACATTAAGTACACTTAGTTCTTCTCATTCACATACAAGCAATCATCATAATCATCGGACCTTTTGTCTGGAATCAACAATCAAGACGCATTCATTCCGACATTCAGTAGTCAATTAATACAAAAATCAAACAAAACAAAACAAACAATGAAATGAGACCATCTAGGTCTACTCACAATACGCTCCAGATTAGCATTTGTTTTCAAATTCTGGGAACGCCTGAATGCAAACTTTTAACCTGCACAACCCATTTATGCAATACACACATTGCATACACATTAATAATTTTGCACATTTATAAGCTTTCATTTATACACATGTGTGTATATGGAATATATACAATGCATGTTCATGATAATCCCGGGTATATTATCAAATTCTCCCCTTATCACATTATCATTTTTTTCCGCACCAATCGTTTTCATAATAACTCATTTCTCGTTCATTTCCACTAAATACACTTTACTTCACTTTTTGAATCACAACTTTAATCAACGAGTTAGGAGAAAAAGACAGCTAGGAGAAAATGAACATCGACGAACGGGGGGAGGGGGGTAAGCAGCAAACTTTAAAGAAAACGATGTCGTTTTCGATTTATAAAAATGTTGAAGACGAAGTTAACGGTGTCGTTTAAATTTTATATTTACCGACGAAATAACCCTTTCGTCGCTAAATCATAGACGAAATCCAGTTCCGTTGGTACACCCTGATTCGATTATGTTTTATTAAATACGATGTAGTTGAAGCAAACGACAACGGTTAACTATCATTTGCACCTCTTTTACCGACGTTGATTCCTATTCTGTCGCTATATATCCATCTTTACCGAGGGACATTTCGTCCATCGCAAATTATCATATATTACGACAATTTCACATACGGTATGTGATTTTCCGTCGCTAATTTTCAACGGCGTTGTTTTCGTTGATAATTTTTCGTCAGAAATCAATAATTTTCTTGTAGTGAAATATAAGTAAAAATACCTTAAAAGTGGCACAATTAGTATCAGATAATTTTATTAAATTTGCAATAAATTTACAAGCCATACAAGGAAGAAAGTTAAACCTTACACAAGCTCGAGTGAGATTTCATCATAAAATTAATTAATAATAGATGGAGTAACCCATTAGGCTTATATTTAGTCTTCTTTTCCCTTTTTTTGACGTAAGACACTCACAAGTGAGCATTTTCAATAAAATTTTTTAAAAATTTAATATTTATAAATTTTGTTTCGTACATTTTTTAATTCTCAAATATTTCGTGTTAAAGACACATTAACGTTATTTTAGATTTTATTATCAAATATTTAAATTGAGCCTATTATTTAATTTTAAATAGATAATAGCAACTTACCTATTATAAATCCTTTTTGTACATCTCCATAAATAACTCATGCCCTTATCCTTTTCTTTTTTTTAACCAATAAGTATTGTACATATGTATATACTTCTTTTAAATTAGTTACAGAGGAGGAGTCCAAATTTAATTCAACAAAATAGGAAAATCCACAGATGCTTTAAATTCACACTATAAGCATATCTGACTGCATAATGCCTATACAGGAAATCATTTCAATTCACAATCATTCTTATCTAAAAGAAGCATAACAAAGCCAATTGACTAAATTAAAAAAAAAATCATAGCCAAACTTATGCATTTACCTTAATACAAACTACTATCCAGGTGATTATTAGATAAGTGAAACCACGTATTGAATTACATTTAACATGAAAGAGTTCAAAACAAATATTATAAGAATGTGACAATCATTAATTTTTTTAAAATTACATCTAACATGAAAGAGTTCAAACCAAATATTATAAGAATGTGACAATCATTAATTTTTTTAAAAATTAGACTAAAAATTAAAATTGTAAGATGAGACATTCAATGTTTAAATGTGCAATCAATATTAAATTATTGTAAAAATGATGTATAGCACAAATTGAGTAAAAGTGGAAATGTTAAAATCAGATTGAAAAGCGCTTTTTATCCATAAAAAAGTTGAATTAAATGAATATTAATAGTTTATACTAATTTATATAAATAAATTAATTTATAAAATTAGTCGATTAATTAATAAACTGAATAGTTTTTTATAATAAATGTTACTAAAAATTTTGATGAATTTAATATGTTTCGGTTAAATTGATTAGACTAATTTGATTTTTTTTTTAGTCTTAGATCAGGGTATCTACCGGCGGACCCAGTGACTAATCCCCTTGCTGGTTTGTAGGCACCTCACAGGGTGAGACAGCTGGCTCAAGAATTTAAGACTCCTCCATACCCAAGTCAATAATCGAACCCCTGACCTTTAGTTAAGGATGGATGGGTCCCTGTCACTCAACCACATCCCTTGGGTTGATTTTTTTTTAATTATTAACATTTGTCTTTAATTCTAAACTTTATATATTTATTTAAAAATTTTAACTCTTATAATCGTTTTCTAGTGATTAAAGTTATTATTATAAATAAAAATAAAATTTATAATCAATCTAAATGGGTCATTTTACTTATTTTGTACATTACTTCTAATTAGGTCCGTCTCCGATTTAACCTCGACCGAACGCTGACTCCCGGTACAGGTTGTGTTCTGTTCCATAGCCAGCGAAGTCAAACCTCGTAATTTCCGGCAGTGACTAGTGAGTAAAAAGAAGCTTACACTTGTGGGACATGCTGAGTCCGATAACATACGTGGGATATTCTGATTGTCCATCTGGCAGATACCTTACTGGAAGAAGACCACCTCGGTGTATAGAGTCAAAGAAGGCAAGTAGATGAAGATGAAAGAAGAAGGAGGAGGAGTGGCTGTGCAAGGGAAGAAACGTGTCGAGAGGAGAGAAAGAAGAGGAAGGGGCAGTGCGTCGTATTTGCTTTGCCCTCGAATGTTACACCATTAACAGAGAAAATACAACGCGTTGCGTTTGGTCACTTGTGCGTTTCAGTAACCGAAGAAGAAACCAACATACTATAACTCTCTAGACTCGATATCTATCTCACTCATTTCACTATCACCCGATAGTTTTTTGAACTTGAAGCTTGACTACTCGGTTCAGGTATGGCTAACTCCAACCGCAGAATGCAGAACAATCGCTTCGTTGGCGAGGAAGATACGCCGGAGAGATGCAGAGAGCGTCGACAAAGAAGAATCATGATGAGACGGCAATTGGGAAACAACACCACAAATAATGGCTCGGCTCCGCAGACAACTCAGACTCAGGTACCGCCAAAGGCGTCTGGCAGTTCTTGTGGGGCCTCCAGTAGCGGGAAACGGGTTCGTGTAGACGAGTCCGGAAATTCACCGTCGAAAAGGGTTTCAACTTCCGGTGATGAAAACAGGGAGGAGATTCCTGCTCCTTCACCTTCACCGCTGCCGCCGCCACAACAGTCGGTAGTAACGATGCCAGCTCGAGCAGTTCTCGCGCCTGTCTTCGGAAGTATGTCCGTAGCCGGAAGGTCACGTGAAATGGAGGATGCTATTCTCACGTTGGGTAATCTCTGCGAACCGGAGATAAACGCTCGCCGACCTGTGCACGTGTTCGGTGTGTTCGACGGACATGGAGGGTCTCACGTAAGCTTTGGCTCACTATGGGTAGTTTCGTCATATCGTATATGATAATAAAAAGGCAGCTCTTTCCGCGCAGGTGGCGAGAATGTGTAGACAAAAGGTGCACGTGGTCCTAGGAGAAGAACTTGCGCGTGTGGACAGCGCCGCTAGGGAGAGGAGTCGGGAAAGCGACCTGAACGGACAGCAGCCCGTGGGTTGGGTCCAAGGACTTGGTTTAGGCGGCGAGGAGTGGAAGCTGACGTGGACACAGGTCCTAAAGAGAATCTTCCATAGGGTGGACCAAGTAGCCCTAAGCATGTGCCCATGTGGAGCCATGGGCAAGGGTTGTAGGTGCCACCCTATGGAGACGGCGTTTGAGGGCTCCACCGCCGTTCTCTCCATTTTAACCCCCGAACACATCATCGTCGCCAACTGCGGTGACTCACGGGCTGTCCTCTGCCGCCGCGGTAGACCCATTGCCCTAAGCTTCGATCACAAGGTTAGTTTTTAGTTTCCGACCTCGGTTCTTTTTTCTCTTGACTTTTCACCGTTGACCGGCGGCAGGTGGTAGGTCTTTTACACCTGATGGGCTTTTGACGGTCAAGCTTCCATGTCAATAAGCCACGTGTTGGATAAGGGGGACACGTGGCTTGGTTCTTTTATGGATAAACTCGTGTCTTTTTGCATGAAAACTTTGTCTTCACATCAAACCGATTCTGTCTTGTAATGACTCTGGATCTTTATTTACTTTGAACAGCTTTCTTATGTCAGTGTTCAAAGTAACAGTTTCGTATAGGTTAAATCGCTAAAACTCCATTACTGTAACTTAAACAACTGTAGTAGTTGATGCGATTATGTTGCAGAAGACAGGACATGTTCGCAGGTGGTAGTGTTTACGTTGTTTGTGTTCTTTTCATCTTTTAAACCTTAGTTTGCTTAGGTTATTAAAATGGGTATATCTGATTTATGTTGCAGCCGGACAGACCAGACGAGCTTGCAAGGATCACAGCTGCTGGTGGCCGAGTGACTTACCAAGACTCGGCGAGAGTGGAGGGCATCTTAGCGATGTCCCGCGCCATAGGTATTCTAATTACCATCCTGTTCTTGGTTTGGTGCTAGCTTGTTCTTCGTTAATTTACTTAGACCTACTGATCTTATATGATGTTTAGATGTAACGGCAACGTACTTAGTTTCTTGATTTCTTGAATTGCTTTTCAACGTACCAAAAAAGAAAATATATAGTTCAGTTCATCTGAGAAGTGGTATTAGCTTTCAAGCTTTCTTCTGGTGGTTCTTTATTCTAAAGAACAATTTCATATGTGGACTTTTAGTGCACTGAAATTTCATGCAGTAAGCATGAATATACATAATTAGGTGCAGTGAAGGTTATATAGGATTAACCAATTTCTTGGCTGCTCATGTCAAGGTTGGTTCTGGAATTAAAACAAAGAAAGTAAATATCCATTGGTATTAACTGCAATGTGGTACCAAAGGGTACCATAGGACTTTAAATCTTGGCAAGTTGAATCCTATAGATGACCTTGTAGTTCATATATTTACTGAACATATTACCAAACTAGTATTTCGAGTCCCATGGCTATTTTATGGTCATTGTAAGGATAGGAATTGAAAGGTATTGATTCCATAGAGTCTTGTGATTCAAGTCCTCTTATGTGATACAAACTTCATATGATCATCCAATGAGGTTACTCTTTATAATGGCAATGATTAGCAAAGGCTATGAAAAGATAGAGTCACTCTCTAGACAGGATTGGGATTTTGAGTTTACCTCTAAGATCAAGTTGGTTGGTGACTTTTTATCTTGTAGAAGCATTTATTATCCTCTAAATTAGTTATTCTTATATAACCTCTTTACAATTTCTTCTTTTTTTTTTTTCTAGATTTGGAAAGACTAAAATCCCAATAGGCATCTAATGAGTCTAGATATGGAATAGTCTTAATAGATAGTCTCATTTGGTTAAGTCCAACACATGCTTTATGATATAAGATTGAACGTAGTGCATGGTTGGCTCTTAGCTCTCATGGCATGGAAATCAAGGTTTTCAAGAGATGAATTTCTAAACAAGCCTATCGATGTTGAAGTGGTCAATCTCTAAAAGAAAAACATACCCTACCATTTGCCTTCTAAAGGGAAGGCACTCCGAACAAACATGATTCGACTTTTTTCAATCGTATGGTCCTAAAATTTGAATGATTTAGGACATCTCTCATCATTATTCTTTATTCCTTTGGAAAAATTTTCAAATAGTCGTGTTGAAGTTCAAATGCAATCCTTTCTCTAGGAAAGTTTGAGCAAAGCTCGTGCCTCAAATGAACATAGAGGAGATGACATTATATCGGAAGATGGGATGCAAACAAGCCTACAATTTAGTTGTTCTACAACTATGGTTGTAATTGAGATTTGAATTTCATTGTTGTTTTCCATTATTGAATGAACGGAGTTTTAATTGATAATGATTCATACTTGGTATAAATTATACCCTTCCTTATAAAATAATTGATGACAGGAAAGCAATGCTCCTTTCCTTCTTTTCCTTACAAATATTAAAACCTATTTAGAATAAACCAAGAGCAACAAGGAACTACAATCATCAAGGTCAAATAGATGTCAAGATTTTGCTTGTTATCTCTGGGAAAACTTGATTAGAGCTCGTGCCTCAAACGAACATGAAGGAGACGACATTACATCGGAGGATGGGACACAAAGAAGCCTACAATTTAGTTGTTCTACAACTACAATTCTAATTGAGATTTGAACTTCATTGTTTGTTTGCCATTTTTGAATGAATGGACTTTTAATATATAATGATTCATACTTAGTATAAATTATAACCTTCCTTATAAAATAATTGATGATAGGAAAACAATGTTCCTTTCCTTCTTTTCCTTACAAATATTAAAACCTACTTAGAATAAACCAAGGGCAACAAGGAACTAAAATCATCAAGGTTAAATGGATGTCAAGATCACACTTGTTATCTAAGGTGATCAAACCTGACCAATAAATTTGGGGATGATAGATGAATACTAAGGTGTTAAGCATTCATCTCATTGATTTGACTCCAAAAGAGTGAACAAGCAAGCAATAAGCCTCTTGATCATTATTGGCTTTTTATGAAGAAAGTTTTGCAAGTAAAGCTTCTTGGAATAAATTCTTTGAATACTTATTAAATTTTAATTAACTCACCTTTCCGAATCAATTGTCCACGTTCAATCATCAAGCTTAAAGAGATAGATATAAAGACCATGTTTATTAGTGCAATGCAACCTAACCGATATATTTAGGTGGTAGATGAATACTAAGATTAAGCGAATGGATCTCATTGATTCAAGTCTTGAAGAATGAACTAGCTTGAGACCTTCAACTAATCCCACGGAGAAATGAGCTTTATGATCATCATTGCTTTTCAGAAGGTAATTAGAATTTATTAGTGTAATGCGACCTAATCAATATATTTAGGCATGGTAGACAAATACTAAGATTAAGCAAATGGATCTCATTGATTCAAGTCTTGAAGAATGAACTAGCTTGAGACCTTTAGCTAATCCCTAAGAGAAATAAGCTTTATGACCATCATTGCTTTTCAGAAGGTAATTAGAAATTCTCAACATAAACTCTCTAAATGTTGATTTGAATTTAATTAATGTGCCCTACCCTTTTGAGTAATCCATTTCTAAGAAAACCACGGGAAATAAAGAGTATTGCATGAATCAACCTTTCTTGTTTAGTTGTTGAGCTTGAAGAGATGGATATAAAATTGATGCTTGTTAGCTAAGGTGAAAAGATCAAACTCTTAAGCATATGAATCTCATTATTATGACTTGTATGAAAGGTGATCAAGCATATGGCCTTTAACAAAATCATTGCTTCCCAACAAAGATGGCAATTAGGCCTTTTCATAATCATAACTTTAAATATCAATTAGAATTTAATTAACTCCCCCTTCTCCACAATCCCTTTTTATGAACACTAACAAATATCTAAAAGGAAGAAATCTTCCTCCTATAGTATTATGCATTGAATTTAACAAGGGCAATCAACTTTTTATGAACACTAATAAATATCTAAAAGGAAAACACCTTCCTCCTATAGTATTATGCATCAGATTTAAGAAGGTTGATTTGATCACTTGAGAAAGTCCATCTAACTGCTTTCTATTAATATTGAGACTACATAAATATCAAATTAAGGTAGATAGAAATTGCAAAAATCATTTGCTATGATGTCATTTTGTTGATGGAAGGCACAACATTGATTTCTTAGGATTAATACCCTAAGCTTTTGATTATAGATGCATAGACGATAAAAAAATATAAATTTATGACATTTCAAAAATATAGCTTGCAAGAAAAAGTGAAATTAGTTTAATGAACAAGAAATGACCTCGTTTTAATCATAAATTTGATGATTGTGAGGTCAATATCTAAAAGCTAATAACTTATTTTCAATAGCTCTATTTTACATGGCAATGTCTTTGTAGGAGACTGAGATACACTACAAGAAAATTAGTAATTACCGATAGAAAGTTATCGATGGAAGAGAAACGGAACCAAATTATTGACGAAAAATGACTTTTCGTAGGTAATATTGTCGGGAAAGATTACATTTTGCGACGGTAAAATTATCCGTCGGCAAAATGGAGGGAAATTATCTTAGCAAACTTTCCGACGGAATATAGCAACGATAGAAGACACTCGTCGGCAAAAGAGGCGAGAATGATGGGCGGAATAAAAAAGTTTTGAGTTTACCGACAGAAATGTTTTTGTCGCAAAATTTTCAGCGAAAAATAGCAACGGTAGAAAACTTGAGTAGTAAAGGAAGAGGGAATGTTTGACGGAATACAATTTTGGTAGCACTTTTGGTAGCACTCAAGTGTTTCAGAACCATAAATTTTGTTCTTTGATCATATATTCGTGAAGGAAACAACTAAAAATGTGCATTTATTATTACTTGTTTTGGTTCCTTGTACCTTTGTTCTTCGTAGCTTTCCAATGTATCAAGTCTTGGACAAGGATTCCGACGAAATAGAATTTATAGACATCAGTGACAGTTAGGGAAATCTGAAACACATATACTTAGAATACTCATTAAGCGATTGATGCCAAGCATAGCTAGATTTTCTACATCAATTGCAGCTGCTTTTATCTGTTAAGTTGCAATATGTGTTTTGGATGAATTTGAACGACATATGGTTTAATACTGGTTTTTGATGCTCAACAGGGGATAAGTTCTTGAAGCCAGTGGTGATATCAGAACCTGAGATCACCTTCAGGAGAAGAGATCCTGAAGATGAATGCTTAATCATTGCAAGTGATGGTCTGTGGGATGTGATGTCAATGGAAGTAGCTTGTGAAGTTGCTGTTGGATGCCTCCGAGAGGCAAGTCCTATCCGTGCAGGTTCTATGTATGATCCATCTCGAAGTATATTAGCTGCCGCGCTACTCACTCGTCTCGCCCTCGGCCGCGAAAGTCTCGATAACATCAGTGTCATTGTGGTGGATCTGAAGAGGAGCTGATGTCAGGACTCAGGAGGGGATTGACATGCAAGATGCATTTGGTCCGGTAGTTGTTTCCGACCTCATTATTCTACACAGGTGGATTTTACTAAGGCACCATTACATTATTACCCCAAATACAAAATCATTGAATGAACATTTTTAACTGGAAATTACTGATCAATCATTGACACGGTCTTTATCGAAGTAGAAGTAGTTTCCTGTGTCTATGTCGTCACCTTGGTTTTTCTGTGACCATATTGTCATATGAAGTTTGGGAAGCTTATGAGCTTGTCATACTATGGTGTCCAAGTCAAGACCTTTCAAGCCTCAAGCTACAAGCCAGGATATCACCGATTAGTCAGAAATTGGTGCTTGATATTATCAGGTTTCGTCGGATTCTAGTTCTACGGCCAGGATATCACCGATTCGTCAGAAATTCGTTAAGGAATGCGTCTACGGCCAGGATATCTGACCATACGTGTTGCAACACGTTCTCAGCCTCGTGTTAAGGTTTTCAAAAGTCTAAGCTCGTGTCATCGCCTTCTAGAAAAGCACGCTTGACCAGATGGAAAAGCACGCTTCATGTCAGATACATGCCTAAGCAATTAGTCAAACCACTCATACGAGTGCCTCTGTTTCTTCTTTGTGGACCACCATGACTCGGTAAATTATTCAAATAGGTTGGTAGGATTCAGATCAGGCTTGGTGAAGGGTCAATTTTAAAAAAAAAATCTTAGATTTTAATTAATTTTATAATAATAATTCAAATTTTAAAAAATAATATTAAAATAGTCTAATTTTCAATTTTAAAAAATACTAATATTTATCTTCTACCACATATTTTACAAGGATGATAATGAGCTGACTTATAGTTCTAAATCTATGTGTTTTCAATAAAACGACTCATAGGCTAGTCTTGTACACATTTTATAGGACGATAGTGGGCTGATTCATGGATTCAACTTTAGATGTTTTCAATGGAATGACTCGTGGGTTAAACCCAGGTTGAGATTAACCTAAGACTTAATTATTATAAGCAAAATTATATCGTTTTGCTTAAAATAGTTTAGTCTCGATCATGTTTGAATTAGGGCATATGGTGTTTTACACTTTTAACGTAAAAAGTTATTTTTAAAAAATTAGTTGTCATTCTTAATATTTTATAACTAATAAATATATATATAATATGTATTTTAAACAAATTATTTTAAAAATATATCGTTGCTTACATCCTTTTCACAGGAAAACTAAAAACAAATAATTAAAAAAAACTTGTGGGAGACATGTTTGACTTTTTAATTGTTTTCTTATCTCAAATTCATACCTAACCATTTGTCAGCAGATGTGTTGCTAATCAAGCGCATATACCTAAGGTGAATTATATTTAATATTTTAATATTTATTTAATTCTGCAATATTATTAAAATGTACAAAATACATCAACCGAATATTAAAATTATTAAATAACCAATTATTCGTTCATTATTATTGGAAATAATTATAAAATATAATTATTAAAAGTTAGAAGCTCAAAAAGAAATTACTAGTTTCGTTCTTGAAGGCGGTGGCTAGAAGTAGAAGATTCAAAGGTTACACCAAATTTAACAGATTAAGAGAAATCAACCCCTTAAATCACGCAGCCTTTTCTCTTGTCTTTTTGTTCTTCCTCTGTGTTGCTTAACAGCAACAATTGTAAGAGGTTGACTTGCTGCTATCTTGCCAAAGTTAACGCTGCTCAGAGTCACCAGGTTGGACATGAGTTTGTCCGAGGTCGCGACTTCAAATCTTTTAAAAATAACAAAATGAGGCTCGTAGGTCCTGTGAGGCTAATGTCAATGTGACACTTTTAGAGCTGAGTGTATATTTAGGATTTGGTTTCACTTCTTCTTATCCATCTCCAACCAACACACTAAAATACTAAATTTGATGTTTTGGCGTAAAAAATTCACTCTAAAGAAGGCAACAAATCTTAACATCATTTGGTGTATTATTATTCATTGCACCATTTTGATGTTAAGATTTGGTGTCTACCTTGGAGTGATTTTTTTGCACCAAAACACCAAATTCATGCACTAAAAGTTGTAAAAAGAAAACTTTATCCATTATCTTTTTAAAATATTCCTTTTATATCCTATTTTGTTTTTATATTGAATATAATATTAAATTTATTTTTAATATTTATTTTAATTCTTATTTTTAAGTGGTATAAATCGTTAATAAAATGTGTTAAAGAATGAAAAGTAAATTTGAAATAAAAAGTACATAAATTTAAATCATAACATTGATTTAAAAAATTAAAAAAT
>JANZXV010000007.1:22757030-22772602 GCA_027576455.1 Erythroxylum roigii
AACTTTCTACCAACTGACCGGCCTCGACATCATTCGGCCTACACCAAGACCTAAAATCTTGGAACCCGCTCGGCCTCGACATCGCTCGGCCTACCAAGACTCAAAATCTTGGATCGCTCAGCCTCGACATCGCTCGGCCTACCAAGACCCAAAATCTTGGATCGCTCGGCCTCGACATCATTCGGCCAAGTTGCCAAGACAGGATCTTGAAACCCGCTTGACCAGGTTGCCAAGACAGGATCTTGGAACCCGCTCGGCCTCGACATCGCTCGGCCTACCAAGACCCAAAATCTTGGATCGCTCGGCCTCAGCATCGTTCAGCCAGGTTCTCTCGCCTCGGTCGACCATGATTCTCTCAAACCCTACAACCGATCGACGCGTATTGAACGCACTCGTTCGCTACCTGCTATTTGAAAGACAATTTCTCATACGAAATTAATGACAGACTAAGCTTCATTCACCAAACTAAGAAGACAACAGAGAGTAAGGATAAGAGTTTTTATTTCTGTATATTTCTATTCTGGTCACAAGCCCGACCAGATGAGCTTTGAGAGTCCTATGGAGAAGAAATACCAACAGCTGGATCGACAATAGAGGAGGTTGGCAAAGTAACCGAGACAGGATCAGGGTCTCCGGGAAGAACTGGAGAGACACCCCCACGAGCTCGCTCCTCTTCTTCATCTGAACTGAGGCCCAGCAGATCATCCGGCAATGTCTCTCTCTCCTTCTCAGCTATTTCCTTTACCTCCTCGAGAGAGAGGCCGAGCTTTGAAGGAAGCATTGGCTCGGCAAAGTCCTCGAATGAAGGACCCTCCGACTCATCAAGAATGAGGACGCTATAGCAATTCCTCAAGATGGAAAGGGCTAAATCGCAAGCAAATTCTTTGCATTCATCGTTCAAATACCGCCCTTTCCATCGCTTGATTGCCTCAACCCTTTGCTCTTTGACAAAGCCTTCTAGCTCCAGCAGATATCTCGATGCTCGATCAGTCAGTCCTATCTTGACGCTCGATCGGTGGGTCCTATATCTACGCTCGATCGGTTGGCCTATCACGAGTTGTCATGACGAGCGGCACAATCTTCGTGTACTCCTTCGACCCTTCTCCATGATCAGACTCGAGGAGTAGGGGGCTTATGGTTGGGTTGATCGTGCTAGGCCCAAGCCCAAACTCAGAACGACACATGGGTCGATCGGCCTGTTCCTCGACGTTGACCTAATTCCTACAGGTATTTACTATATAAGTTCACTATTTCTCCACAAGGCAGGTACGACTTCAGAACCCTCGTACTCTCTTAATTCCTAGCCGTCCAAACTCTCACAAAAAGACTAACTTGAGCGTCGAAGGGGCCTTACGGGAGTCAACCCCTGGCGTGCCTTTAATATTATTCAGATTCATGGATCTAAACAATGACGTCCAGCCCCTGCAAATTCAGACTGAACCAATTAATATTATTATTTTGCTTGTATTATGTTTCCTGATCTTCTCTTATTCTGAATTCTTAGAGTTGTTGGCTTGGTGTACTGTGACAATTACATGTATACATATATATGCATAAAAACAAGCAACTGGTCTTATAGAAGTGAAAAAAAGCATAGTACTCGATGACCCAATGCCATATTCGAAGACAATACCACATGCTCTTACTAATTTGTTGCGTCCAATACTCTTTATCTTTGTTACAAGTTAATTACCACAACACAACAACTGAAAAGCGCTCTTTTGTCAGCTTGTGGATTGGAGGAGACAGCAATCATCGAGCAAACTAATTAGTATTTGGGGTTTATTGTAATCCTAGCTAATAATAATCTCAAAAACAAAGAAACTTGTCAAAGAGTTTGGCAAATTTTATGTATTGATGATCTGATACACGTTTATCTTAGCACTTATGGTATCTAGATAGATGCTTTGGCTATGGAGTTTATGTCAATACAAAGGAATATGCATCTGGGCATTCTTGTTTTCTTCTTTTTCTTCCCTTTTTTTTAATATTGATTTCAAATTCTTGTTGTCTTCTCTTATTATTTTTCTTTTTATTGGCTCGAAAGTCATGGCCAGCCAAAAGGCAGACACAACTTGCTTACCTAACCTTTAGAGCTACAAGTTGCATTGTTAAAGATGATTAGAGAAAAGTTGAAACATCTTATATGAATCTATAGAAAAGAATATTAAATCATTGTTTAACTAATTAATCTATATTTTTACTTTTCTTAAATTGAATTAGAGCTATTGTTGGATTAATGTAAAATTAAGAAGTATCAAATAGTATTATTAGAGAAAGTCTTTGGTAATAAGATGATGAACTAAGATAAGGAGAGGTAATAAACAAATACTGTTTTAAATTAACATATTCAACTCCTTTATGCTTTTCTTTTCAGATTTTTTCTGTGTTGTTTATCTTTGAACTAACACAGGTTTAATTCCTTTTGCTTTGATTCTCATTTTAGGACTCTGAAGCATTCTTGTGAGGTGATACATATTTAGTTGTCATTTTTCTGCCACTAATTTTGCATATAACAATCACTCAAAAGTTTTGTTGATACGTAAAATTTAAAAAAAAATCTAAAAATACGTAACTTTATTATTAATTAACAGAGAGATTATCTTTTATAAGCAAGTCCAACGACCATGAACATAATTAAAGAACTTGATAGAGATTGTTCCTTAAATTAAACAAAACAAAAAAATATATCAAGTTTTGAAATTTGATTTAGTCTTTATGAGATTAGTTGTAGAATGAAGAGATAACTGTTACAGGTTATACTTGATTTTTAATTATTACTGAAAATTTGTAGTTATTATTTTTTAAATTAATAAAATATATTATAATTAATTGATTTCTATGTTTGAGCTCTTCTAATTATTCTTGAATTGTTTCCATTTAGGCCATCCAAAATTTAATAATTACGTATGTTAGTTACTAATTAATAAGCTTATATTTCGTATGGTAGCTAGATAGACCAAGATTTGTAGAAACTTGCAATTACTAAAAGACATGCACCAGCTAGTAGTAATGATTGATCATTGGTAATTGGTAATTGATAATTGTTAATTGCTAATTACTTCTATTAATCTCCTTGACTTTCAAGGCCGTGTTTTGTCTTAACCACAGGTCTCCTTCTCCTCACACATTGTGTGCAACTCCACCAGAGGCATCTCTCAGTTTCTCCAAGCTTGATCCAGCTGTTCCTGAATTTCACCATCTTCCCACACTCTTTCTGTTGTCTATACATCGGCTTTGTTCATCTCCTTTGCTGGGTTAGACATGAATTGGAATTGTTTTTGTTGTATCGACCAAGAAAAGGAAACACATGTTACCAGGTAGGGTATGCTCAAGTTTCAATCCTTGAAAATTCAGAACAACTACTGATGTTTTTGTTTCTTCATTCCGTTTTGGTTTTTCAGTTTGAACAAGAATGGGGATTATCCCTGGGAATTGTACACCTTGAAAGAGATTCTTCAAGCAACAAACAATTTCCAAGATGATAATAAGATTGGAGAAGGTGGATTTGGAAGTGTATATTGGGGTCGAACAAGTAAAGGCCTTGAGGCAAGTTTGTTCATCCTTCTTGTTCTTTTAATAATTACCCTTTTCTCGTTTCAGGTTTCTTTGTTCAATTAGGTTATTTAACCTTACTCTTCCAGATTGCTGTGAAACGCCTGAAGGCGATGACTGCAAAAGCAGAGATGGAATTTGCTCTGGAAGTAGAGATTCTTGGTAGAGTCAGACATAAGAATCTCTTAGGTCTGAGAGGGTTCTATGCAGGTGGAGATGAGAGACTAATAGTGTATGATTACATGCCTAATCATAGTTTAATCACTCATTTGCATGGTCAACTCGCTCAGGATTGTCTACTTGATTGGCCAAGACGAATGAGCATAGCTCTTGGATCAGCAGAAGGAATAGCGTAAGTTTCAGCTCATCTCAAAGTTTCTTCAGGAAAAGTTTCTGTCAAGAACAACTTAAAACTCTGGTTTTTGTTTGATATTTCCTCAGAACAACTTGGTATTGATTACGAATCTGAAATTTATATCAGGTACTTGCACCATGAAGCAAGTCCTCACATAATACATCGAGACATAAAGGCCAGTAATGTTCTTTTAGATCCACAATTCCAAGCAAAAGTAGCAGATTTTGGTTTTGCAAAGCTGATTCCTGAAGGGATTTCGCATTTGACCACTAGAGTGAAAGGAACTCTCGGGTACTTGGCTCCTGAATATGCAATGTGGGGCAAAGTTTCAGAGAGTTGTGATGTTTACAGCTTTGGGATTCTACTCCTGGAGATCATTAGCGCTAGGAAACCATTAGAGAAGCTACCAGGAGGCATGAAGCGCGACTTAGTTCAATGGGTCACTCCATATGTTCAAAAGGGTGCATTTGATCACATACCTGACCCTAAATTGAAGGGTAGATATGATAGAACTCAGTTGAAATCGGTGATAATGCTTGCTATGAAGTGCACAGACAACAATCCTGAGAACAGACCAAGCATGTTGGAGGTTGTGGATTGGCTTAAAGGAGGGATTGGAAGAACAAAAAAAGAGTTGCAGAACATGGCTATGGAAGACAAGGTTAATGAAGAAGATGAAGATAAAGACAAGAAAGGTACCGAACGTGAAAGGTTGGGAATGGACAAACACAACGTAAGACGGAAAAGGGCATCATCAAAAAAGAGATAATCAAGAATATTTTATAATATATGATAAAATTCCATTTTTTTCATCTTGTAAAATTGACGCTATATATATTTCCTCTTGTTGGAGGTATTGTATTTTACTTACAAGTGGAGCTTCCACCTGTCCAAGAAACATATGTCACTCTCGTATAGAAGAACAAGAAGCTTTTTGTTGGAAGTAGTCTTTAGGAGCATCGAGTAATCGTTAATTATTCTACTATAATAATAATAAATGACCCTAGAAAAGCTAGAAGAAATTGCTTTTAGTTAATAAATCTATATGGGCATTCATTATATAACAAATCTGTAATTAACTGATCAAGTTATCGGTAAGAAAAACTTTGCATTAAGAATTTTCTATGGATCATTTGGATTATGTCCAAAATGTAGCACCCCACTCTTATAGTGCATATCCCTAAACATCCCGACGGTATTCGATAATATACTCTACGAAGGTGGAATGTTAGAACAAACTCAATGCAAATTTGTCACGCATCAAACGCATATTTAGAAGGAACAATAAACCTTTTTCAGCCTATTTTGTTCAAAAAAACAACAAATTTCAGTTGCAAGTGTTACAAACAATTAACACATCATCATATATTCCAGTAATCATCTGGACCTATTACAAAACATTTCCAGTCATACAGTCAGTACATTTTTCAATTCGTAAAAATGCTGTGCAATAATTGTGAAATACAAGTTTTAAAATACAAAAGAAAGACTGCAGACATATGCAGGTACAACTGATCCCGACCTCTATATTTTATCTGAATGCAGTGGTTAAACTCCAATTGGTCTAACGGGGTAACTCCTATGAGCCTAAAAAATAATGTTGCAATTTTGGGATGAGTTTTGAGAATTCAATGAGCGGACCATCCTCGATGACTCACTCATATCACATAACACAACAGTTTATACTCCAATTTCACATATACTTCGTGTCATCATATAATACACATCATTTCACCAATAATCATATAGCATCATATAATACTTTGATCACTTATTCCACATTTCACATTCAGAGCAATCAAACAGTTCATTTCGATCATTTAAAACATACATATCAATTATATATGCAATGCTCATGAGACTCATTTTCAATTGTTATTGTTGTGTTATTGGTTCTGCCAAGTATTTTTTAGGTTTGGAGATTGCTAGGTCCTCCACTGGTTTGTATGTTAATCGACGTAAGTATGTGTTAGATATGTTGTCTGATGCTGGTTTGACTGGTGCTAAATCAGTTTTTACCCCATTGCCTAAGGGCCTAAAGTTCTCGGATAATTCTGGTTCTCTCTTAGAAGATGTAGGGAAGTTCATCGATTGATTGGTCGATTGTTGTATTTGGGATTTACCAGACTTGATATTGCTTTCGTTATTCAGCAGTTAAGTCAATTTGTTACTGCTCCTTGTCAGACTCATTGGGATGCTGCTATGCATTTGTTGAGATACTTAAAAGGATGTCCTTCTAAGGGTTTATTTTTTCCTGCTTCCTCTGTTTCTCTATGTCTGCTGATTCTTCTTCTTATTCTCTTGTTTAAATAAAGTGTTGTCGTTTTAGTTTGTATGTAACAAATAGCTTTATACTTCGACAGTAGAGTAGTTTTAGTTTTAAGTCTTGTACAGTATAGTAGCTTTAGTTTAAGTCTTGTATTTATGATGAAATCTGACTTTGTTCACTGCACGGATGAAATAATAAAAGTCAGTCTTATTTACTTTCTCTCTCACTCTCTCAAAACTTCTGCACAGTACCTATCCTCATTTTATGATCGTTTAACTCTTAACTATCATCAAAACATGTTTCATTCAACAAATAAAGAAGAGTAATGCTTTATACTTACTTGTTTACCTCAAGATCTTCAAATAACACTTAACACTAGCTTCTCGAGTATCATTCGATCATCAATATAGAAGGTGGAGTAGGTTAGATTCTTCTTTAAGAAAAAGATACATGATCTTGAAGAAACATGTGAAAAATGATGGCAAAGTTCACAATGATGAGAGTTGAAAGCATTGTGGAAATGAAGAAGAAGAAATGTAGAAGATGAAGATCGTAAATGAAAAGAGAAGAAGAGGGCACCAAATGAAAATTAAAGACAAAAGATAGTCTTTCAAATGAAGGAAATATCGTGGATGGGTGTGTGGCATGGTAAGTGGCACTTGTCACTTGCCACATGTCACCATCCTATAATTTTTAGTGGGTCTTCTTTTTTAACCAGTTCATTTGTTCCCAATTTTTAATCTAATTGTCTCCTAATTTTTTATGATATTCATCATTAAATCTTAATATCACTTATTAATAATTTCTATTACCATTTGACATTTATTTCTACTGTCATTTATTAATTGTTTTGCCACTTGATATTTTTTATAGTTCAAAAATACCCTTAATTTCGAAAAATTATCAAATTTCACCAAAAATTTTAAAGCAATACTATAATTCACCAAATTAATTTTTAAGATAAAATATTCACTATCCATATCATAATCACATTAAAACAATCATTTAAACCTGATAATTGTCAAATGAGTGCATGTATCGTCAATGTAATATGTGCAATTATTCAGAATTAACATGATAATTGTTAAATGAGTGCATGTATCGTCGTTGCAATATGTGCAATTATTAAATTCATGTGTATGTATGCTAAATGATGCATGAACAATGAAATGCATTTCCTAATTTATTAATAATATCTCTAATATTCAGTATTCTAGGGTTTTAACTCTTAATATGAGAAAACGGGATGATACAAAAAAGATAAAAATTAGGAATAATAAATTAACGTCACTCAACCTAAAGTTAATAGACAGTTTACATTTAAATTAACTCCTTTTAAATCGAATCTAAATTTTAAAATATTCAAATTGATTCGACTGGTAATATTGTTAAGGAAGAAAATAATCCTATAGAAGGAGATTAAGTGCCAGAAGAAATTGATTGTAGTTAATGAATCTATATAGTCTTTCATTATACAATAAATTTGCGGTTAATTCAAACGACTCAATTGATAGGAAAAAATTTTAATTAAGAAATTATGAATAATAAATTAATTTAATTTAATTTAATTTAAAATTAACAGACTATTTCTGATTTGACAATTTAAATTTAAGTTTTAACATATTTAAAATTAATTCAACTCTACTTAAGATTATTCTAATGAAAACGTTATGTTAATAGGGTTACTTGACTTGTTTTATCTATATTTATAATTTTATCATATAATGTCACAAAACCATGCTAATGTATGAAATTGGACCCAAGTGGTCTTTTAATTTTTTGTTTCCATCGTACCAATTCTATTATGAACTTTTATCATGCGAAGGATCCAGCCGGAAGAAAACACCCGATCCATTAGCCATACGAGAGGTAGCTCCAAAGAATGTTAAGAGCAAACCCAATTCAACCTACCACATGTTGATGATCAGATTAGTGTCCTTACTACTCCAAAATGTTTCATGTGAACAGGAATCAGGACATCTCGAGACTATCGATATCTTCTTTTTTTAGCGTCACAGTACCATTCGTACATACTCATCACTGGGACTTCAACAGAACTTTGACAATTATCTGCAACGACCAACTTCATAAAACTCCAACAAGAAAAAGTTCATCAGTCCAGACTTGTTTTGCAGCGTGAAGCTCTTCTGGTAAATCTCCTAAATTGTACTACTAATGAATGTGAAATATATTTTCAGAACAAAGGACCAAAAACAAAATCAATGGCTATTCCTAACCTGTGAATCTGTGATACTATCCTATTGATACAGCGAGCATGCAACTGATTGAGCACAGAAACAGAATAATTCCAGCACTTGCTTTTAACATTCTCAAATCCCAAGATCCATGTTATTACAGCAAAAGTGAGCAAACCTAGCAATCCTATATGCATAATTAGGCTTACTTAGGACCCCCCTACGAAAATGGAGAGAGCCCTTTTTTGTTAGGGGACTATAGAGACAGAGATAAAGGAAAGAGCTAAGAAAAAAGTGCTATTACATTACATGGGACCGATAAACTATTACATGTTAAAAGCAAAAATGATAAAAGGATTGTTTGTGATGTGAGTGTGTGTATCCTTTGAAAGGAACATTTAACACAGGCAGGCATGATAGAGACGAAGAAGAAGAAGTAGAAGAAGAAGAAGAGACTAGTTGAAAGTTGAAACAAGTTAAGGTAAAGCAAGCCGGCCTAGGAACGTATAGGTTGTGAAAGTAGAGAGGCTCAGATAAAGAAGGGTCGTTTCTGAGATGCCATTTACTCATTTGGTATCTACCATGGCTAGCTTTTTTATTAACGGTTTGTGAATTAAAGTCAAAAGGGGTATTATTTAAATCAATTAAACTCAATTTAAATTAATAATTTTTAAATTCTTCGTCCTATTATTGTTTTTATGTACATTTTGATGATCCTTTTCAGGGATACGATTGCTTTGATTCTGAGGACTTGGAACAAACTCAAATGAACCCAACCAAGGAGCGTTTTAAGTCTTTTGAAAATGAGATTTTACAGAAGTTTGAGCATTTGTCTGCAAGTGAACGAGCTTCTTTGACATGTATACATGTCGAGTACAGAACCTGAAGTTGACCATCTATATATATATATTTGTGTATGCTGGTGCAAGTTCATGTCCATTCTAGGCTGTTGTCACCAGATGATGCAGACAAGCATGTTCCCAATGCTTTAAGGGTTAAGCTCCCAATGCTTTAAGGGTTAAGCTCGTTGTAGCAAAAAATTAGAGGTCGATTATTTGGAAGTTATCAATATTCTCTACCCCTCCAGTCCGGGATCTTATACTTCGCTTGTTCAAGCTATTCGGGTTTTATTAACACGATCTTAGACAGTTCGTGTTCGTCATATTTTTCGTGAAGGCAATCAATATGCGGATTGGTTGGCTTTCTATACGGCGTCATTCGCCTTTGGCTTTACCTTTTTATAGTTTCCTCTTCCGGGGTGTCTTACTTTCCTCTTAGAGGGTATGTGTGGGGTGTTACCCTCTAGGCCATCTCTTTAGGCCCAATTTTCCTCCCTTCAAATACAAAAAAATAAAAAAATTAGTATTAAATTATTATAAAATTAAAAGAAATTAAAATAAAAAATTTTAATTAAAATAAAAAATTTTAAAATAAAAATTAATTTGATTTGATTTGATTTAATTTATAAAATTTTATTAATTTTAAAAATTAGCCAATTAATTATCAATTTTTTACAACAAAAATTATTAAAATAAATTGAACTGAAAAGTTAAAAATTAAACCTAAAGATAACCCAATTTTAGAGTTTTATGTTCAACAACTTGGCCATAATTTTGGAGAGCAGATTTACTACTCCTGAATTGTTGTGCCCTGCTGTGCCCGTAAGATCTTAGGCATCTAATTTATTATAATGAATAGCTGGGATTTATTCAAGTACAGCGAACACAGCAATTTGAGAACGGCAAATCTTTGCGATAATTTTGTACTCAAAGCTAAAATAAGCATACAATAAGTAAAATAAGCATATAACAAGTAAGGAAAGCAGCGGATTAAGTTTGAGATTAGAACATTTTTATATTTAAATTTGATTAAATTTAAATACTTAAATCTAAATTCCTATTAAAAATTGTTTGAATTTGATTAAATTTAAATACTTGAATATAAATTCGATTTAGTGTGATTTATTAATTATGTTTAATATAATTAAATTTAAAAGTAATTATGTTAGATTAGTCTAAATTTAATTATATTAAACTTTAAAAAACAGTAATTATAAACATAATACAAATTTTAGAAAGGAAGAAAATAAATGAAAACAAAATAGACCAAGGACAAGACGAAAAGAGTCACATACGAGTGAATGGAGCAGAGAGTCATCGATTCGATGCGTCCACATCTAACTCTGCAACCAAATTATACGCTCACACACTCACACTCAGTCTCTCCATTCTCGTCCTGGGAAGTTTCAATCTTTTTTTCTTTTCCTTTCTTTTCTTCCAACACAGAATGTTAGCAGGAACAAACAACGACAAACAACCCAATATTAGACATTCAATGCGCTCTCAAAGAAACCATTGTTCGTAAATCCATTCATCTTTCATAGCCGCGTCTCTGAGTCTGATCAGTACGATTATGACACTCTCTAATCATATACTAGCGTACTCTTTCTATTACTTGTCAATATCACCACATCTATATAGTATATTACATCTATACATTTAAGTTTGATTGATAAAATTGAAGTGTCTTACTCGTGACAGTTCCACGATCTGGTCTTTTTCTGATATACTACTTTCCCTTGATATTGCTTTTAGATTGCTATGATTTCCCTTTTAAAGATACGGTAGGAATCCACTAGAACAACCCTTTTTAAGGGGTGTTAAAAGATGGAGACTTTAATCTGGAACTGAACTAGTTCAACAGGAATTGGAGCTTCTTGCTCTGGTTCTTTTTCTTGAGAAATTTCTTGTTCTTGTTCTGGTTCTGGTTCTTGGTTTGGTCTTAAAGAGGTTTTTGCTTCTCTCTAGACAAGTCTGCTCTTCTGGGCCCATTTGAGATGGGAGACACCAAAGGAGAAACAACTAAGAATAATCATCCACCACCACAGCAGCAGATTTCATCTTCTCCAAAAGACCCACTTGAGGAATCAACTGAAATAAGACCTCACCATCACCAACAACCGTCTACGGTGGTTGTGACCGGAGCTCCTTTCGTCTCTGCTTCTGTTTATGTCCCTGTTGGTGCAACTTCTGCCTCTCCTTTTGAGCAACAATTTGAGTCTGTGAACCCCAAGAGACCAAGATACGGTACTGCTCAATGGAAGCTATTACCTTCTGCTGCTTCTCAACGACAGCAACAGAAACAAGGTCCGATAAGTACTGCTATGATCGCAAGCGAATCAAGCCCATCGCCAACTACAAACCCCATGTCCGTATCAAACCCTCAACCTCATACAACAGTATCTTCTTCAGATACAGCATCATCTCCCTCACACTCTCCTCTTCCTTCACATTCTGCAGCATCTGGACAAGAAACAAGCAGAGCAGAAAGCGAGCACCTTCATCACCAGTTTCGAAAAGGAAAATATGTCAGTCCAGTTTGGAAACCAGATGAGATGTTGTGGTTAGCCAGGGCTTGGAGGGTTCAGTATCAAGGTGGGACTGATGGGTCTTCTTCAAGAACTGAAAATCAAGAAGCTGCTCAAATCTCTGCATCAACAAGAGGGAAAACAAGAGCTGACAAAGATAGAGAAGTCGCGGAGTTTTTGAACAGACACGGTGTGAATAGAGACGCAAAAACTGCGGGTACTAAATGGGATAACATGTTGGGTGAGTTTAGGAAAGTTTATGAATGGGAGAGAGGTGGGGAGAGAGAGCAAGTTGGGAAGAGCTATTTCAGACTTTCTCCTTATGAGAGGAAGCTGCACAGATTGCCTGCTTCATTTGATGAGGAAGTGTTTGAGGAATTGTCTCAATTCATGGGTTCTCGCATGAGAACTTCTCAGAGCAGAGGAGCTTCATCAATCGGTGTTGGTGATGATAATAAAACTGCTTTTACAGGTGCAAGAACTTTGCCACCCCCACCTTTGTTCGGTGAAGACGATCTCTCACTTCCAGGTAAGAACTCAGCTGATTCCTAATCAGCAACAAAGTTCGGTTCTTTGATCCTTCTACTGCGGCTGCCTATTTCCCTCTAAAAGATTACAACTTTATGATCATCTTTTGCAGCAAGAGCAAAACAATTTGGCATTACAAGTGGAGGAGAAGCTTACTTCCATGGCGCTAGGGGTGTTTCGCTAGGGTTTGATACTTCGGTAGACGTTGCAGGTGTTACTTCTTCAACATCTAAGGAGTTTCGTAGAATCGGTAAAGTAAGGATGACATGGGAGGAATCAGTGAGTTTGTGGGCTGAAGAAGGGGAAAACCATATGGGAAGAGTGAGGGTTCAAGGTTCAAGCTTTCTGAATGCAGATGAGCTTACGTTTTTTGATGATTCCATGGTAGCTTGCACCATGGAAGCATTTGAAGACGGACCTCTTAAAGGTTTCTCGGTTGACAAGTTCGTCAATGGTCATCAAGTCAAAGTCTTTGGTAGAAGAAAGTCTTCCGTATCTACTACTGCTACTGTTGCTTCTGCTTCTGGTACTGTAAATCTCAGTAATTTTGAATGCCTATCTTGAAACAGCATTTCTTGAAGTCCACATCTCACAGTTGTCTATTTATAGTAGGTTTCGCTGAAAGGTCCCAGCTTCCATTAACAGAACCTTTAATAAGATGTAAGTCCCAGTTCTTATTGTCAAATTTTTTCACTTTCCAATGTATGTGTTCATGGTATTAGATTTTGTTTTGGAACAGCAATCCCAGCTTCTTGGGAAATTCAAGACCCAACTGAGTACTACCTAGGATGTCTCCGAATGCCACCATCGACACTCCCAAGCTTGTTTGAACTCTCATGGTATCTCCAAGAACCACCACCCGAAGAGCTTCGATTCCCACTTCGCAAAGATGTGTACAAAGACTTGCCACAAGGCAAAGAACTCTTCTTCACCACTAGCAGCGAACTTTTTGATTGTAAAAGCATCACTTTCGACATCTTAAGCTCAATCATTCGAATGAACCCTAGTGTCAGTGGTGCTACTGCTTCTTGTAGAGACTCTTTCATTGGTCTTTGGGATGATTGCATTAATAGGCCTGTGTCTAAGTTCTGCCCAATCGAATTGTCCATTGTTAGAAAACCCTCTTCATCTACATCAGATTCACTGCAAGATCAATGGCCAAACGTCACTGGTTTCATCAGAAATTTTTGCTTGTGGAGAGGGGAAGAAACTGATCAACTCAGGGAAGGTCAGCTAGATCCTTCATCTTCTTTAGTAGAGAAGCTACTGTGGACTTACATGGACCTCCCTTACATAGTAGGCTATTTTGCAGTTGGCTACTTGGTAACTTTTTGTGCACTATGCCGTTCACAAGATCGAATTATCCGTACGGATCTATATTCTTTAGACTTGTCGTCACCAGTCGAGAAACTGAAAGCCCTAGTCCCATGCTATAGAGTCGCTGGCTTGTTGCAGTTGCTCGCAGATAGGTGCTTGAACGTCAGCAATGGCGGCCTCTATAAACCACTAGCTTACAGTGACTTCGAAAGATTAGATATGGGCAATGGAAATATCATCGAAATGACACCAAATACAACAACAAGATTCTTCTCAACCCGAAGAAAATGGGCTGCAGTGAAAGAGATATATGACATTCTAGATCATAGAGTCCCACATTCAGAATTCATCTACCACGCGTCAGAGAAAGATTTGGAGCTCGTGTTCAGGCCTAGAGGTGTCAAGGTCAAGCCTTTAAACTGTGACCAACTAGTAGAGTCACTAAAATACGTGACAAAAGCCTTAGTTGCACTTCACGATTTATCTTTCATGCACAGAGACTTAAGCTGGGACAAGGTGATGAGAAGAAGCGACCGAGAAAACGAGTGGTTCGTCTGTGGATTCGACGAAGCGGTGGGTGCACCGCAGCTACACCCTCACCATGGAATCGGAGATGCACTTGGGAAACACGCTCCGGAGATGGGCAGAGGCTTATACGGCGTGAAAGTGGACGTGTGGGGTGTAGGTTACTTGGTGAAGACATGTGGGTTGGGTCCAAACTTAGTGCCCAAGATGCTTAGAGAGTTGCAAAATAGGTGCTTAGACCACAACCCTGAGCAGAGACCAACCGCCGCCGAATGTTACCACCACTTGCTGCAGGTGCAGTCGTCTCTTCAGTCATCGTCCACTGCAGCACCCTATTGAATTGATTGATAGAAATGAATATATAAAGACACAAGTGGGTTTGTTTGCTTGGTGGGGTTTCTAGTTTCTACAATGATGATATGGGGGTTTTAGTAGGGTTTTGGTGGGGTAAAGCTTTTGGTGGCTTTTTTGATACCTTAAAATTTTCAATGTGATGGGTTAGATTGTCTTCTTACGTGAGAGAGACGTGGCAGTAAAAATGGCGGCTATAGCTGTAAATGGAGGTGGCTGCATGGCTGAAACATGGCAGTTCTTTTTAATCAAATCCCATTCAGAAAATGGTTTGACACATTTTCCTTTGATTTTTACTTTGTAAAAGAAGCATTTCAATGGTGTTTTTTAAACTTTTTATTCAAGTGATTAAGCATAAGCACAGGAAAGTTACTGTTTTCCCATCTTTATTTCCTATTGATCTTGGAAGGACTCAAGGGTTCAGGCGGTGATATTATTGAAATGAGGAAATTAAAGAAAACAGTCAGCTTACCACAAAAGTGCTTACTGTAAAAGTTACATTTAGCATCTTAGAAACTTAAAAAAAGGGAAGTTTGAACTTTGAAATAACGTTTTAAAAATTAAACTGATAAAATAAGAAATTTAAGGATTAATTAATATTAAATTGTTATAAAATTAATTAAAAATTAAAATTTTTTAATAAAAGATATTATTAAAATAAATTAAAACGTGACTATTAAGATTTTTACAATTGAATAGATTAAATTAATTAAATTTTTTAATCATTAATTTGATAAGTTCGAACACAATTTACTTTCCATTTTTAACAAAACCTAGTTTGTTAATATAATTAATAAGAGGAAATTTGCTGTAACACCCAAATACCCCCTGGAAGGATATGTGGATGCCACTCAAAACAGGACAATCCAATCACATTTCAAACAGTGCTTACAATACATCACATCATACTGTCAGAAACAGACATTTGAAAATTATTACAGGCCCAAAAGTATTAACTAATGACATGTTCACCAATACAAACACAAACTCCTTTGGCCATTGCGGTTGACTTGTCCCAGTTCTTAATCTCTTTGCTCTGTACCTACACGGGGCAAATCCACCGTGCTAAGCTTATAGCTTAGTGAGTAATATTTATCTAAATTAACCGAT
>JANZXV010000007.1:22784047-22795937 GCA_027576455.1 Erythroxylum roigii
TTCGATTAATTTGTTTTATCCAATATGTTTTCGCTTTGTTATTCGTATCCGTTCTCCGCTTTTCCGGTTGGGGTCCGATTTTGGATCGGGTCCCAACTTTTTATGGGAGATGGCATTAGAGAATTTAATAACTCAAAACAGATACCCATGAAATTAATAGTCAGTGAAAGTTATGAAGAAAAGAAAGACTATCACCCTTGACAAAACTATTAGTATATATAGGATTACTAATCATTAGTTTAGGTAATTACTTGCAAGTCAAGTAATGAGTCAAATTAAAACTCTAATAAGACAACCTAGTTGAAAGTTTATCAACTCTAAGGTTGTGACATAATTAGATTGTTAGACTGTTGGCCCCCAAAATTTTTTATTATTATTAGGCATGATTTAAATTAATTTTGAGGTTTTAAGGAATTAATATTTGGGATTAATTAGTATGTTAATGTGGGTAAGATAATATGACATAAGTTCAGATAATTGAAGTGTTAAAGTACTAAGAGTGAGTAAGGGCAAATTTGGCAAGTCACATAAGTTTAGAAACCTTAAGGCATTGAAGGAGGGGCAAAATAGGAAGAGGAAATTGTTGGCTTGCATTTAAGAAGCCAAAAACGTGATTGAAGAAAAGAGAGAGGAGAGAAGCACGAGAAAAGAGAAGAAGAAGAGAAAGATGAGAGTTATGCAAGGTTTTGATTTTTCTTAGTCTTAAAGAGTGATTTTGAGGTTGTGCAAAAAAGGAAAAAGGTAGAGAAAAACAAGAGCTTTCTTTTGAACCAAACATTTCTTCATTTGGTGAAGATTTAAGGTAAGAACATTTTTAATGATTTGGACTTTGGAAGGGTTTTGGTTCAAAGAGCTTAGAAAATGCATGGGTTTAGGTGCTCTAGGAGCAATTTTAGTAAATGTACTTTATGGATCTTCAATTTTGCAACCCGTTTGAACTTGGGATTTTTGTCTATGAAAAGAGAATCAAGAAAGACAAGAGGAGCAAGAAGAGAGGCGCATTTAAACAAGTTATAAGCAAGGAAATTCAAGGTAGGTTTTACTTTTATAATTAAGTAATGGGCCATTAAAGTTTCGTTTAAGAAATGACAAGAAATGATTTTTTCAACTACCTTATTCATGTGCATTTATTGATTTTTAAATGTTGTAAGATTGTGCTACATGGTTGTATATGAATTGTGTTAATTGTTGATGAATTAAATGATGGAAATGATTTTTAAAAGAATAGCAAGTTTAAGAAATCAAGTTTTGGAAATGCATATGAAATATTTTATGCTCATGAAATACAAGTTTTGCAAAAATGTGCCATTTGGGGCAAACTATTTTCAGTTCATGAAATATATGTTAAGTGGGTTTGTGGTAGTCCCTCAAGAATATCACGTGCACGTCGACCAAGTTATAAGCTCTTCTCGCCTACCCGCTAGTGGCACGAAGCTTCTTCATGGACTCCCTCAAGTTTACGGCTACACAGGATCATTATGTGGAAATGTGTAGCGTGTCATGTTTATGGATATGCTATATGTTCATGATAAGTTGATAAGAATGATGCATACACATTTTGCATAAACGTGAATTTTCGGCATTGAAAAATGACTTTATAAATGGTTTTGCTTGTTACCAATTATAAAATTATTATCCACGAGCTTTTAGCTCACCCCCTATTCTCCTCCCCCATATCCAGGTGATGAGCAAGATATCGAGTAGTCAAGAGTTAAGGCATCACTCCAATCTTTGATTATTTTGTATTTGAAGCAAATCTTATAAAGCAAAGCTTTAGTTGCATTTATGTATCTTTTGTATTTTGGGATTTTGAGATGTTAATGTATTTGCAGCTTGAAATGCCCATTAAAGCTTTGTAAAACTCTTATCTTTTGATGCAAATGGAATAAGATTGCATTTTTACCCATGACTTCCTCTCAAGTTTATACATTGCATTTTTTAAGTTTGCATAAGGAAAACATTCATGTTCGAAAGTCAGGGGAAGATCTGGATTAACCTAGGTTAATTTAGGCAAATATGCCTTCTAGAAAGTTGTAGGTCTTTCTTCTAGCTTTCCAACGGTTTATAGTAGGAAATTTTTTAACATCGGAGTTCAAAGTTATGATCATTAGAAGGGGAGATTCTTAGGAGTATCAAGTGGTATCGTCTGCAAAGATGTATCGTCTGTGATGACGTCACATCGTCTGTGATGACATCACATCGTCTATAAGGATGTATCGTTTGTAAAGATGTATCGTCTGTAGAGGCGTATCGTCTGTGATGACGTCATATCGTCTTAAGTTGACTCCACTTTGTCTTAAGAGCTGCATCGTCTTAAGTTGACTTTGCTTTGTCTTAAGTTGACTCCGCTTCGTCTTAAGGATGGCATTGTCTTAAGTTGACACTGCTTCGTCTTAAGAGTTGCATCTTCTTAAGTTGGCGTTGCTTCGTCTTAAGTTGACTCCGCTTCGTCTTAAGAGTTGCATCGTCTTAAGTTGACTTTGCTTCGTCTTAAGAGTTGCATCGTCTTAAGTTGACTTCACTTCGTCTTAAAGGTTACATTGTCTTAAGTTGACTCTGATCGTCTACTTTTTGCTTCGTCTGCTTCTTGCTATCGTTTGGTTTTTGCATTGTCTGCTTTTTGCTTTGCCTGCTTCTTGCTATCGTCTACTCCATTTTTGACCCTTTAGACGATAGAATCTGTTTTCGAGGTTTTGCATGAAAGTTGTAGATCTCGAAGTCTTCTATCAAGACGTCCTAAAATGATCTTAATCTGATGTCCCATAGGACAGTTATGCTAATTGCCCCAAGGCAGGTGCAATATGATTGAGGTCAAGGCCCTGTTCGAGCCGTTCAACCGTAACTTTGTTATGGGATCTCCAAATGAGATGATTCTTGTCTCTAAATAAACTAGAGACATAGAGCCACAAATGTTTAGAACAAGTCAAACTGAAATTCTAGTTTGGAGTTTCCCAAAATCTGTTTGAAAACGGGACCCAACATTTATGGTATCAGAGAAAGAAGAGGAATCGATGATGGTTAAGGAGAGTTTATTGGAATAAGTTCAGTGATTATGATCAAGAGTTAGGTTTCGAAAATAGGAGAAGTGAGTTATTTTGATGTTTTTCCTGGTGGAGGCACACCACCCTTGTGGAATACACATTCACATGTCACTTAGGACGTTGGGCCTGTGACTCACGAGGGCGGGGTGCCCAACATAAAACCCCATCCTTTAGCACATTAGGGAGATATTGGAGGGCGCCCTTATTATGTTGCTTAAGGTGCGATTTGCCCTGTGTCCCCTCGGTGTGGGTAGAAACCGAAATTGCCCCCCATGAGGAAGGAGAACCTAGGATAGGTCTAGCTAGGGAGATGCGAATGACATATCGAGTGAGAGCAAGAAAGTCATCACTAGAGGTTAGGTTATGGATCAAACCAGCACAGGGAAGCAAATTTCTCTAGTAGGAAAAAGCGAGGCTAAAAGGGAAAAAGTGTATGAGAGAGGTCGGAGCAGAAAAGTGTATGATCTATCTCATTTTATTGGAAACTCCCCTACTTAAATTAATATTTACTATCTCATATTATATATTTTTCAAAAATTTAAAATGTGCAAGAAAATATTGAGATTTTGAGTCGAGTATGCCAAAGTTTAATTATTTCATTTTAATACCATTTGAAATCCACTCACTCATCTTTTAGGAAAACATGCCAAGATGATAAGTCCAATAGTGACAAGGTTATTATATTTCATATTTATAATAGTGATCATTATTCAACAGATAATAATCAAATATTTTCTTATATAAAAAGATAAAAAAAAATATAGTTTAATTTTTAAGGTTTTTATTTTAATATATCAATGAAATTTTTAACGGAATTAAAGTTCTGTCAATTAAGTTATACCTCATTATTGATGTTATTTATATATTTTTAAAAATCAATTAATAAAAGCTACATTATATTATATGAAATTCACTAATAAATTTTAAAAAATAATCATAAATTAATGTATTTTTTAAACATATTAATAGTAATATGTCACTATATCATATAATCTGTACCTAAAATTTATTAATAAATTTTGAAAAATAAAAATGTGTCACATTAATGATAATATGTTACTTAAGTGACATGATTTAATTCCATTAAATTTTGGATTCTCTGAACCGGACCAGATTTCCTATTCTTATTATTCTCCTATTATTTTGTTCCTACTCTATTTTATAAAAATTCATTAATTCAATAAATGAGATCTACAAGAATTGAATGGCCAGGATCACTTAAGAACAAGGAGAATAGCATAAGGGAGAACAGAGGATCTCCCTCCCTCTGATCCACACGTAAAAATCCTTCAAGATCTTGGTTGTTACCTGAATTTGCAGTACCCCTTACAGCAGGCAGACGACAATGCCTTGTAGAAAGACTAAAGATGCAAAAAGTTGCATTCAGATCAGCTCTTGATCTTTATACCAAGAAGCTAAACAGGGACGAAAATGGTAAATTCATTAGAAATAATTTCTTTATTAGTTAAGGATACAGTTGTATACTATTGAATCTTGTTAGACCTTACCTATCAGCGAGATTCTTACTAAATGTTGTTATTGTTAACGCTAAATAAAGATGATAATGGTAGAACTCATTTATAGCTTGGATTAAGTATGATTCGTTTTTTTTTTGTAATTTAAACTTGAATTTATAAATTAAATAATGTCGTTTAAAATAATTATAATAAAAAAGATAAATTTATTAAATTAGACTAATCTACCTTTTTAAATCGAAAACAAAGCCCTTGTCACCGAATTGGAACTTGAGTTTAATTAAGTTTTGAATTGATAAAAGAAGTTCAAATAAATTAAATAAAAAGAAAAAAGAATTGAATTTGAGTTGATTACATTCAAATTTAAATTTTGACTCAAATTTAAATATTTTTTATGTCATGAATTAATTAAATTAAATCTTATTTATTAATTATAAATCAAATCTAAACTTATTTCTTTCAAAAAAATAAATCACTTGAAATCTTGAGTAAATTCATTTTTAGTATTAAAATTTTTTAGTTTTGGATAAACTACGTAGTTTTTAATTTTTTAAATTAAAAATATATTTAATCATACTTAATTTGGGCCTAAATGGACTCAGACTTAGGTTTAGATTCTGAGTCCTATCATAAAATTTCGGGTTGGGCTCTGACCCATTGCCGACAACAGTTGTCCAACGACATTCTTCGTCCCTTCCCATGGGCTTCAAGTCCTGAACCTATAATCTTCATGGGCTTTAAATCACAAAACAGTGCCTAAGCTTTTCTTCTTCCTCACGCAGTTCTCGATTTCTGAACCAAATTGCTTTGAAAACCACTCCAAGACTCACAGATTAATTAATCAGGCCTCCATTTTATAATCTTTTTCTTGTTGGACAAGCCACTGCTGCACCATTAAAGTTTCAGAGATGCAACACTTGCTTAATCATCCACTCACAGGTCGTCACTATGCCAGACCACAGCTCATCACCCTCCCCCATGGTTGATCCTTACGAATACCTCCAAATCATCCCCAACCCAGATGGCACGATAACGCGAGACCCCAACAGATACCCCAAAACCGCACCTACACCTGATCCAACCAACCCCACCACCTCAGTTCTTTCGAAAGACATCAACGTTAACGAATCCAAAACAACCTCCGTACGGGTGTTCCTTCCACGCTCTGCTCTTCGTTCCTCGTCGACGTCGTCTCCTGGTAAGAAACTGCCTCTCATTGTTTACCACCACGGTGGTGGGTTCATCAACTGTAGTGCTGCCTCAACAATATTCCACGAGTTCTGCTCAAACATCGCGGAGGATGTCGGCGCAGTCGTCGTTTCCGTTGACTACCGTCTCGCCCCGGAACACCGGCTCCCGGCCGCGTACGACGACTCCGTCGAGGTCCTGCGTTGGGTAAATAATACCGACGAAGTTTGGTTGCGAGACTATGCAGATTACACAAACTGTTACGTCATGGGTAGTAGTGCAGGAGCTAACATTGCGTACACCGTAGCCTTACGTGTGAGCGAGATAGCTTGCGTGTCCGATCTCGAGTCCTTGACAATCAGAGGGTTAATACTGCATCATCCATTCATTGGTGGGAATCGGAGGACGGAATCAGAGCTGAGGATGATCAACGATCCACATCTGCCCCTTTGTGTTAGCGATCTGATGTGGAAACTATCCTTGCCCGAGGGCGTCGACCGCGATCACGAGTATTGCAATCCGACGGCGGAGGGCGGTTCTCTGCATTTAGAGAACATCAAGCGGCTAGGATGGAGAGTGTTGGTGACAGGATGTGAGGGAGATCCCCTTATTGACCGTCAGATTGAGATGACGAAGATGATGATGCATAAGGGTATAACAGTCATTGAACGGGTTAGTGAAGGAGGGTACCACGTGGTCGAACTTAAGGATGTTTCAAGGGCTAAGTCGTTACATGTGGTTTTGAAAGGATTTATCTCGGACACAAAAGTCAGGTTGTGATGTCAACGGTCACTACTGTCTCATTGGTGTGTTTTAGACTTTTAGTTGTTTTCAGCTGCAATGTGATTGGAATAATCAACCTCTAGAAATAGAGGAACTCTTTTCTTGTTAATGAAAAACATGAATCATATGCCTTTGGTTCCAAGTTATTGCAATTAGGAATAAAATAAAATTATATTATGCAAATCTAAATTTAGGTAATAATTTTAAATTTTTAGTTCATACTAACTTTTTATTTTATAACTATTTATAATTATTGCAAAAATCATAATCTTACTAAAAAATAATGATAATAAGCAATGATTAAAAAATTAAATTGGTTTGACCGGTTCAATCGTAATGTCAAATTTTTCAGTTCAATTTACTTTAATAACTTTTGTTGTTAAAAATTGATAACTTTATTCATCAATTAGAAACCAAAATAAATAAATTAATTTTCATTTAATAATATCTTTTTTTCAATTAAACTTCAAATTCATCAATTGATAAGAACAATCTTTTTCAATCATATTTCATATTCTTTAATTTTATTTAATCTTTAGCTAGTTTTATGACTGTCGAATACCGGTTGAACTTTTAAATATTAAATCTCTTGTCTTATCAGTTTAATTTTAGGTCCGATTTTTAAAATATCAATAATAAGTCAAGATAGAATTTAAATCTTATAAAATATTAATTCAAGCCTAAAATAAGCCTATAGGTTAAAGTTTAAGCTAAAAATCATGATTGATTCTAAAATTTTTAATGCTTTGATAAATAAAGAAAGGTTAAAATTTTTAATTTAATTAAATTTGAGTATGGATGGATTATGTATCCGGAAACATGATTTTTATAGAATTTTGAATATTTGTTTGTATTTCAACTCAAATTTAATTAAATTAAACTTTATTCAAATAACTACTAATTGGACTTGGTCTAGCATGACTGCATGAGTTGTGTTATTACGTACACATTGTAACCAACAATGTAATCATCTTAACATGGAATAATATGTATGAAGTACATTTTTCCTACATTAAAGTCTTTCTTGTAGAAAAGAAAAGTCGAAATAGATTGACATTTCAGCAAACAAAGCCTTGACTTTAGGCTATAAAATGGCTAACATATGCCTTGTTATGGAGTCATCAACTCTAAGTAACAATACTCTGAAACCATAGCAGACGACCATCCACTACTACAAACTCCATGAGCAACATGGGTTCTAACGGCCACCATCACAATGTCTCCGACCACAGTGTAGACATCTTAAACCAGTTTAAGAATACTGGTAATCCAGACCAACTCGATCCATACAAGCATCTCCATATTGTCCAAAACTCTGACGGCACCTTCACACGCACCCTTCAAGTACCTGAAGTGGAAGCTACACTCGATCCCAACTCTCCAACCAAGGTTCTCACCAAAGACATCTCCGTCAACCCTTCAAACAACACTTGGGTACGAATATATCTGCCACGAAAGGCGGTTGATTCACCTTTCACCGGAAAGCTTCCTCTTGTACTCTACTTTCATGGTGGAGGGTTCGTTCTCTTCAGTGCAGCCTCAAAACTCATTCATGATGATTGCTGTCAGATTGCTCGTGAACTTGATGTTATCGTTGTCTCATTGGAGTACCGTCTTGCACCGGAGCACAGGCTCCCGGCTGCCTATGACGACGCAGTGGAGACGTTACAGTGGACGAGAACTGCCGACGAACAGTGGCTGAGAGAATGGGCTGACTACAGCAAGTGTTTTCTCATGGGGTCTAGTGCAGGAGGTAACATAGCATATCAAGTTGGCTTACATGGATCTACTATAGTCGATGATCTTGAGCCTCTGAAGATCAAAGGGCTGATATTGCAGCAACCCTTCTTTGGTGGGGTCAAGAGGACTGAGTCTGAGATGCGTCTTGCAAATGACGCTATTCTGCCCTTGCCTGTTTGTGACCTCTTGTGGAACTTGTCACTACCCATCGGGACTGATCGTGATCACGAGTTTTCGAATCCAACGGTAGGAGGTGGGTCAAAGGAGTTAGACCACATCAGAACACTGGAATGGGCAGTGATGATCACCGGCAGCGATGGGGATCCATTAGTCGACAAACAGAAGGAAGTGGCTAAGCTGATGAAAGAAAAGGGCATACGAATTGCAAGTCATTTTGGTGAAGGAGGTAGTCACGGAGATCACACGGAACCTCATAAAGCTATGGCATTCTTAATGTCCATGAAAGAGTTTATTTTGGCTGCAGTCAACGGGTAGAGCTGTAATGAATGAGACGTTTAAAATAAAATATTAAGTTTACAAATTAAAATATTATTGTCAACCATAGTGATATATTAACAAAAGCATCATTCCATATTCATCTACGGAGGAATCTTCTATCTAATATTATGATATTTTATTTGGCAAATTTTATAAAAGAGCTCTTGTAATATATTTGATTATTCATCTTAGCCCTTGTATTTTTAATTCGTTCACCTTAACCCCTGTATTTTTTATTCTCATTCAAGATACCCTAATTGGGTATTTTTGGACAAATTTACTCTTGAAATTAATAGATTAAAAAAATATATTTCAATAATCTAAGGACAAATTTGTCCAAAAATACCCAATTGGAGTATCTTGAATAAGAATAAAAAACACAGGAGCTAAGGTGAACGAATTAAAAATACAGGGACTAAGATGAATAATTAAGTATATCACAGGGGCTGTTTTATGTGATTTGTCTTTTATTTTGTCTTATAAATTTTAGTCATTTATTTATATAAATCTTGGATAGGTTCTGCATAAATGAACTCGGAATTTACATAAATAAATGGTTAAAATTTATGGAACAGAATAAGACACCATAATATTAAATAGAGGAAATCTCCCATCAAAGAGGTGGAATATTGGGACTACCGACAGCCTATTACTGCCATTTTTATAGGGACAAGAACCTAGGAAAGATCAATATCACTAACGTTAATCTTTCAATTTTCAATCTTAACTTGTTCCACTCACCATCTCTTGCCGGCCATGGTCAACTTCGAAGTTGGAATATAAAATCATACCGAAGTGACAGTCTCTCCAATATAAAATCACGCAGAACTTGAATAGAACAGCCAGGTTTCAGGTTTTTCTGCAGCAAACTCAAGAACAACATGGATTCTTACAAGCATACTTACACTGTCCCCGACACCGAGGAAACCGTTCTCGACCGGAGTAAGAATGTCCTTACCCAAGAACAACAGTATGATTACAGTATCTGCAACCTCGTCCCCAACCCTGACGGTACCATCAAACGTCTAGTTCAATTTCCTGAAGCCCCACCATCTCCCGATCCCACCTCTTCAACCAAAGTTCTCTCCAAAGACATCACCCTCAACGAAGCAAACAAAACTTGGGTCCGAATATATTTGCCTCGTGAAACGATTGACTCACCCACTACCAACAAGCTCCCTCTCATAGTGTACGTTCATGGCGGAGGGTTCGTTATGATCAGTGCAGCGTCAGAAATGGTTCATGATTATTGCTTCCAAATGGCGAATGACTTTCCGGCTATAGTTGTTTCCTTAGACTATCGTCTCGCGCCGGAGCACAGGCTTCCGGCGGCTTACGACGACGCCGTAGAAGCCTTGCACTGGGTGAAAACCACCGACGAAGAGTGGCTGACAAAGTACGGTGATTACAGTAAGTGTTTTCTCATGGGGGCTAGTGCAGGAGGCAACATAACGTATCACTTGGGCTTACGTGGAGCTACACTTGTCGTTGATCTTGAGCCTTTGAAGATCAAAGGGCTGATATTGCAGCAACCCTTCTTTGGTGGGGTCGTGAGGAGTGAGTCAGAGGTTCGACTGGCCAATGACGCGGTCTTGTCCACTCCTATAATAGATCTCATGTGGCACTTGTCACTGCCGATTGGTGCTGACCGCGATCATGAGTATTCAAATCCAACGGCGGGAGGAGGATCAAAGGACTTAGATCAAATAAAGTCGCTGGGATGGACGGTAATGATTACTGGCAGCGAAGGAGATCCCCTGGTTTCCCGGCAGAAAGAAGTGGCCAAGTTGATGAAAGAAAAGGGCATACGAGTTATAAGCCATTTTGGTGAAGGAGGTTGTCATGGAGATTTTGTCACATTGCCTGATAAGGCTAAGATTATGTTTGAGCAAATCAAAAATTTTATTTATGAGTTGTCTACTAGTTAAAAATACAATTATTTATATTGTTTATTTATTAGTGTATGAAGTATAGCATACACTAATAAATATGTAATTTATTATTTCAATAAAGCGAGCACAAGTTAAATTTATAATTTCCAAATCACATATTTACTTAACATAATTTCAAAAAAATAATAATGCAAAGGTATAAATTATTAGGAATATATTATATATTTTTATAGTCAAAGAAAAGATTAAATTACTTCACCAACAAGTAGTAGTCAAAATTTCTTATGTCATTTGGCTATAATGACATTTGAAAATAAATTATTAGATGAACTTTCTCCTTGTGCACGAAAAAATCAAAGATTAGGTAAAATTAAAAGGCAAGTAAATCATGCCATTTGACATCTTATTCACTTATCTTTAACTCGTTAATATAAACTTTTTTTAAAAATCAAATACAAAAAAGCTTGCAATTTTATTAATGCGAGACAAACTTATAATAAAAAATAGGGTTAATTACTAAAAAAAACTCAAACTCTCATCAATTTTTCAATTATAACCCGAATTTTAAAAAATAGCAATAAAATGTTCAAACTTTCAATTTTTTTTCAATTCTATCCCAAACTTCAAAAAGTTATAATAAAATGCTCAAATGACGTTATTTGTTGTTCCTTCAATATTCTCAGTCCTTTGTTTTTTGTTTTTTGTTTTAACGTCTCAAGCTACTATCGCATTACAACGTATTGCACCAGTAAGCTCTTCGTTTTTAGTTCGTTCTCCTGATGCTCTTAGTGTGAGGGTATCGGGGTTGCACAATTTAAAAATTGAAAGGTGAAGGCGTCAAGAAAACAAACTAAAAACGAAGAAAAAACTGAAATCAAAGCATAAGGTCGTCAGAGCTGTGCAATATGATTTAGGTTATTTTTAAAAAACAACGTCATTTCATTAATCTTCATTTGTTGTGCTAATTTTGGCTTACGTGTATTAATTATTAAGGTTTCTGAAACAAGTGGCAATTAACGTCAGCAAACTTAACAGAAACACTAGCGTGGGGCTAAAATTGAAAATTTGAGCATTTTATTGCTACTTTCTAAAGTTTAGGTTATAATTGAAAAAATTGAAAGTTTGAGAATTTTATTGTTATTTTTTAAAGTTCAGGCTATGATTGAAAAATTGACAAAAGTTTAGACTTTTGTTAGTAATTAACCCTAAAAAATAATTCTAATTATCAAACAATAGTTATTTATTTATAGAAAAGTAAAAAATAATGGTAATG
>JANZXV010000007.1:22816152-22845998 GCA_027576455.1 Erythroxylum roigii
AATAAAACAATGACCAAAAAATAATTACCCGAACCCACGTCAGTTTCACCTCCAAAAATTCCCAATTTCTCAAAAAATGAAATTAAATATTTTCTGAATCCGATGCCTCGAGAATCGGGTCAATCGGACGTCGGATAGAAAAGTTATTCCCAAAAGACTATCGAATGTACATCAACCTCTCAAAACTTCAATGTCGTCGTAGTGCTTGTGCACTACGATGCTTTTCTACTATCCTTCAAAGTCGCCGTAGCGATTGTGCACTACGGTGCTTTTCTGCTACCCCTCAAAATTGCCGTAGTGCTTGTGCACTATGGTGCTTTTTGGGTTAACCTTCAAAGTCTTTTCCCCTTCTTCTTCTTCACCAACATCTCAACTTCTAAATCTCATATCTTTTGATCCAGAACTCCAAAATTTACAAACTTGGTGTCTATGGAAAGAGAAAAGAAAACTCTACAAGTTTCATGAAGTACACAAAAACCAATTTCACCCCTAAGGGTGTCAAAATTACATTCAAAGTTACTGCCTTCACAATATGTCTCAAAACAGTGCAGTATTTTGCAAAATCCATAACTTCCCATTCCTTTTGCTAACAATTACAAACTTTATGCCAAAAGAAAGATCAAACTATATTCTACAACTTTCATGAACAACATGGAACCAAATTCAATTGTTAAATGGGTCCAAAAAATTCAATTAATGATTCTGCCCCTACATTTGACCTGAACAGTACCATAATTTTCTAAAAATCATAATTCCTTGCTCCAATGTCAAAAAATTCTCTACCTTATATCACTGGAAAGATCAGACAACATACTTAAATTTTCATGAAGGGCTTAAAAGCCAATTCTCTTTCTAATTAGGTCAATTTCTTCCATGAAGGTGGCTGCCCTGATAACTAGCAGATTACCTGATTTAAGTCCAGTCTTTGAAAATTCATAACTCCCAATTCTGACATCCAAAATTAGCATGCTATATCTCATTTTAAAGCTAATTTCTTCCTCTACAACTTTCCAGAAGATCACTTGAGCCAATTAGAATCACAATAGTCTATAATTTAGCTTCCAAGCACAATACTCACAAAACCTACATTTAGGGCTAGGTTCCAACACAATGCACATAAACAACTGACATTCAACAGGTCATAACTCTCAACATACATATCGAAAAATTGCATACTTAGTGGCAATAAAAAGATGATAGGAACCTCTTCAACTTTCATTTAGACCAATTTCACAAATTCACCCTAAATCAATCTAGAAAAATGCATTAAAGTTTCAGGTCATCAAGTTCGGATACTGTTCACACAGCTCATAGCATTCACTTTCAAGACCAATTTCAAACCCTTTCAAGCCACAATTGGGCAAAACTTCCTTCACATAAAGTGTAGCCAAATGTTTAAATTTTAATTTAAGACAAACCTAACCTCATTTGCTCAACCACACAAAGAGTTATGATCAACACATTGGAATCCATACACATTCCATTTTCAGCTTTTCTATCTAACTTCCATTCTTATCATTTCACTACCAATCCTACTCCAATTAGCATGCAATTATCTAAGAAATCAGCCACAATCCCATCCACACTCTCACTTGCATGCATAATCACAAAAATGGCAGCACTCACAAAATCACTTATCATTTATTTCTACTCATCTTTAATCACAAAATCCACTTCAAACCATCCTAATAACACATACTACCCTTACATTTATTATTCATCCTCACACAAACATGAAATTGCACCCAAACAATCAATCCATAGGCTTTATGAAATTAATGCACAATAACTCCCAATTAATGCATCTAACTACTAAGAAAAGAACATGTAATTTAATTCTCACCTAGCAAGCTTCCACTATTTAATCCTTCAATTAACACACCAATTTCTCCACTTCACTCCACATACACAATCACCATCATAGTAAGAAAGTAGGAGGTCTAAGCTTACAAGTGTGAAAGGGAAGCACTTAAGGTAGGAGAAGACAACAATTAGCTAAAAAACACTTAGAGAAAAGCAATGTAAAGGAAGAAGAAGAGAGTTTTGGATGGAAAGATGAAGAATTTCACTCTGAGCAATGTTTTTACTCTTTCAACCAAGAAGAGCTGTAAATGAATGGTTAAACACAAGCATTAAATGGTTTAGGCCACTTGTCATGTAACTAAGAAAAAGAAAAAACTTCATTTAATTTTATTTAATAAGAAACCCTAATTAAATGAACTCTTTGACCCATCCAATTCCAATGGCCCTAATTACAATCTCAAAATAATATACCCAACATTCTAGTGCCATTTGACAGAAATTTTTGGTACCGAAAATCAACCGGTTAGCCACTTGGCGATTTTTTTGGTCCGGAAATTTTTTTCGAAAAATTTTAGAAAAATGCCCAAAATCCCCCTAAAATGTAAAACACACAAGAAATCACTCCAATTAATTTTCCAAACGCAAATACCACATTATCCACAACAGAATTTCATTTAGGCACAAATACCGAGAAATGACATGAATGCATGTACAGTTATTTTTCATGTGCAAAATTTCACTGTTCACATATCAGGTATGTATGAATATTTCACAATAAATCCTAAACCCTCTTAACCCTTTACCAAATTACTATTCTACCCTTCCCATCGGGGTGAGATGTTACAACCAACCATCATAATTATAATGATAATATCCATTATCATTCCTCACTATATTCATTTTCATTCTTATTATCATTCCCCCGTGCGAACCAACCGCCCCCTTAGTTTGGAGTATTTGATTCAATATTACTAATTTTGTAGCATAAAAATTTTTGAAAAAATTTATATAACACAAATAAGTGTCTACTACTTTGATTTTATTTAATGTTTTAAAAATTGAATCGAAAATTAAACAGATAAGACAAGAGATTTAAGTTTTAAAAAGTTCAATCGGTATTAGACCGTCATAAAACCGGTTAAAGATTAATTAAAATTAAAGAATTTTAAATATGATTAAAAGAAATTATTCTTATTCATCGATGAATTTAAAGTTTAATTAAAAAAAGATTGTTAAACAAAAATTATTTGATTTATTTTAGTTTATAAAACTTATTAGTTTACAAAAATTGACCAATTAATTAATTAACTAATCAATTTTTAACAAAAAGAGTTATTAAAATATATCAAATTGAAAAGTTAAAAATTACCGAAAAATTGAAAAGTTCAAAGTTTTTATGATTAAACCGTCCGAATTGGTTGAATTTTTTATTTATTGATTTTATTCATAGCTACACTTTTAGAACAAATAGGACCTAAAATCTTAATAAAATTATATTTCTTTCAATTTTTAGTAATTAAGTCATCAATTTTAAATAGTTGAGGAATCCAGATTAACCAAATATGGTTATAGTTTTGAAAATAATTCCTTCAAACGGTTAAAAATGAAATTACACCTTAGTATTTTATAAAATAGGTGTTTTTATAAAATAGGTGTTGCCAATTGATATCAGTAAAAATTTACTTACAACTTTTATAGAATTTTGATATAACAATCTCATATTTAACCTGTATAATGCATAATTTCCATCGAAGAGTGATTTATGCACTCCGTAATGTTTTGTTTCTTAAAAGAACTGTTGCTCCTTAAACATGATAATTTGAACAGTTGGTACTTGTGTAGGATTATGTTCTCCACATTTTTCAACAAAAACCCTACCCGGTAAGTTCATCATAAACTAATGACTTAAACCTTCTTCGTTATTGCCAAATAAAAAAGCCCTTTTGGATGATTAATTAATTTGCAATGTTTCAAAACTGAATTATAAGTTAAACCGGTAAAATAAGAAGTTTAAATTTTAAAAGGTTTAATCGGTATTAAAATGTCATAAAATTGATTAAAAATTGAATAAATTTGAAAAATGATGGAAAAATTGTCCTTATTTATTAAAATTTTAAAGTTTAATTTTAAAAGAGACTACTAAATAAAAATTAGCTGGTTTATTTTAGTTTATAAAAAATAGTTAGTTTACACAAATTGGCCTATTAATTAATAATTTAATTATTTTTAGCAACAAAAATTATTAAACTAAATCAAACCAAAAAATTAAAAATTGAATCAAAAAGTTAGGTGGTTCAAAATTTTCATCGTTAAACCGGTTGAACCGATTCGGTTTTTGAAATGCTCTTAGTAATGCAAATGATTTATTCAATGTTTAATCATTTTAATTTTTATGTTACTATCAAAATTTATAGTTTTTTCAATCAAGTTCAAACTTTTTTTTTTCCAAAATTTAGGAGTAGAAAACATTTCTTCCTTTTAAAATACTTTATATTTTCATTTATCCCCTCATTTCCTATAGAAATAATTTTTGTTTATTCTAAACAAGTTTAGAATTCGATTAAAAACTTTTAAAAGTTCAAAATTAATGTAAAAAGAAACTTTACCGATGAATTTATGACTCATTGCCCTTAATGAAAATTTGTTATATATATATATATATATTTAGGTCTTCAACATTTGTTGTTAAACCTAGAAAATTGTTGATAGCTATTTGAAGTTAACTAGCCACGACAGAAGAATGGAAGCATGTTTTGGACACTCTTGTGATGGCACCAACTGTTTCAAACTATAAAAACAGCCATAGGCATCTATGTTCTTGGAGTTGACTTTGTGTAGTTTATACGTAAAAAACACTAACCAAGCACTTCTTTCTTCTATGTAACCGACTGGGAAAGAATTTAGCCTCGAGCTCAAGATGTCTTCCTTTATATATATATATATACAAAGTCAAACTCCAAGAGATCCACCTTCAATAAGGGACAATTGATCTTTACTTGATTCTGTCATTTATTCTTTTATGAGAAAATGGATATGAAAACAATCATAATATTACAATAACCATCCGATCCCGATTGCTTACTAAAACAATCATGTTCCCGATCCCGATTGTTGTTATATCCTATAGGTCTCTTTAGGATTATGACAATATTTCCAAGCATATGATAGAAGCTTATCGGGCAGGATTGGTTTGGTGTAATCTGAATTGAAAGTCTCCAAATCTACGAGCTCCTAAGTTGACCATTTTCTTAGAATTGGTCAATAAGCAGGATGGAGACTCCAGAGTAGGATAAGACAATGCTGAGTGAGATTAACTACGGTCAAACCTGAACCTAATGGCTTGATTATTACTAGTTCTAAGCTCATATAAACTCCATGAGGTCCAATGATACGAAAAAAGGCAAGCTTTTTTTGTATATGTTGGAATTCCACGAGAAGGTCAAATTTGATTAAACCGGTTGTTTAATTATTAAGTATACTTAATAATAATCTCTTATTTCTTGACATTGTCATGTCCCTTCAATCATCTTTTCGATACATACAAAAGAAATAATCTATCAAAGAATTTGAATTTGTTAAACCTTCTTTACCACTAAGCTAACCCTCCGATTTGAGTAATGAGAAATACCGTTAGACATCATTAATGGTGAAACAAAGTTTAATAGGTGGGCATGTGGGTGACGACTAAAATTGATGAAAAGTATAGATAAAATTTTGATACTTTTGAATATTGGACTTTAATATTATTTAATATTCAAGTTACTTCTGCAATTTACATATATTATTCTAATTATTGGATAAAATCTAATATTGTCATTAGTTCTGTTCAAATAAGAGATATTATACAAAAATATACAAATGTAAAGGACTAATTTATAAATAAAAGTTATCGATTTATTTGATTTTTAAATAAATTAAAAGTGAATCCATATTCATCTAGACAGGAAGAGAAATAAAGGATAAATTTCAATCAATCAACAAGCTGCACTTCTTATACAATCAAAAGATCAGCATCCTAACCATCGTGATTCCGAGTGTAGACAACAATCAGATATAACATGATAAATTAGAAATATTAATTTTATGTTAATCATGTAAGCATAATTTATTGCATATATATAATTGCAATAGTCCTTTAACCCATATCCTAGAATTCTATTTTTTCCCACTAAAATATAAAATAGGAATTACGTACCTTAATCTATGAGATTCATTTAATCTTAATTTAAAAAAAAAACCCTCAAAGTGATTGAAAATGAAGAAACTTGATTTCTCTTCTCTATCCCTCAATAATCCTGCTTTCTGATGGTGAAAATGTAAAGAGAAGCATGTAGGGCGAGAGAGAGGACCGGGTTCTATTAAATAGGTTTATATAAACCGTTCCCATCAAATGGTTGCAACCAATATTATTAAAACCATAATTATTAATGAGCCATATATAATATATATAGGTTTTATATTCTCCCACTTAGTTCATTAATTGAAAAACATTATTTCATGGTGCAATAAATAAACATTTTACACACAAACTTTACTACATTCTTTAATGTTGATTACATCATAAATCACAATCAAACAAAGATAATAATAAGGGTTGTAGCGGTTTTACATCTTAACAAATGACATAACTCCTTCCATATCCTCCAATATTAGCGCTTTATTCAATATAATTCATAAATAAGAAACATATTAATGGTCCAACAATAATGTCTTATTTGAAAACAAATCATGTCAACATAATTTATTCATAAATGAATACTATAAAATAGGATTGATAGAAACATAAACATAAGTGAGCTCATAGTATCAAAATACAAACATCATAAATCTCAACAATGGTATCCCATAATACCCATTCTTTCAACATGTTCTTTAAAGACTTTCAGTTTCAATCCTTTCATTAAAGGATATGCAATCATATAATTAGTGCCAATATGTTGAATTGACACTGTTTGTTTATGAACTTCTTCTTTAACAGATAAGTATTTTAATTCTATGTGGTTAGCACTTTTAGAATACTTGTTGTTATTTGAAAAGAAAACTACTGTAGAATTATCACAATAAATTTTCAACGGCTTGGTAATACTGTTGACAACTCCAAGTCCCAAAATAAAGTCGTGCAACCAGAATCCTTAAATTGTAGCTTCAAAACATGCTACAAATTCAACTTCCATAACAACAATGATAGACTACTTCACATTTCCAATAAATAACCCCTCCAGCTAATAGAAAAAGTTAGCCAAAAGTGTACTTTCTAGTATCAATGCAATCGGCATAATTTGAATCTAAATATCCAATCACTTCCAGATGAATGAATCTCCTATATGTGAGCATATAATCTTTAGTATATTGTAGATATCTCAAAACTTTTTTTGCAGCTTTCCAATGATCTAATCCAGGATTACTTTGATACCTGCCCAGCATATTGAAAGCAAAGCTAATGTCTAGTCTAGTGCAAGTTTGAGAACATATATTAGGCTTCCAACAATTAATGCATAAGGAATATTTGCCATTTGCTTTTATTCCAATTCATTTTTTGGACATTAATTAAAACTAAACTTGTCTCCCTTCTGAATTGAACTACACTTGCAGAACAATTTTCATGCCAAATCTCTCCAATACCTTATTAATATAAGCCTTATGAGATAAATCTAATAATCCTTATAATTTTTCACGGAATATTTCAATACCTATCACATAACTAGTTTCTCTCATATCTTTCATTTCAAAATTATCATAAAGAGATTTCTTGGTGTTGTGCATTAAACCAAAATCATTAGTGGCTAACAAGATATCATCAACATAAAGTATCGAAAAATATGAACTTACTCCCACTGATTTTTAGATATATACACCGATCAATGATGCTTTCCTTAAATCCAAAAGCAGTAATAGTATCATTGAACTTAAGATACCATTGTCGGGAGGCTTGCTTAAGTCCATATATCGACTTCTTAAGTTTACACACCATGTCTTCGTTTCCTGCAATTGAAAAATCTTCATGTTGATCCATATACACTTCTTTCTCTAAATTACCATTAAGGAAGACTGTTTTCACATCCATTTGATGTAACTTTAAATCATAATGAGTTATTAGTGTCATAATAATTCTAAAGGAGTCTTTCTTTGAAATAGATGAAAAAATCTCCTTATAATCAATGTCATCTTTCGGAGTATAACCTTTGGCAACACGTCTAGCTTTATGTCTTGCAATATTTCCATAAGAGCCACGTTTGGTCTTAAAAACCTAGTTACATTTAACTCTCTTACAACCTTCAGGCAATTTGACTAAATCCCAAACTTCATTCTGCTTTATAGAATTCAACTCTTCTTTTATAGCATCAATCCATTTAGTAGAATTAACACTTTCAACGGCTTGGGAAAACGAAATTGGATTTTCATTATTTCCTAAGTCAAATTCTAATTAACTCTTATAGATATACCACATAATCATTAAAAACAACTAGTTTTTTAAGTCTTTGAGACCTTCTTAATGTTATTTATTGTGGTTATTTTACAATTGGAACATTAATTATGGGTTCAATAGGTTCATTAACTACATGCTCTTCATGAAATGTTTGATCATTTATTTGTTGCTCCTGTAAATTGTCAAATTATTCTGCAACTATAGGAGTAACATGTATTGAAGAAGTCGGTAGGGGTAATTGAACTTCTATTTCTTCAATAACTAGATTACATGATTTTTCAACACTCCCATTGGTTTCACCATTCTCAATGAACCTAGCATTTCTAGTTTCAACAATTTTGTTGTATTATTAGGATAATAAAATCTATACCGTTTAGGATAACCAATAAAAGAATCCACGAATCATTTACATCCAATTTCTTTTCATGTGGAATATAAATACTTACTTCCACTGGACAATCCCAAACATGCAAGTGCCTTAAATTAGGTTTTCTTCTAGTCCACCACTCAAAAGGAGTCTTTTGAACTGCCTTACTAGGAACCCTGTTTAACAAGTAAATAACGGTCCTCAATGCATGCATTCACAATGATAAGGGTAAAGATGAATTACTTAACATACTCCTAATCATATTCATTAATGTAAGATTACGTCTTTCTGCCACACAATTTTGTTGTGATGTACTTAGCATTGTGTACTGAACACATATACCTTGCTTTTTAAGAAATTTGGAGGATGGACCTGGGCATTATCTTGACTCATTATATTTTTCGTAAAGTTCACCACTCTCGTTAGATATGACAATTTCCACCTTTCTAGCTAATTGTCTTTCCATCTCATGAACAACACCTCTAATGCATTTATTGCTTGAGTCTTTTCATGCAATAAATAGACATATTCATAACGTTAAAAGTCATCAATAAATGTGATGAAACACCTTTTTCCACTAAAAGATAGAACATCAAAAGGCCCACTTATATCAATGTGTATAACTTCTAGAAGATGTGTGCTTTTTGTGGCTCATTTCTTTGTGTATTTGGCTTGCTTTCCCTTAATGCAATCTACACACACACCAAATTAAGGAGAAACAGAAGGTACATAAAGTGTCTGAAATGAATCTACATGATGTCCAGTATCTAAAATCAAATGATAAGTTCCTATGGCTTCAACTGGAGCTTTGACACGATTCCCCATCAAAACAAACTTTTCAGTTAGGTTTGTGGTTTAGGTTGTAAGGAATCCCTCCAAGGTATTCGAAACATAAGTGATACAACCAAAATCAAATTACCAAGTATTATACGGAACTTCAACCAAATTAGATTCGAAACATAATAAAGCACTAAACTTACCTTTCTTTTTGAACTAGCCTTTATGTTTTAGGCAATCTTTCTGATAAGGCCCAAGTTTCTTGCAAAATGAAATATATCACCTTTATGTTCCTTATTTTGAACTTGACTGGAGGATTCATTAACTTTAAGTGGTACTTGCTTACCCTTTCCTTTGCCATAATTCCTTCTGGGCTTCTTTCCAACTCGTTGATGACATACCAAATTAATGGTATGGGTTCCCTGATTCTTAAGTCTTGTCTCCTCTAGAACAAGCATACTGGTCTATTCATTCACATTCCACTTATCCTTTATAGTGTTATAATTCATTTAGAATGACCCATATTGCTCAGGAGATAAAGAATTAAAAATGAATTGTACTAGGAAAAATTAACTTTCATTCTCAATATCTTTAATCTTGCTGCTATATTTGTCATTTCAATGACATGTTCATGCATGCTTTGCGAACCATCAAACCTTATAGCGATCAACTTAGCCATTAATGTCCCCGCAAGTAACTTATCAGTAGTTTGGGAATACCCTTTCACAATTATCATAAATTCTTTAGCAACTTTAGTGTTGGGAATAGTTGCCTTAATATTGTTAGCAACAATCATTCACATAAACCTTAAACTCAACTTGTTCGATCTGTCCTAAGCTTTATAGAAAGATTTCTTATCGTTAGTGCTTGCATTAGTAATAGCAGCTGGTTTCTCAACTTAGAGTGTCAAATCAAGATTCAATACACCAAGATGAGATTGGACTTCTTCACATCGGTCAGAGTAATCTAATCCATTAAAAGATGGAACAAATGAAGCAACCAAATTAAAGTTAACAGGAATAGAAACTGCAAAACATAATAGAATGCTCACACAATAAATCTTTGATTCATAAAACTTAACACTTAAATCAAATTCAAAACAATTATTCTACATCAAACATTTAGTGTATATCTAAGATCTCCTTTGGGCAGTTCTAAGACATACCATAATTATAATAATGATGCTAATTTTATATGACTTAGTTGTTAATTAAATATACCTCAAACAAACATGCTATTTATCTTTAGATATAGTAAACACAATCATTCTAAGCATATAAATTAACACTTCATGTCCAAAAATTATAAAATTAATGAACTAACCTTTGGGTAATCTTGAAATATTTTATAATTCGTGAACTTCAGATAACCATGAATTTATTATATCATTTTTTAATAAGCATCCATAAATCATGGGTAATTGAATTAAAATATTTCATAAATTAATATTCATTAAACATAAAAGCTCGACCACTTTGGTGACTTTCATAATAAAATTAATATTCATTAAAATATGTGCATTAAAGTATGATTCATTAATATCAGTAATGCAAATATAGGTTAGATAGCTTTCATACAACAATTCAATTATCACATTTAATATTAAGGTTATATGATTTGATCCATTTATTATTCAATGCATCCACATCTTCTTTCACAAGTAAGCAGCAAGAACACAGGAGACCAATTAAATAAAAAATATATATATGCATGATAGTCAAGCACAAACATCATATTTTGTTTTTTTAAGTGGAAAAGAATGAGACCATTAATGCCATAAAGACTTGAGCCATGCGACAAACAAAACATGATTACGAATAAATTTTCAGTAACTCAGTAGATTTAACAAGCAATTATGCGGAAATAAGATGAACGCACAATATTTTTAATGAAAAAATCATAGAATTTGAAACTTTGCTTTGATACAACATGTAAGCATAATTTACTGCATAGACATAATTGTAATAGTCCTTCAACTCAGATATTAGAATTCTATGTTCTTCACTAAAATATAAAATAAGAATTACATATCTTGATCTACGAGATTTGTTTAATGTTAATTTAGAAAATCTCCCAGAGTAATTGAATATAGAAAAACTTGATCTCTCTCTTATATCCCTCAATAATCCTACTTTCTGACGGTGAAAACGTAAAGAGAGGCAAGAGAGATGACCGGTTTCTAATAAATAGGTATATATAATCGTTTTCATTAAACGGTTGCACCCAATATTATTAAAATCATAATTATTAATGAGTCACATATAATATATATATAGGTTTTACAAATCATATATAATTTCATTAAACTATATAAAACTTAATACACGATCGATGTACATTCTTGTTGAAAATTACAACAAAACACTACCTCTAATCTCGAGCTCAAATCAAATTCGATCTGAATTTTTTATTTAAGATCTTTTTTGAATTTTTCTTAAGGTTTTAGATTAAACTCAAGTTGAAAGATTCTTTACTTAACCTAACAAACGATATCAAATTATATTAGGTAAGTTACCCGCTTATTCACTTTTGATTGGACTTGAATAATTTTAAATAATTTGAACCCGATTCGGCGTTGTTCATTGAGGAACAAAGGAAACTAGAAACGAAGCATGAAATACATATGGTATTTCTTGTTTTTAGTGACTGGTTGTGGAACTGAATAACAGGAGTAACTTAGTAAGGTAAAGCACACGTATTAGGGAGAGACTAGGCATGGATGAGAAGCCCTTTTCATGCGTGAAGGAGAGATAGAATAAAGTAATGTATTCAACTTAAAAGGCTTAAGAGAACCATTTTCCTTACTCGAAATTATAGAACTGTGATGCATGTAGTAATCCCAATTGGAGATTTTTAAGTAACACATACAATGTCTTGTGGAGAATACTAACATCAATCTTTTCAAACTAACTTCTTTTGGTAAAACTTACGAAAAGATCAAAAGATTATTTTTACCATATTGCGTGTTTTCTAAATATCCCAAACGTCTATCTATTAATAGCATCAGCAAGAAGTTAAAAATAATATTTTGATTTTATCTATCATCATCACCGTCATCATCATACCCCGAAGCCCCGCAACGAAGCAGAGTTTAGGAGGGCTTGATTGCTTACCACTACCATGGTATAACGTTCTTGACTTTTTCTTTACTCTCCAGAAGTAACATCTTATCTAGTGCAACTTTTCATGATCTAGTACTCTATCCATACGTATCCTCCTTTGCCAATGTGTCTGCATTACTCGTAATCTTGTTTGTATCGTCTGAAATTATGGAAATAACTTGTGATTATATAGTGCATTACAAACGATAACAAGGGTTATACAAGTAGAATGAATTGGAGTTGCAGGTTCTTGATGATACAACGTCTATCAATTTTTAGTCATTTAAGTGTCGATTTCTCAAAAACTAGCAGTCTATATCAGTTTAGATGATATATAAATTCACCTTAAATTGGGAACTTTCCAAAATCTGATATATCTCATAAGTGGATATGAGGATATAAAGTAGGTGAAGGAGGGTTGGAGATGCAAAGGGTACCATCACCAGAGGCAACTAACTTGATGGTGGAGTTGTCACACAACTTTCTATGTCATGCATGAAAAGGTGGAGTTCTTTCATTTTGGTTTTTTCTCTAAGAACTTAATCTTCAAGATTTTCTAAAAAATTCCTTTTATTTTTCAATTTTTTAGAAAAATCTCTTCCCTTAAATTTCAATTAAAAAATAGCGATAAAACACAGGTGTATGAATATCAAATATGTACTAATCAAATGTTACTAATATAGTATAACTCAACTCTAACTCATAAACTCGAACTAACCAATTAAAGTAGACTTAAATTAATAATTTAGACAATTATAATAAATTATCATATTGAGTTAGATTTAATTAATTTATTTCAACTTTAAGAGTTAGCTAGATTGATTCCTAGTATAAGCAATATTTAATTAGTACAAGTGTGATGTTTATATCATATATATTTCGTGTTATTTTTTAACCGAAATCTAAAAAAAGATTTTTTTTAAATTAAAGAATTTTTCCAAAATTATAAAGGAGGTCTATGACCCTGTTTGACAATCAGCGGATTGCATTAGCTATTAGCTGATTCTATCAGTAATTAGCTGACAACGAATTATAACAGTTGATTTGACCAATAGATGACATCAATTATTTATTTAAAGATGTTTGATAAAATTAGTTGTTTAATGTTAGCTGTTTATGTGATGAATTAGAAAAAAAAAGAATTTATTTGGACATGAGTATTATATCTTAGTATTTCTTTAAATATTCTCGTAAGAATTTGGATTTAGAATATTTAATTTCACAAAAATTAAGTTCATAACTCTAATAAAAATACAAAATATATACTACTACTACTACTAATAATAATAATAATAATAACAATAATAATAATAATAATTAATTATTATTATTAGTATTATTATTACTACTGCTACTTCTCCATATTAATCAAGTTGAAGTTCATTTTTCGAATATATTAACTCATTAATCAAGTTGAACTTTAGGGTACTAGTGTTTGGTGAAGGAAAAAAATGACAACTTGAGTAATTTGTAATAACTTTTGGCCACAATTGTTGTTATGTCTCTTAATTTCTCAGTCGATGGAACAAACTGCTCCTCATAGGAGCATTTTATAAAACAACAGATTGGGTTCAATCCGCCAACTCAATTAGCTGATTACCAAACATGATCATCAATGGTTTGACATGATCAAACAAGCAAGTATCTCTCAATCTACAAAAAAGTAGTTGATCAGACATTTACTAAATAAGACCTTTTTTTTTACCCTTTTTTGATTATTTTCAATGTTAGTATCTTTTTTGCTTTTGTTCTAAGGTCAAATCTCATGAAATTGATAACACAACAAGGTTGGATCTATTCATAACTACAGACAAAGTGTGTGTATCAGTTAGGACAAAACACAGTTCCACCCTCTTTATTTTGCACTAGAAGTTTTGCTTCCTTTTGGTTTGTCAGATCAATTATTTGTTGGTGGTTCTGGTGGAGGATTTTAAGTCACATTAATGAATAGGGAGCAGAGATCAGGATTGATCTTTGAAGAAAAAGGTTGAGATTCCATTGCTAAGGTCTCAAAAGTGGCATCATATGTTCTGTACCTAAGATCCTGTTCTAATTCTATCTCGCGCCAAAAATGACATCATTTTAGGTATAAACAGATATAAAAATGACGTTATATTTTGCGCGAAACAGGATTTGAATAGAGTAATAGGTACGGAAGATTTGAACCCCTCAAAAATTATCCTCTCCTTGTCAAATGAAACTCTATTGAATATGGTCTAGTTTTGCATAAACTTTATGTTTCTCATTTCAGGAACAGGAAAGTGCATTCATGTAAACTGATAATATATAGTAATTAGTGCAACAGCCATTTGTTAATAGTTCAGGCTCATTTATTATACTTATAAAGGTAAATTATGATATTATTTACAATAAAAGATTAAAAAGTTTCTCTATAGTTTAATTTATTTAAAAAAATCTTTTAATCTTTAAAATTATTTTAAAAGCTTGGTCACTTTCAATTTTATAGAAAAATTTATTATGGGAGATTTCTGTTAAAAATTTAATAACGAAACACATATGCCATGTAACAGTACAAGTGAATTAATTAAAAATTGTTGATAAGAAAACTCAACCTATTTTTAAATCCGACCCCAATAATTTAAACTTGATTCCATCATTAAAAAAATTGCGAAATCCATGTATATTGTTCAAGTTGAGTTTAAGAAGCAGGTTGGAGTACCCTCTTTCTGTTAAGATGTTTCAATTTTGTGTCATTTAATCTTGTACACATATTTGTATGAACTTTACATAAATGTGTTGATAAAATTTAATAGAACAGAGTAGAAACTGATTAACCAGAACAGAAAATCCGATTCTTTTGAGAAGAAAGTTGAGTCATCATGTTGTCACTTTTTAATTGATCCATGTTGCCATTACATGTCAAGTGTTTAGTAGTTTTTAACATTAATTTTTTTTTTATAAAAGAAGTTAAGTCTCACTCAAGAAATTCTTTAAAAATTAAATTTTAAAAATTAAAATAAATTGATAAATTTTAAAAATTATTTTTTAAATGCCTTAACCTATACTTTTTTTATCTTTTGTCCAGTTATTTATAACAATTTAAGTCTTAATTGACTCGCTAAGAATCTCATTCTTAAATTCTATAAAAAGATAAGTAAAAATAAAAAATAATAATAATAATAAAGAGTTGATTTATAATCATATCTGCAAACTTATAAACCATAAAATCCCAATTGCTATCCTTTGGTCTAACTATTTTAGCTTTTTTTTTCCAAGATTAACATCAATTTATATATATTCCTTCAAAATTGCAAATTAGATTATTAACTTTGTAAACCCTTTTATGTTTGGGATAATTAATTTAACAATATTTAGCCTTTAAAAACATTTTAATTTAGGGTCAATTTTTTTAAATTTTCAATTTAGTAATTAAATGTTTTAAATTCGTATAAATCAAGTCAAAAGGTTGTTTTTATTGATACAAAGTGTCCACAAAATGTTAAATGTTTTGTAAATATCTTTTTATTAGTTATATCAACAAAAATAATATTTTGATTTGATTTATACAAATTTCGAAAGATTTATTACTAAATTAAAATTTTAAAAATGAGATTAAATTAATAAACTTCCAAAAAATTAGGCAATTATAATCATTCTGCCTATTATTCTAACTTGAAATTTTTTTAAAAAAAAGCAGCAATTTCAGGAGATGAATTTTTATTTATGGGAATCTGTTCCTCCTGTTCTAAATTTTATTCGTCCATTGTAATGAGTACATTAAAAGTGAATGGATGAGACTTTACGGACAGAAGGAAATGGGATATGAGAACAGTAGATTTTGTTCCTTATGTTTTCCCAGTGGAGGCAATGTAGCTTAGACAACGTCGTACCTTAACAAAATGAATAAAAAGCCTGCAAAGATGGAGAAAGTGATCAAAAAGTAGTGTCCCAACATGTCCTCACACGTTTAATGATATATACACGATGGGTCTGCAACTTGTTGGGGCTTGCATATTTCAAAGAAGACTTGAGACTAGAGATGTAATTTAAGGGCAATACTTCTAACCCATTATAGCTTTTTGGATGGTCATGCCTGTCTTTTAGTTGCACACTCAGCTCCCACAAATGGCGGTCGGGAGCTGCAACTTGGATGTTTTTGGATCTCATCAAGCTCTATAGTTTTCGGAGTCTGTAATAGATGTTAGATTATACTGGTTCTAGTCATTTTAATAATAATTAACTTAAGTTCAATTTTTATTAATGGGCTCTATATTTTACTAATATTAAAAATTTTAATACGGTGCTAGAGTCAATGAAAATCTTAACCTACTATTTGCCCTAAAAGGAAGTCCATCATTTAAGCAACTAGAGAAGGATTTGAAGTCTACATAGAGCAAGTGGCCCGACAATATTGTTTATCCCAAAAAAGAACCTATTTGACCTTAATCAGAAGTCCAACCTTGATGAAGATTGTTTTCGTACCTTTCAAAATTATCTAAATAAAAAGGGACTCAAATGTAAGGGAGAGCGTTGAAAATACTCACAAATGAGTATCTCACATAAAAAATAAAAAAAAAACTAACATATAAGTCTAATGGGTTGCTCCACCTATTTCTAATTAATTTTATGATAGAACCTCACTTAGTTTTATGTATGGTCTATCTTTCCTCCTATTGTAGGCCCATAGACCCATTGAAAATTTAATATAGCCTCAGAGTAGGTTTGGTTCGGATTATTAATTTTTCGGTTGTTCGTCTGAATGTCTAGTGTTAACTACTCGATTCGATTATCGCTGCGCTTATTTCAAGTGACAACTAGATGTCTAAGCTCAATTGCGTTTGAGGGAAAGTGTTAACGTATCTTATATTAACTAACATTATTTAAATGACTATTTTTAGTCATTTTCGCAATGATTAATTCAAACTTAAAGCTCTAATAGGAATGCCCCGTAAAAACCTACTTTATTGGTACTTGTAGAGTCTAAACATTGCATGGACATGGGACACTTTTGTTTGTGCGATTGCTTATCTTCCTGAGCAACAAAAGTCCAGATAATATTTAGTACGCACTATGCTAGTGTTGTCTTTTGGACTGTTCTTCTACTCTGTTGTGTCCTAGATCGTGTCGTCATATGAATGGATGAAACTGAACTGAAAGTGATAAAGGGAGTCTACAACTTGGTTGCTGCTTTTAAGGTTTGGCATTTTCAGTTTCCACTTTGATTCTATTGGTAACTTTTGCCACCACCACCTGTCGAATGGACATTTCAGGGAAGGTGGAGCTTGTGAAGTAGACTTCGAAAGTGGGAACTCAGAATCGCCACAAACGCACAGTGTTATTCAACAAACTAGTTTTGTTTTGAAAAAAAACAAATTAAAAACAGTATCGAAAGTTAAATTATTTAGATAAAAGATTTAAAAGATTAAGTTAATACTGTTCAAAGATTAAATAAAATTAAAGAACTTAAGATATGAATGAAAGAAATTATCCTTATCAGTCAACAAAAAATTTGAAGTGTGATTAAAAAAGAAATTGCTAAATAAAAATTAATTAAATTATTTTGGTTTATAAAAACTTATTAATTTTTAAAAAATAATCAATTAATTAATAAACTAATCAGCTTTTAACAACAATAGCTATTAAAGTAATTTGAACCGGAAAGTTCAAAACTAAAACAGAAAATTAGACATTTTAAGATTTTTACAATTGAACCAATCAAACTGATTGAGTTTTTTAATAATTGGAATAACACAATTTTAAATTTAGATTTTCTAAATTTAGTTTTCAATGTTTAAAATTTTTTAATTTAATAATTAACTTTTAAAAATTCGTATAATTTAAATTAAATAATATTTTATTAAAATAATCAACAAATAAATATTCACGTAATATTTAGTAAATATATCCCATGAAGTTACGAGAGAAGATAATTGAGAAACGCATAAGAAAGATGATTTCTATATCAGAAAACTAATTTAGCTTTATGCCAGGAAAATTCACAACAAAAGCTTTATATCTCCTTAGAAAATTAATAAAATATTACAAGGAAAGACCCAGAAATTTGCACATGGTTTTTATTGATTTAGAGAAGATATATGATAGGCCTCTTAGGAAAATCTTATGGAGGTGTTTAAAGGTTAAAGGAGTTCTTATAACATATATAAGGACGATTAGAGACATATATGAAGGAACAATGACTAGAGTAAGGACAATAAGAGGAGAAAATGAAAATTTTTCTATTAGTATTGGGTTACACCAAGAGTCCACATTAAGCCCTTTTTATTCGCAGTGGTAATGGATGAGCTTACCAAGAATAGTCTAGACGATGTACTTTGGTGTATGTTTTTTGCTAACGATATTGTCTTAGTAGATGAGACAAGAGAGGAGGTCAATATCAAGCTAAAATATTGGAGGTTAATAGAGTTGAAAGGTTTTAAAGTGAGCAGGACTAAAATTGAATACTTAAAATATAACTTTTCAAGCCATCACTTGGATACCGATATGGAGGTAAAGATTAGATCAAAAGTTATACCACAAAATGGGTATTTTAAGTACCTAGGGTCTATCATCCAAAACAATAGAGAAATAGACGACGATATAGTTCATTGTATTAGATCAGGGTGGCTCATATGGAGGTAGGTGTCAAAAGTTTTATGTGAAAAGAGGATACCTATCAAGCTTAAAAGTAAATTATATCACTTAGCAATTAGGTTAACCATGTTACATTGGGTCGAGTATTCGCCCATCAAGTAAATACACAATCATAAGTTTTTAGTGGCGGAGATGAGGATGCTTTAGTGGATGTGTAACTTTATCAAAACAGATAACGTCAAAAATTTAACGGTGAGAGACAAATTAAAGGTGGTTGGTATTAATAACAAATTGTGAGAGACCCAGTTTTAGTGGTTTAGACATGATAAGAGAAAACACCCAGACACCCCAATGAAAAGATGTGAAACAATAATACTTGGAGGCTTAGGGATTGTAAGAGGAAAAAGGGAAGGTCTAAAATGAACTAGTGGGAAGGGACAAAAAAATGATATAGCTCGGTTGGATCTTACCTAGGATTTAACCCACAATAGGAAACTTTGGCTTAATAAGATACAGGTAAAGAATCTCTTTTAAAGAGAACATTCACGTTCTGGTTTAGTCGGAGTTACTACTATACAGGTCTTTTTTATTTATATTTTTATTTTATCTTATGACCTAATTGGCATGACTATTGTACAGTGCTTTTCTGGTATGTATTCTCATCGTGCCTTTTATTCTTAAGCTTTTACTTGTCCATTATGTGCGTTAATATGTGTTGCCATGCCTACTTTTTCAATGTTATGATTCTTTAGTATCTTTATTATTTATTTGTATTTATGTATTCAATTATTTTTAATACCTTTTGTATGTGTATTTAATTAATTGATTTCTTTATTTTTTTTGTATTTGTTTGCACAACCGTTTATAATTTCTTAGTATGCTCATAATACATTACATATGGATATATCATAAATAACCTCCCTATTAAATAAAGATAAGACTTCATACTATCAAACTTTCTCAAACCCCACAATTCACGATTTATCAAGACTTTAAATGAGTGTTGACGATAATGATGATTGTGAATTTCATAAACCCCGCGGTTCATCCTTTAAATGTTTCATAAAAATCATTATTTGTGAATTTCCTCATAATATAATTCATCATTTTCTCATCATAAAATTGTTTATTTTCTCTTTATATTAATTAAAACAATGTTATTATTTTTTTCAAACAAGAGAACATAAACTTTAATGCATTAAAGAGCTTTTTATTCAGATATTTTAATGCTTAAAGTGCTTCACAAGATGCAACTTATTCAACAGATAATAGCTCGATAATAGCTCAACTACAAAATTTGGAAGGCATATGATGTATCAGACACGGGTTGGCGTCCAGTAACCATTACTCTTATGTAATCACTGTAGGTCTCTCCCTCCCAGTGAAGTCCTTCAACTTTGATACTGATAATGCCAGATCTACCAAAACCAAGCATATCATAAATAACTTGTTAAAAGATAGGGAAGTAGTCGATTTACGATACCCAAATTATGATTAGCGTTACCTATCAAGGGTTTAAGGGCTGTTTGAGCATCTGTATCGTGTTTGGAGACATCTGTTTCGAACTGTTCAATGTACATTCTCACAGTTGCACCACTTGATCCAGTTCCCTGCATTATGTGTACTTTTCAAGTTATATCAGATCCAATAGCATTATGTAGCTATAAATTTCTGAAAGGAATCAGTCGATGGTACGTACAGATAGACGAAATATGATCCGTGATCCATCAGTAAATACAAACCGAATTCCTTGTTTTGATGCTACACTTCCATCCACCTGAGGAGTTGTATAGAGATAAACATAATGGTGGTTGCTTCAAATTGCAATGGTAAATAAAGTTGTAGCTAATCACAGCTCATACATGAATAAGTTTCGACTTACAGGATCAGTATATGAAAAGTCATCAGCAAGTTGAAGGGCATAAGTTCCTGTAACAGAAATTACATACTGGTCACACGTTGTTGGAAAAGATCACCGAAGAAAAAAGAACCAAACTTACCATATTTTTCGCCTGGTTTGCTCTTGGATATCACTTCTCTAAGGTAGTCAATCATTTTATTAGCTCCTTCAGATTCGCATTCCTGAATAATGACTGTATGTTTAAGTAGTTGCATTTACCTCGGAACATCGATCAATCCGAAAGGTAGGTTTACTAGTAACCGCAAAAGTTTGGCACTTACTTCATAGTCGTATCTAGAAAAGAAGTTTCTTCCGTATGTTGCCCAATGCTCTTTCACAATATCAGCAACAGATACTAATTTCTCCCCTGGTTTCTTGTTTTTGTTTCTGTAGGCAATTATTGAGAGCCAAGCTAAAACAGCCCTGAAATACAGTGAACATTATGAGTCATATTGGACCGAAATAACAAAATGCGGACTTTGCCTATTGCCAAGTTTCAGATGCCATGAGAAGTCTTCTTTTAGAATTTCTAATACCACAAGGTGTTTTTAGAAAAATTTAAAAAGACAAGGATATTTTTTAAAACAAATAAAACCATAAAAAGGGACAAGCATATATCTGATCAACCCCGCAACTTGATGGCCATAAGGATTTGCAGCACTTCGTTGATGCAATATTGATCTAATAATCCATTAGAGATGTTCAAAATTCCATACTTCATTCATATAACTAGACCTTGTTAGCTGGGATTTAAAGCTATTGCAGAGGTTTTGGCTTTCCACTTCATTCTTTGCAACAAGGTCAAACATGAAACATAACATTCTGTTAAAGAGAAAGCTAAGAATATAAGATGTAAATGCATGATAATAGAATGGTATCAGTATATAGTTTGGAATGGTCTTTACCATTAAAAAAAAAAAAAAAATAGATAGTTACCATATGCCATCCTTCTCTCGAATGTGATCAGAACCAGTTCCAAAACTTTCTTCGCCGCAGATTGATAGCTTTCCTTCGTCCATGAGATTCCCAAAAAACTTCCATCCAGTGGGGACCTGAAACAGATGAATTAAATTGTTTTGAGGAAAACTAACCGTGTTGGCTCTTTTATCAATAGAAGTAAAGATTCTGCTCAAGAAGTGCTTGACCTCAAAAAAGGGAAGAACCAATTTTTCAGCCACACGATCAAGAGCACCGCTTGTCGGCATCGATCGAGCCAACCCCTAAGAGATTCTAAATGTAAGTCATTCAGAAAGTAAAATCAAGAAGAAAAATGGTGGGTCGTTATCTTACCTTAGGCCCACTCTTGAAGTATGGTATTGCTAATTGAGCACTGGCAGCTATAATAGCAACAGAATCTGAAGGAGTAACAAAAAAACGCCTTCCTAGAATCATGTTCCTGTCACCATCTCCTGCAGGGTGACATAAGAAACCTTCAATTTGACTGCAAATTTCTTAAACGATGAATAAATTTTCTAACATCGAGCATAAGTCATCCGCATAATTCCTGCTAAGTTTGCTCCTCCTATTTTAGCTTATGGAAACAAATAACCTAACAAACTTGATAATGCAGACACTGACTTTTGTATTATGTATACCGAAGACATGGAATTAGATTTCACGTACATCTAGAATTGGCTCCTCTATACATGGATTTATAATCATTCACCAACTCCAGTACTATTACATCAAATTTTCAAAGTTTCTTGTCTTCAAAAGGTATCTGCTCATTTCATGTGCTCAAAGTAGCAGCAATATACATATGAATATACAACCTAAATCAGACAAAGTCATTCCATACCATCACTTGCAGCTCCAAAATCAGGCCCATTTTCAGCATACATAACATCAACCAATTCCTTGGCGTATCTGGGTCAGGACCAGAGAACATTAGTATGTTTTAGAATAATTACAGATAAACTCAGATTAGAAAGGGTATTAGTAGCCCTACGTAAGATTGGGATCTGGATGACCATGGCCAAAATCCTCAAGAGGCACTCCATTTTTTATTGAATCCTACAGAAAAAAAATCATTAAAATAGATAAGATGATGGAGGAAAAATATTTCATATGATATGTGAACATACCGGTGTGGCTCCCAGCTTGTCCACAAAGATGGGTTTTGCATAAGCACCGGTAACAGCATGCATGGCATCAAATGTAAACCTAAAGGTTAAAATCCATAAGAAAAACTATATTAAAAAAAAACTTTCAAATTGGCCAAACAGGAATTCAAGACAGTATCTATCATATCACTTAAGGTTTCCCCGGATAGTAACCAACACAAAATTCTGAAGGCACTAAGATATTATACGATAGTTTACTGATGAGAAAATAGTTAGGTACAGGACGTTGATAAATGTTAGAACAATGAAGCTGACAATAAAATGGTTACAAAGCAGGACTAACATAGATGATTAGGAAAAGCTAAGGGGTAATTCGATTGGCCTTAGTCCACTGAAGAGATATCAAGTTGAGTTAGGAAACTCTCACTCTCCCTCTTTCTCTCTTAATGGAGGGGGACTTTGCAGAAGTTTGCTATTTCATTCAGTTGAGGGTATTTGTACCTGAAATCTGACCGTGACAAAAGACTTTTAATCAGCTCAAAGTCAAATACATCCTGCAAGAGAATCCAACGTCATTACTGACATGCAATCTCTGTAAATGAAAACAATGATGGACATGAATGTAAACCATGATGCACAATCTATTTTCTAACCTCCATCAGCTCCATATAGTCAGAGACCGGGTCAATTACTTCAACAATGAAGTTTCCATACTTTGTTTCTCCAAGACTAGAAAGGTCAACATCAGGAATATCTGCCATTTTAATCTCAGAAATCTGCAAAACATTCACACTAACTTGAGATTCATGCATGGAAATATTATTACAAAGCTAAAAATCAGATGATGTTATAATATCAGCTGCAGTTCAGCCTAACATGTGAAAGTTGAATGGTTAACCAAAGACGAAAAGCTGGAATCAGTCTCTCAAATATACCAAGTTGACATATTTCACATACTCGTTCATGTACAAATCCACAAAGATAATACGGTTGAATGATTTAGAAGCATATGGATCCACAAAGAATTGGTGTCTGCTTTGAGGTCGTAAACAGATTTTCATTGGCATACAAAATGAAAATTTAAATATAAGGAATTAATACTTGATAAAGGTAATAATAATAACGGAGAAAATTACTTACAGAAAGAGTGTTTCCATAGATCTTGTCGGTGATGGATTCAGGTGCAGGTTGTCCACTGCTATAATTAAACTGGAAAATTAACACAAATAGCACACAATTATGTAAACAGTATATCTCTTAGTATATCAAACTTTAACAGCATATGCGACTTGACATAGACACAACTCAGAGATTTCCCTTCTGACATAGGTCTACAATAAATTTAGGACCTGCTGAAAACTTGAAAATCAACCAAATATACATTGATAGCTCAAAAGCCTAACTAAAAGCTTCAGGAGAAGAGTAAAAGAAGTTGGTGAATTGCATAGCTTTGAAGCATGCTTGCTGCTGCCAAACCCAATTGTTGGAGTCTCATAAAGTAGTAAGAATGGTAAAGACAAGAGAATAGGTTGTGATTGCCTGATGTTTAGCATGAAATTATAGCATATTATGTGCATAAACCCCATAAACCTCAGATCTCAGCAACAACATGCATTATCTAGACGTGTTAATTAATAAGAATCAATTCACCTTGATACCCCAATCATATTCGGGCCCTCCAGGATTATGGCTTGCACTCATTATGAATCCACCATTGGCCTATCAATATACAGAAATATTTTTCTCAGTAATCAGAAAAGGGAAAGAACTCAGGAAACTATTAACTTAAATTTCAAAACTTGTGCATGCAGATTAAGAAGCCTGCTCTTGCCTTCCTCTTTCGAATTACAGCAGAAACTGCTGGGGTGGACAAAATACCTTCCCTGCAATCATAGGTTGTTAATGGTCAAGCTTATACCCAGATAACCAGAAATTGCTCTTCGTGATTCAAACTGAAGACGGGTACAAAATCAGAATTTCAGCTCCCAGAACTTAGGGAAATTGATGCATCAAAATTTGAAGTTAGTCAACTACATCACTCTATAACCCACTCTCTCGGGGGAGAAGGAACCCAACTTTATGAATAATCGCAATAAGCAACCAAGCTAAGATGAATGTTGGATAAAAAGTATCAAAGCCAATAAATGCCACATCATGAAATTTTTCACAAGAAAAGGTCATGCAAAGGAAAGCAAATTCGCCATCCACTCAACACTAAACAATTTCAATGAAAACTAGCACATTAAATTTTTGACATGCCTCAAACCCCGTTGCAAAATTCAGCCTTTCAGCCCTCATCATCTCATCTTTCTCTACCTTTTTCATCCAAAATTGGAATAAAAAGTTATGGCAATACTTACTTGCCAACAAGGATTTTGCTAACACCGTTTCCGGCAGCAATTTTGATGATAACCTACATTTTCAACCCGAAAAACTGTTGTGACAGGCAGATGAACCCCAATAACAAAGCATGAGCAACGCAATAAAAATTTAACTAGAAAATGACCTGTGCAGCCTCTCGATTGAAGTAACGACCATCCCCTCCTAAAACCAACAATCCATTCTTGTAATCCTCAGGAGGCAATGAATTAAACAGAGCCTACACATATAAAGATTCAAAATTTGGCAAAGTTCTGTGTGTTCCATACAATAAATCATAAATTTTCCACCACGAAACATGTATAAGGATCAAACCTGGATCCAATTAGCAAGGTAATTGTCTTGCATGAAAACTTTAACCTGGAAAACACATAATCTTCCGAGAATAAGCACATTCCCAGGAAACTGAAGCAATAATCAATCGAAGAAAGAGAAAATTCGAAAAGACACAGAAATAAAGCTACAAACAAATAAAAGCTACCTTCTTTCTGAGCCCACTTGTCCCAGTCTTTTGACCCTCGAATGGTTTCGTTGGAACCGAATTAATCTGCAACACACAACAATCAAATCCCCGTTACTTTAAATAAACGTAGATACAAGAAAGTGTAATAGGAGGGTTGGAAAGATTATACCTTGATGCCTTCTGGTTCAGCAATGGCAGTGGAAGAGGAAGCTCTGATAGACCCAAATGGTGACTGTAAACGGGACAAGGAAGTTTTCGAAACAGAGAGTTTAGCAAAGACGGAAGGAGAAAAAGAAAGCGCAGAGAAAGAAGAGAGATGAGAAGAAAGAACACTGCCATTGGCATTAGATTGCTTGAGCGTGAAAAGAGTAGAGCTGTAGACGTTCTCTAGTCTATAATAACAAGAAGAGAACGCCATCTTCACTGCTCAATGGCTTTTGATCGCCAACAGCTATTTCTAGCTCTCACCGCTAACGTGTCTAGGAGTAAGCGAGTATTCGATCAGCATAACATGTGATGACTAGAGTTAAAAACTATTGATTTGAGGAAATCTAATGAGTGCCGCAAGTACGTCCAAAGTCTTATCTTCATTTAGTTCGCATGACTTGCCACCACTTTATGCTTTCCAATCTCTTCTTCACACGATATTTTTATGTTTCCATTAAACAATTTCATTATAAGAACTAGTAAATTTCCATTTAGATCACCACAACCTAGATTATAGTACACCTTGATCCAAATGATTGGTTTGGTTAGTTTAATCACTCAAATCTTGATAAATTTTTCATTTATTTTATTTTAATAATTCTTATTTTTTAAAAAATATATAAATTTATTAATTAATCAGATCATCATCATCACATCCAGTCTGAAGTCCTGCAATAAAGCAGACTTTAAGAAGGTCTAATAGTACGCAACCTTACTCCTATATAGTAGAGAGGTTATTTCTGATAGATCCACATGTAGATGTGACAAAAAAAGAGTGATGCAGGTTAAAGAGAAAATAAGTAAATTAATTAATCAGTTAATTTTTATAAACTAATTGATTTTTATAAATAAAAAATTTAAATAAGAGTCTTTTTCTTTAATTAAATTTCAACTCCTTCTTCTTGTTTAATCTTATTTTAAATTCTTTATTTTTATTCCATATCTATTGTCTACTGATTTTATAATGATATATTATTAATTTAACCTTTAAATCTTAAATTGATTTAATTTCTAATCTAATTTTAAAAATATTGGCTTCAAGTACAAGATAGATTCTAATTAAATGCAATAATGGGTTATGATTAAAGTTCATGAAAAAAAGCATTGTGTCATTTAATTAACAGAAGATTGAATGTATGACTTACATTTTAATATTTTATAAAATATTTCTCATTTTACTAAAACAATACTTATTGTATTTTAAATAATGTGTAAAAATAATACAAAATGTAGACATTTTATTAAACTACGAGATGTAAATTGTATGTTTAATCAATGTTGGAAGAAAATATTTTAATGTTTAGTAAGTCTAAATTGATTAACTATGTTAATATTTAAATTAAATTGATGAGTTTAATTATTAAAAATTATAAATTATAATTTATAATTTTATTAAATTTTAAAATATTATTAAATTTATTTTAAAATATCAAAAAACAATATAATTGTGAGCTAAAGGCTTTTTAAATTAATGATTTTGATGACAATAATCAATAATATTTAGTTACAAAATTCAAATTTATTCGAATTATCTTATTTATTCAAAAAGATAACGATGTTAAAAGAAATTATATATTTTAGTTATTTATTTAAAACAAAAGGATAAACATTTTCTATTTTGGAGAAATTGTTTTAACAAACTTATTTGATTATTTAGATATAATCCCACAAAATCTAAGGCTCCTATCATTTATGTACAAGAGAAAGATGCACTCAAATATTTATTAAATGTTTGGATTTTTTAAGATATTGTCAAAGTTAATATGGAAGATATTTTTTTAAAAAGGACTAAGGCAGATTCAATTAGATAATGATATAATTAAGCAATAACTAGTTAAAGAGAACACCTATTTAAAGAAGCACTACTGCATTCACAAAATACGCAAGATTTCATGAAATCCACGAAAGTCTTATCCATATTAAATCCTTTGTATCTTAGAAAGGGAAAATACTTTATTGAGAGAGACTCTTATTCTTTGAAGCTCACATTGAGCTAATTTTATTTTCATTTCTTGAGAGCTTATAGAGGCTAGCTAAATTCAACTAGCATAAAGGGTTAAAGAATCTTGAAAATTATGTACTTGTGAGCTTGGATAGGCTCATCAAATCACTACTTGGAGATTTATTAGTGAAATACTTAAGTTGGATACTTGGGGATTGGACGTAGGCATCGTTATAAGTTGAACTAATATAAATTGGTTATGTCGTTCCTTAACTTTAATTTTTTTCATTTTAATTACTATTTTTTTCATTTGCACGAGGCTCTTTTCATTTTAGTAAGCTCCTTATATTTTTAAAATTTAACAGTTTCCTACCTTTTTAATAGGCTCCTATCGTTTTATACAATTTGATAGTAACTTGCAAAAATTTTCAAGTCACACACAATTTACTCCTCTCTTTCGTGTGTTTGCTTTATCATTTGCTATCAAAGCCCTGGTTTCACATTTATTGTCTTATAGCATGTGATAGATTATGGCAAACAATATGAGAAGTCTTAAAAGACAGTCTGTTATAAAGCCTTCTTATTTTAATAGAAACAACTATTCATATTGGAAGGAAAAAATGACAATTTATCTTCAATGCGTGGATATTGAAGTCTCGCAAGCTATCAAATTGGGAGATACAGTTCCTGCTATTGATAACGTAGAATTATGGACTAATGTTGATAGAAGAAATGCAAAACTGAATGCACACGCAAGACATCATTTGATTTGTGCACTCTCTCTATAGAGTATGAAAAGATTTTCTACTGTTCTACAACAAAGAAAATGTAAAACAAAATTCAGGTTACCTTTGAAGGAACAAATGAGGTAAAGAAACATAGGATAAGTCTCTTAGTACATTAATACGAAACTATTTGAATGAAACAGAAAGAGACTGTAGACGATCCTTCCTATAAGCTTCCGTCACGTACTTAGTTTTAAATTCTTGAGCAAAGAATTCCCAAGTCAGAGGCACCGGTAGCTGAGGACTCCGAAGAACAAACTTCCACCATTCATAAGCTGCTCCCTGCAGAAGAGAGACCGCACAGTGAACCATCTGCTCTGCTGGACAACTAATCTCGTCCAGTACCCTCTTCACCTTCTCAATCCAGAACTCGGCCCCTTCAGATTCTTCCAGAGAAGTCCCAGAAAATTCTTCAGCCCCATACTTCCTCAGCTGATCAATCGGAGCCTTAGGTGTTGTCATGCGATGCAGCAAAGTCATCATATCCTGGGACAGCTTAATCAAAGCTTCTCCCTGAGCTGGAGGAGGAGGTGGAACCTCAGCTTCCCCTCGATTGACCCTTGACGGTCCAGGTATTGCTGAATGAGTTTGCTCCGGCTGATTACTCTCAGCAACTTCGTCACCAAATTCGTGAGATCCTTCCATCGTAATTTTCTATAGACAAAACATGGGACACTGCATTAGGCCAAAACACAACTTAGACACTCAACGGAAAACTATAGGCAAGCATTGGTTAAACCAGAACCGCCTAAACTTGCTCTGATACCAAAAGATGTAACACCCAAATACCCCCTGGGAGGATACATGGATGCCACCCAAGACAGAACAAACAAAACCAAACATCACACTGATATTTATTTTATTTAGTAACTCAAACCCACACACATATATTACATATCGTAAATCTCAGAACAGAAACCCAAAGAATATTTACAAGTCCAAACAAAGGAAACAAAATACATTTTCAAACTTTATGAACGGACTCCTTTGGCCAGTGCAGTAAACTTGTCCCAGTCTTTAAACTCTTCGCTCTGAACCTACACGGGGCAAATCCACCGTGCTAAGCATATAGCTTAGTGA
>JANZXV010000007.1:22878966-22889122 GCA_027576455.1 Erythroxylum roigii
CCCGAGAGTAAAGAGGAGGCAGAACCAAATATGCAAATAGATGATGATCTTGATGATCAAGTGGATCACATTCCAAAAAGAGGTACAAGATTACTATCTGATATTTACCAAACTTGCAATTTAACTCTTTGTGAACCAACAAGCTTCAAAGAAGAAAAACAAAGCAAGGAGTGGCTAGCTGCAATGGTGGAAGAAATCAAAATGATTGGAAACAACAAGACTTGGGAGCTTGTGGAAAAACCAGTTGACATAAAAGTTATCGGTGTAAAGTGGGTTTACAAAACTAAAGCAAATCCGGATGGGAACTCGAACAAATTCAAAGCAAGGTTGGTTATCAAGGGGTACTCTCAGGTGAATGGAGTGGACTACATTGACACTTTCGCACCAGTAGCTAGACTAAAGTCAATCCGACTGATCCTTAGTATATCTGCCGAGAAGGGGTGGCTAGTGCAACAGCTGGACGTCAAGCCGGCTTTCCTAAATGGAGAGCTGAAGTAGTAGATCTATATAGACCAGCCTGAAGGTTTCATTGTTGAAGGTAAAGAGGAGAATGTTTACAGGCTTAGGAAAGCATTGTATGGGTTGAAACAAGCTCCAAGAGCTTGGTATAATAAACTTGATGCTTACCTACAATAGATTGGATTTGCCAGAAGTGAAAATGAGTTCACCCTCTACGTGAGAAAGAAAGAGAACAGAGTCATTTACATGTGTGTTTATGTTGATGATTTTCTTCTGACTGGAAACAATGCCAAGGAAATCGAAGGAGTTAAGCTAAAATTGAAGAAATTATTCGAGAATCGAGATGACAGACTTGGGCATTATGACATATTTCTTAGGAAAGGAAATCTATCAACATTCGAAAGGGATTTCCATTTTCCAAAGGAAGTACATCAGAGAAGTGCTCAAGAAATTTCATATGTTGGAATGCAAACCAGCAAAATCCCCAATGAACAGTAAAAAAAATTGCAGAAGGAAGACAAAAGCAAGGCCACGGATGAAGGAAGATACAGGAGCCTCATTAGAAGCCTGATGTACATAACGTCATCAAGACCAGATATTTAGTTTCCAGTGAGCATGCTTTCAAGATTCATGGCGTCACCAATAGAAATCCACATGACTGCAGCTAAGAGGGTCCTAAGATATTTGAAAGGAACCTACAATTTCAGTCTTAAATATAGACGAACAGGGAACTTGAGAATGAAAGGATACATGGATAGTGATTGGGGAGGCTCATCCGACGACATGAAAAGCACATCTGGGTACTGTTTCAGTCTGGGTTCAGGATGTTTTTCATAGGGGTCGAAGAAACAGAACGTGGTTGCTCAGTCAACAGCGAAAGCAGAGTTGATCACTGCTACCGCTATAGTGAACCAAACTATTTGGCTAAGAAAGATGATGGAAGAGCTAGGTATTGCATTGGAGGAGAGCACAGAAGTGTTGATTGACAACAAGGCAGCTTTAGCGATCTCTCTGAATCCGGTTTTCCACGGTAGAACAAAACACTTCAAAATGAAATGTTGCTTTCTACGAGATATCCAGAAATGAGGAGAAGTCAAACTCGTGTATTGTAAAACAGAGGAACAATTAGCTGACCTATTCACTAAAGCATTGCAACGGAGAAGGTTCGAATATTTGCTGAACAAGGTAGGCGTATCTCAAGACTCCTAAGACAGGAGGAGCATGTTAATGTCTTAGACGTCTGTTAGTCAAGAAGGCGTTAGTAGCAGTTAGACGATAGTTTCTGTTAAAGGCTGTTAATAATGTTGACAGCAAATGTATAAATACAGTGAAAAGAGATTAAATGAAATACACAATCATTCTTCTAGTATCAGTCTCTGAATAGCTTACTCACTTCTATCTACGTATTCGTAAAATAAGAGTTCTCGATCAGGGTTTTTCCTTCCTTAAAAGTGGGAAAAACTTATCTCTTCTTCTTTAAGAAAAACACCTAAACCTTACAGGAGAAATCATCAATAATGGTCAACATATAGTTTCTACTACCTCAAGAAGTAACGAGAGAGGGACCCCATAGATTATAATGAATATAATCCAGAGTACCATTGGTCTTGTGAATCCTCGGGGGAAGAAAAACTCACTCTAGTTTGTTTATTGAAGACACAATATGCACAGAACTCTATATTACCTGATCTCTGGCTCTATAGACCCCCCTTGCACAAGTTTTGCAAACCTTTCTCACCCATATGGCTTAGGCGGTAATGTCACAACTTGGTGGAATCTTTGTGAGACTTAGATGAGGCAACATCAATAGCACCAATAACAGTAGAGTCCTGCAACACATAAAGAGCACCGTGTCTTTTCCTTTTAAAGATTATAAGATTACCTCGAGATACCTTCATGACTCCGCCTTCAAAGGAGTACCTACATCTAAGAGACTCAAGTGTGCCAAATGAAATAAGGTTGCGTTTTAAATCAGGAATGTGACAAACATTAGAGAGGGATTTAACAACACCATCATGAGTTTTAATATTGATTATACCTTTCCCCATCACTTCAAACTGTGCATTATTAGCTATAAAGACAACACCCTTAGTAGTTTCATAGGTGGCAAACCCATTCCTGTGAGGACACATATGAAAAGTATAATTGTAGTCTAGCATCTATTCATCTTTGGATCGTTGTTCGCCTTGAACAACCAAAAGAACATCACTTCTTGAATTAGAATCAACTATAGCAGCCTCGGGGATAGAATCATATTGACTACCCTTGTTTGTACATTCTTTTTTGAGTTTATTTTTCAATTTATAACAGTCTGAGACCCAGTGTCCGAGTTTCTTGCAATATTTACATGTAATATTGGCATCTTTTCCTATGGAAACTTTTCTTTAAACAACAAAGCAGATTTAGCTTCTTCTAAAGAGAGAGTTTCACGATTACCATAAAGCATTATTTCATTAAAGTGCATATACGAATGAGGTAGTGAAATAACAAGAAGCACTGCTTGATCCTCATCATCAATTTTATTATTCAGATTTTTCAAATCAATAATAATGGAATTAAACTTATCAAGATGAGATGGAACAGGTGTACCTTCGAACATTTTGAGGGTAAATAGATGTTCTTTGAGACGAAGTTTGTTAGCTAGACTCTTCGTCATATAAAAGGACTCTAATTTCAACTAGAGTCCTGCAATAATCGTCTTATGGACTACTTCCGGAGCACTTCATGCATCAAGCACAATTGAATAGTGGACAAGGGTTTTTAATCCAACCATTCCCAATCCTCGTCTGACATATTGGTAGGTTTCTTTATCTTGTCAGACTAAGCTTTCTTCAATCCATGTTGTGTGAGACCAACTTGTATCTGGACCTTCCAAATAGAAAAACTGATTTTTCCATTAAACTTGTCCGTGTCGCATTTGGTTGAAAGAGACATGGCTACAAGACTTGATTGATCGAAATGAACCTTGCTTTGATACCAATTTGTTGTGTTAGTAGTCACAGAAGTAATGAAATCAATCAAGTAAATCAGGAAAACAGTAGAAGCATACAAAGAATTTTTATTTGAAAAACTCGAGTATCGAGAGAAAAACCCATAGGTGAAGAGAGCCCAAAAATATGCACTATGTCAAGAAGAAAAATTACAAGTATTTTCTCTCTTTCACAAACCTTAGGACTAATAATAATTACACCAATATAATGTTTTAAAGGACCCCCAAAGGTTGTTTATTCAGTAGTATAACCCTAAGATTTCTTACACAGAGTAAAAATTTGAAATAGTATCAAATAAACAAAAAAGAAAAAAATCTACGCAAAGTAGGATTCTACCTAAGGACCAGAAGAAGTGTTGATAGGTTGGTTATTATCCCAACAAAACTAACCAAAAACGTTAGAAGAACCGAACCAAACATAACATTGATTGAAAGTTTGAATAACGCTTTTGTCATACTGTTCCTTCTAATCTTGTTTCATCAATGGAAGAACTGCTCCAGATTCAATGGAACAGGAAAATTTTTATTAAAAAATAGAAAAGGAAAGGCTGGACAAGACACTGTTAGTATTAACAAATGAGGTCCACGAAGAACTATTTGATTCCTGCGAACTTGTCCTGCTTTCTTTCGCCTGTAATTATTCCAAATATTGAATAGACAACTCTAAAATCATTTCGTGGTCTGTCATAACTCATAAAGCTTACATGCAATATTTATTCCTTTAATTTTAATTTATTGATAATTATTATTTTTTATTTTGTCTGATATCAAATCATGTAATATTATGATATTAGTTTAAAATTATAAATAAAAATTAAATGATTTTTAAACAATATAATGTAATTAATAATAATATTTTAAAATACATAATTTAAAAATTATTATCCATATTTAAAATTTTTCCGAGCATTATTTTAAAATTAAATTTGTGGGTTGCTCATAATATTGTAATAAAACTAAACCTTGTGAATTCTATTTAGTAACGTCATCAATGTTATAAATATTGGGTTAATAGTAAAAACTTTAAATATGTCAATTTTTCAGTTTAATTTAGTTTAATAATCTTTGTTGTTAAAAACTGCTCAGTTTGTTAATTAATTGATTATTTTTGTAAATAATTAATTTTTATAAATTAAAATAAGCAGACTAATTTTTATTTAACAGTTACTTTTTTAATTCAATTTTAAAGTTTTTAATAAATAAGTATAAATTTTTAATTTTTATTTAATTTTTAATCATTTTTATTAAACTTTTAAATATTGTATTATCGGTTTAATTTACGGTTTAGCTTTCGCAACATTTAACACCGTAACTTCGGGAGATTCTTAAAAAAACCAATATTTTAAAAATTGGATTGAACCGTCCGAAAAATATTTGAACCGGTTGATGATTCGGTTCGATTTTTCTAAATCAGTTCTCAAAGCAGTCTTTTTCGTTTTTTAAGGAGCACTAACCATGGTTGGTGTTTACTGTTCGATGGTACTAAGAAAGGAGTGGATAAAGAGATTATATGTTCAGCGTCATTACACAGAAGCTAATGTAATGGATGGGTCATATTGAAGATCCCAAATAGACAAACGAGTATTTAAAATTCTCAGGCCAGAGGTTTTGTGAATATATATCACCTTGTAAATCGAGCTCCAGAGATGGAGATAGAGAGGGAGGAGAGAGTGTCGAGAAGGTGGTGGTCCGTGCGTGGTCATATCGTCATCTTTCTCTTTTCTTTTCTTTATTTTACTATTTCAATTCCCAATGAAAGAGACCGGAGATTGGTCTGGTTAAAAAGAAAATAAACAGTAGGAAGTTAGTGTATCAGATAAAACCAGAGAGAAAGATGAGTAAGGAACAAGACCCTTTTCGTTGTACTTTTAATTCCTGAAATCAAATGAGGTTGATTTGTGCTCCATGAATCCGCTTTTTTCGCTTCTACTTCAGCGCCCTGTAAGCTTTTCAGCGTCCTCACTAACACAGAGACTCACTTATTCACTTCCAAGACTCTGAAAGCATCCAACTACTTCTGCTACTTCTCGTCTTTGTCATTGTCACTCTGATACTTTCTCTTCGTAACTTTTTCTTTATCTGCACCAAACTCAGTTGAAAGCAAAAGCTAGAACAGTGAAGCTTTACTAGAAATGGGAAGAGACTGGTATTGGGGTTCGAGCAAATCTTCCAAAAGAGACGGAGGAAGAGGCGGTGGCGGTGGTGATGACGGTGGTACCACGGTAGCTACTGGTTGCATGTGTGCTGTTTTTCAATTGTTTGACTTTCATCAGTTTCAATTTGCTCATTTACAACAACAGTCTTCTTTCAAGCCTAACTCTTTCATTCCTGAAGAGGTAGATCTCTCCAAAGGTAACTTCTTTGCAAGTCCTTTATAATTTTCCTGGAAGGGAAGATTTGGGAAAAAACCTTGACAGGTAGCTTTTAGTTTCAGGTATTAAAGCACCAAGGAATAGCTTCGAACTAGAGAAGACTCAATCGTTGCCATTAGTTGTCGAACATGACAAGTTAGCTATTCCTGTAAGAATGACAAGTTCCCTGTATTTTGTGTGTAGTTTTTGCGGTTTATGTGTTCCTGTAAAGAGAGTAATCTTCAGTTGTTCTTCTGAAAATTCCAGATGGGTATTCAAGTTAGAACCAATGTGGATTCGAGATCAAAATATTGTTCTTACTCAGATATCAGCTCATCTCCAAGTGCCAAGACTCCAAATTTGGTTGCTAGACTCATGGGTCTAGATGTTCTTCCTGATATCTACTCTCCTAGGTCTTCTTCTTCATCAAACCTCGGAGCAGCAAATTCAGAAGGCAACAAGTCCGATTTGCACCACCATTTCCGACCTCGACAACCTCTTCAGAACAAATCAGTTAGCCCCAGGACGAGTTGTGATCATTTCACAGGTTGTCGTTCTTTGCCAGAGACACCTAGAATATCGTCTGCTAGAAAATCAGACGTGGATCATCATCACCGCTTGTCGCTTCAAATCAACAAGGAAAACTTAAGTGCAAGTGAAGAAGAACTTGTGATGTCTCGTATCCGAAAAGAACTGAAAGCTGATGACGAGAACAGAAGTCCAGCCTACTATGCCAGGCAGATAGTGAAGCAGGTAAAAGAAAGTGTTGGAAGGAAAGTTGGATCAGACATTACAAATACAGTGAAGAATAGAGAGAAACGAAGCAGAGATGAGCTTGTTAGTCAATTGAAGTCAAAGAAACTTTCTAAAGCTCTGATCAAAGTTGCCGCTGATGAGTCAAGCTCAGGCAAGCAATCCATATCTTGCTCTCCGAAACTCAAAGTCCTTGAACACAAAACCAAGGTAGAGATCAATGCCCTTTACATGAACACGAATGCCTCAACAAAGCAACAAAGAGCAAGCAAGAAAGGGACAGAAGAAAGGTTTGGTAAGTCGCCATTAAAGCTCAGGAAACATCCTCAGACATCACACAATATGCGGAACAAGCAAGAAGAACCATTTGTTCGTCCGACAACAGCCAACATTTCTGATAAAAAATGCAAGCGAACTCCATTATCTAACGACCTCCTTAACGTTGTAACTGTCTCCAACTTGCTTCCAGTCAAGAAAGACCGAATTCCTCAAAAACAGGTTAATTATGCTCTTTTAATCTTCTCATTTTGGTTTTAAGAGTGGTTTTTGGTTTCTTAGCTTTTGAACATAGAAGGATGAAGAATAAGAGTTTTGAAGTTTCTGTAACACAACGTTATCTTTGGTAGGTATCAAATGCTCAGGAATCGAAAAGTAGCTCACAGTTATCTAGTTGTTCGAGCCGTTCGTACAAGCCGCAACAAGTGACGCAAATGCTCGACTCCCGAGACGGCATTACCAACTATGATAATCATAATGGTGCCGGCAACTCAACTTCCACCACCGGCGGCGGAGATATTGTTGCATCAGAATATCGTGAATACATCACAAGAATAGTGAGATGTACAGGCGTAGACAAAGATACTCCATTGTCCTTTCTTACATGGTTCTCTCCCTCTCATCCATTAGACCCTTCTACTTTTCACCATCTCGAAAGTTTTACCACCACCACCAATCACCTGGCAAGTTGTGATCGACTCGATCAACAGTGCAACAGAAAGTTACTGTTTCATCTAGTGGATGAAATCCTGGTGGATATTTTGAGACCTTACATTAACCTAAAGCCTTGGACAAGCTCAGTTAGGCATGATCACGGTCGAATGACAAAAGGGTCACATTTAGTTGATGAACTGTGTTCGAAAGTCGGAAGCTTTCCTCAATCCAATTGTCAGGTTCTTGAAGACATTGACGCCATAATAGACAAAGACTTGCCACAACTTAAGCTCCAAAACGATATGGCGTTTGACCACGAAGGAGAAGGGATTGTATGGGAGATAGAGAAGGACTTGTTAGACACGTTACTTCACGAAACGGCATCCATGTTGTTGTATGGCTAGGATAGGGTCGAAATTGCATGCCCTTACAGTGATCTGGTGTATGCGGTTCCAATGCTCTACAGTGGACTCTACAGACAGAGAGCAGAAGAGTCACATGGCACGTTCACGTGATGAGATGCTATTTGTTGGGGTCCTTAGTGGGTCCCACCGAGATTGTGACTCGTAAAAGAGGGGACTGAGTGCGTGAGGTCTACACGTGGAGATTCTCCCCCTTTTTTTTTTCCCTTAAAAGACAACAATTGGCAGAGGATTCAATGTCTTAAGCGTATATATATATATATATATAATTATAATTAAGTTTGTAGTAATCTTTATATAATTGAAAAGCTTCAAGATAATAAGATCGTGCTTTGATTATATTATGATTTCTCTAACACCTAATGACTTCAATATCTTATGATGGAGTTAAGTCACTCTGATTATTTTTTTTAATCTAATACGTGAATAAATCCCTATCTCAACCTCGAAATGATGTATGTAAATTTTTTGCAAATAATTTAGAATTTTGAATTAAAAACTCATATTTCATTCTTCATTCTATAAAAGTTGTTTGATTCACTAAGTATATCAATTATTGTACTTGACAAATAAGATTAATTTGTTTTTCCCTCGCATCTCAACCTTTTTTTTTATGTTACAAAGGAAAGAAAAACAAAGAGACTAGCTCATAGTATCGAATTCTCGACGAAGAGATCGATGATAAAGGGTTCCTTGTACGTCGCGTGGAGTGCATCCAAAAGGCTCCAGGGGGGCTCCTGAAGAATATGCAATTCCCGGGGTATGACCGAAGTTAGTTATGCGAAGTGATCCGCACATTGGTTCCCTTCACGAGGCGTATGCTCAATGTGTACGGTTCACTCCCGCTGAAATAAGTCACGAATACTTGCTACCAAAGAAGAAATCTCAGTCAGAGCCTGAAATGAAGATGAAAGAATATTAATGACCTCGAGGGAATCAACTTCGAGAATCACACGTCGATAACCTCACTCCCAGGCCAACAGCAATCCGGAGTACATCCCATAAAATTCTGCCATGACCGGAGGATCGACTCCCAACTACTGTAAGAATCCGACGCACCAATTCCCCTGCCAATTATGAAAATTTAGTTTGAGAATGCAAATTAAGCGAAAGAAACTAAGATAAATTTTAATTATGTATACAACAAAAATAGCTATAACTCAGTAAAGATTTTGTTGAAATACAAAGTCTAAGAAGCTCTAATAATATTCATCTTTTCCTTAACTAATAGAGAGATTGTTTCAACAATTCACGACGATAAGTCGTAATTTACGATGTTGGTGACCATACACTATTTACGACTTTTCTTTCTTTATGAATTAGAAATGAACTTTCCGTCAAAATTTGAACTCAAAATAAAGAACTTTCAACTTTCTCTACCAAATATCGTCACCCTAACTTGATAACTCGTGGAGTATCTGTTCCAAACATGGAAATAGAAAAGGAAGTTTGGTAAAGTTGAGATTGAAAGGAGAAAATGTCGAACAAATTAATGGAGGGGTCGGACCAGAAAGTAGAAAAGAATTGAAAACTTTAACTAAAGTTATCGAGCGGATAGCTAATTATGCCGAGCTAGCTTTTTCAATATAGACTTGGACGATACATAACATTTCATGGAAGTTTGAGCTTGTGAGAACTTAAAACAAAGTGATAAAGGGTACATGAAAAAAAGATGTTTTGCATGGACCCAACACATGTACGTGAACTGAAAGCTTCAGGACAGCACTTGAGACTGTAATAAGGACAACTTGTCCGAAGCCAAATGGGAATCCATGACCTTAAAAGAGAGCATCCCATTCAGGAATCTTTTCACTGGCAATGTTTCACTTAAATATTTAAGAAGAAAGCAACTCTAGTTAACTTGTTTTGTTTTTTTCCTATATTTCTTTTAGGTTAAATCAATTTTCGAATTGGCACAGAATCCATTGTCTTCTTATCCTCTTGTTATTCTTAGCTCATGCATTGAAGAGGGAGATGAATGCTGATTTTCCAATGCTCGGCAAGACCAATGACGTTGAATTCTAAAATTTGGTCTAAAATATGAATCACAATTGCAATATTGTGAAAGATTATGTTTTTTTTAATACTTTTCTCCAACAAAAATAATTTAATTGAGAAAAATATAATAATTAAAAAAACCTAATCGGATTGACTTATTCAACATAAAAGCCTCTAACTGTCTAACTTTTCGATTCGATTTTTGATTTTTTAGTTCAATTTATTTTAATAACTCTTGTTGTTAAAAACTGGTC
>JANZXV010000007.1:22934307-22945847 GCA_027576455.1 Erythroxylum roigii
TGTCACATAGTAATTTGTCCAATTATCAATCCATAATTAGTCCATTTGTAAATTAATTTCTAATACAATTGTCACACTTCTATTTATCTCTTATTTCTATTTTTTTCTTAGTCTAAAAAGACCCCAAATTTTTCAAAAAAAATTCTAAAATTTTCAAAAATTCTAAAATATTACTAATAGTCTCCAAATAATTTTTTTTACCACCAATAATCCATAATTCACAATTTAATCTCATTTATAAATTCATTTTACCTAGAAAAATGTCATGAATGCATGTACAATTATTTGTCTATGTCAAAATTCATATGCACATATCAGTGAATACTCAATTATGCAAAGCATACGATGCACTGGAATTTCTTAATTTTCTAACCCCTAATATGGGGTGTTACACTTGTGATTATCGTAAGTTCTAGGCATGATGGCCGAGACTTCAAAGCCCTTATCCCCACGGGCACAACACTCAGCTTTTCTCTTAAGAACCTTACTCTCTCACAACACCTTTTTCCCTTTGAAACAATAGTTATAACAGTATCTACACTTTTTCCCTGCTAGACTCTAATTTTATAGCAGAATTATTTTAAAAGCAGTCACAGATTGTCTTAGACTTTCTGATACACAAGATCCTTAGAAGAGGCGAGTGTAGAGCATACTTGTCTCTGTATAATGACAAATAGTATCATCACTCAAAACTTAAGCCTTCAGGAGAGGGAGAACTTAGAGAGAATGAAAAACACTCAAACTAATATTCATTGAAATCAAACTTCTTCAAATCTAGTCGTGCTTACAATGAAGGAGAAACCTTACTTTTATAGGCTAAGCAAGGGCAAGAAAGTAAAACTCTCAAGAGACACACTCATTACAACTTTTAAAAAGAAAGCAACTTTAAAGTACAATCATCACACCTTTAACAAAGCTACTTTAAAAAAGTAAACAACTTTCTAACAAGCAAATAGTATGATGATAAGAAGGATTCTTGCACAATGATTTATCAGCCACAAAGATTCTCTTTCATCACAAGATTAAAAAACAAACACCTAAAAAGATAAGTCCCTTAGAATCTAATGCATAAGTTGTCATGTATTGGTTCATGCCATGATTGCAAATTGGATGGAGAGCCTGGATTGCTTGAAGTGTCGGTATTATCTTGCTATGTCTTTTGTCACTACTAGGACTGAGTTTACATGTGTGCACTTTATGGAGGAATTGACTTTCATTAGGACTGTAACGATCATCATTAGGGTCTTGAGCATCTTGAAAGATTGAGTCAAAAGGTTGAGAAGGTCTTGCAGGGTTTGCAACTGATTCTTCTGTGTCATATTAAGGGCTATTGGAACTTGGTATATCGACTTCTGGTGCTTCTGGTTCACCAGGAATAAATTCATCGGGACATGGTCCAATAAAGGTGGAGATGACTGGTGTGTTAGGTAAATGATTTATCTCTTTGAGAAAATCCCTAAGAGATTAAAGCACATTTTCTTGATGTAGTCAATATAATGAAGTATAATAAAAATGGACACGACGTTCAATGTAAAGGACACTAGTATGTGTTTCTCGATATGGACGATGGAGGATGAAGAAGCAATGAGAAGATTATCGTCTAACAGAAGCTTTCCATATACGATGTTGTGAGATTATCATAGAACATTGTTTCTTCCATTGATCTTGTGGTTGGAACCACTTAAGAAATATCCATAAAAAGAGCTTCCATTGTTTTTGTCACAGAGATGTTGATAGAGATGAAGAGGAGATATAGTGACAGCACAAGCATAAGGACAGAGAGTGCCCAAAGATACCATAATGTGTTTTTAGAAAGGGGATCATGAAGAAAAGTCACATTAAGGTAAAGTTCTTTGAGATTGAACATTGTGGGACTTCCAAGAGAGTTATGTTCATGAAGAAAATGATGCAAATAATAAAACAAACTGAGGCAAGTTCAGGAACACTAGTGGGTGTACTAGCAGTAAGAGGAAAGTATTTATTCGTAATGGCAAAGAGGTTGTGATGAGCCATAAGATCTTGAAAATCAAAAACTTTAAAAAACAAAAGGTTTGAGAAGAAGATACTTCGCTGAAGAGGAAGAAGATATTTATAATGAGAAAAAGGTAGGAGAATATCAGGAGGCCAAGGTGGATTCTATCTCAATAACTTGGATAAACATAAAGTATAAGCTGCCGCGTATTATATGAACTCACGGATGTAATTAACAATCTTGAGGAATTGTTGTATTTGTTTCACAATGAGATATTCTTCAGGAAAGTGTAACAACTTTTGTACAATATGTGGACCAAGCTGGTAGAATCCATCTTTGAAATGCATACCCAGAAATTCAATTTCTTTAGTGCCAATGATGCTTTTCGAGGCTGAAAGCATAATGAAAAATTGTTTAGTAAGATATAAGAATTGCTGAAGTAAGGCCTGATGTTCCTCGTGGGTCTTTGAGAACACAAGAATGTCATCGATGTAAATGATTGCACTGTAGAGCATAGGCTCATAGATCTTGGTCTTTGTTCTTTGAAATAATGATGGGGCAACTTTAAGCCTAATTGGCATACCAGTCCATTAGTACTGGGCACTGGGAATGTAGAATACAGTCTTGTATCTCTCAGTTAGGTCGATACCTAATTGCCAAAATCCTGCTTTAAGATAAAACTTGGAAAAATTAACAGCTTCGTTTAGAAATAGTACTTGGGTACAAATCTTTGGAAGAGGAAACTTATCATCTTCCAAGAATGCATTCAGAGGCATGTAATCAATTACTAATATCTTTTTACCATGTTTTTGCTTTGAACGTTTGTTGACATAAAATGCCTGGCAAGCTTAGTTTGACTTTGTGGGCCCAATCAATCCTTGCTTCAGAAGGATAGCATACTCAACTTGTGCAAGCTTAAGGTCATCAGGGTTCATCCCTGGATGTGTGACTTTTGTCGGATTGAAATCCTCATTCCTTTTGAAAGGTAGATTTATGAAAAAGTCAGCATTTTTTTCACAGAGGATATGGGTGAGAAAACTATGTATGTGATTTTGGACAATAGTCTAGCAGTTTATCTCACAGTGATGTATATGGCGTAGGAACTTGAGAAATTTCAAATACATTTTTTATGTCAGTGTAAGGATTGAAAAATGATCGATACTTGAGGCCTATAGGTAGGATCTGTAAAGGTGAGACTTTGCTATATGTATCCATACCAATGAGAATATCTGGGCTAGGTAGATTGCTTCTAAGTACTTTAGTCCAAACTGTACACTGTGGAAAGAATCGTATCCTGATCTTTCTCTTTGTAATAAGCCTTATTTTGAATGAATTTCCATCTGCAGCTGTAAAATGCTCATCATGTGAGGTTTATGCTTTAGAGGGTAAAATATTAGGCTTCATGATCGTATAGCTGGATCCAGTATCCATAAACCCAATGACTTTAATGATTCTATCATATTTGTCTTATCTAAAGAGTTAGATATGGACATATGGTCGTTGAATTAAAGTATGATCTAACTTCATGTAGATCTGCTGCAGCATATATAATGAATTATCAGAGGATTCATCTTTATAGGTCATTACAGAAACACCAAAATTTGTGTCCTCATCTTCATTAGATTGTTCTTCAACCAAATCTTCAAAGTTATTGGAAGAATGAACAGGTGAGATTGATTGCATTTGCTTCAATAACTTGATATCCTTTTTAGTCTTGTGAGGACAAGTAAGTGTAAAGTGTCCTGGTTGTCTATAGAGAAAAAAACGATAAGCTTTCTGATAATGCGAGGATTTCTTGAAGAATCGAACAAATCTTCTTTTCTTGATATCCTTTCTCACATACGTTTTTCTGAAGGGTTTGTAGCACTCCATTTGTCTGCGGAACTTTCTTTTATGATAGACTTATCGAAGATGAGCTTTGTTCTTGTTGTGACATTCACAAGTCTTTTATTCTTTGCACTTAATTTAAAGATAAAGCTTCTTACAAGCCTGTTTGAGAAGTGGACGACCGTTAATGACGTTCTTGAATAAGGCATGTTGATCACACAGCTTATCAAGAGAAGCTAAAGCAAGCTGGTAAATTCTCTAAGAGATATAGTAGCCATATCTTTTTGTAAAGAAACAATGGTCCGTTATAACTCTAGTTGCAGTTGATCTGGAAGGGATGAGATAAAAATATATCGAAGAATAACATCGTTCCATTCATTGAAAAGATAGTACCTTTCTGTCATGCGTTGATAATGCTTATGTAAATGACGCTTGTCAAGTGAACAACATTTCATGGGAAAATATTCCTAGCGGATCTGCTTATCAATAAGCTAAAAGTCACCAATAAATTCCTTATGAATTATTCCAAGAAGAGCTCCGGCTGTAATGACTTGGATATACTGAAGTCTTTGATAGTCGTTAATACTTTTCCACCATTTTCGCAAAGTACCAGTGAAACCAGATGTAAACTTAGACAAAATATCCTGTAAAGGATTATTCGGTTGCGTCATTTGTAGATCTATCCAGACACCAAATTCATGCAAACGATCTCTCAATTTCTTTGGGGAAGATCGTCAAAGGTGAACCAAGATCCTGAAGTAGGCTTGGTCTGAGCAGCTGGTTGAGCAGGTGCAGGTATGAAAGGTTCAGTACCTTTGGATTTTTCTTCACTTATTTTTGGTTCAACTTCAGTAGGTTTAGGCATAGTCATCATAACTTGTGATAATTCTGACAGATCAGCTAGCTGTGCTGAGGAATCAGAAGATGGTTCAGAGATCTGTTCAGATGATGACTCAGAGATTGTTGCAGAGACTTCAGATGTTGGGACAAAGGCTTCAGAATAAGCTTCTGTATTATCTGATTAAGCAGAGGAATCTTTTGTAGTAAGTGTAGGTGAAAGAGTTGCTATGAACTCTGTCTGAGGTGCTTTGTCCTTTCTAATAGAGGTGGAAGGTTGAACCTTTAGTGGAGAAGTAGGAGGCATATAGATCTGTAATGGCTTACTCCACTGATTAACTGGTTCAGGTTTAATGAATGAAGGTGATGGCTCAGGAACTAGTTCAGGCCTTGGCTTTGACTTTGATTTCTTAGGCTTCGTTGGAGTTGCTTGAGGATGGATATAATGTTTGATCAAAGGATAGTTGAACTTGAAAACCTTTGAATAGTCGGCTTCTTCTGGATATGTTTGATACATAGGAGACATGTATACTGGCTGTGTGTTTGGAAATACTGAAAAGGATGAGCCAAATATAGTTTTAAACTCTGCAGATTGCATATCAGCTTCCATTCATTGCACAATTCCTTGTATCTTCCTGAGTTCTCTAGTTTTGACGTCAAAGTCAGGTCCAAAATACTATGTAGCAATGTAATGTCGAAGATATAATCATCAACTTGCTGGATTTGAGCTTTGTAGGACTGATACAATTGTTGGATCTGCTTAGAGACGACGTCAACTTTATATTTCGTAACATGAGTCCGTTGACTAATTCCATCTAGCTTAGAATCAATTATTTGAACAACTTTGTTTTGTGCAACTGCATTTGATGTTTGCCAATTAAGTACTTCATCAGAAGGATTTGAGACAAGTGTTCCTTGTAAAGTGATTCCTGTGGCTCAAATATAAGGCTAGAGATAACCCTACTTGTTTCATTAGTACTCCTATGTAAATAAGGAAAGTCTTCCTCATATGGCTTAACCATCATGCAAGGTATATGAGTAGGAGTTATAACAGGAGCTGCCAGCTTAGATTGACAAGTAGAAGAGTTCAACATCTTACGCAAATATCTTGGTCTAAATCTTTCTAGTTGTAGACTAATAGATTTGCTGGAATCTTCTAGATCTGGATCATCCTTATATAGATGATATTGTTGAGAAGGCATACAATGAGGTTTAGGCCTTTTCTTCCTCCTTCTCCTTCTGGCATACTGCTCATTATCATCATCATCATCATCACTGTTTGATTCAGGATTGAGACAAACTTCACAGTCAGGTTCGCACATAGATAAGTCGACATCCCATACAAAGTGTCCACGATAATGACTGATATAGGCTGGAATCATCTGGATCTAGATCATCCTTGTGTGGATGATACTGTTGAGAAGGCATACAACAAGATTTAGGCTTTTTCTTCCTCCTTCTCCTTCTGGCATACTGCTCATCATCATCATCACTGTCTGACTCAAGACTGAGACAGAATTCACAGTCAGGTTCACACATAAATGGGTTGACATCCCATACAAAGTGTCCACAATGATGACTGACGTAGACTAGATCTCCATTAGATTTGAAATAATCAATAGGAGGACCAGATTTATCTTCCGTAAGAGAAAATACGGGCTAGATCAGAAATATAGCCCCGGATATAGGGGCTTTGCATAGATGGACTTCACTGTTCCATCTTTTAATGCCTTCAAAATCAGAGGAGTTGTTGTATGAAAAGAGTGTCAATGAGGCTTGTGGAAAATCTTTTAATGCCTTCAAAATCCGTTGCTGGTAGTTGCTTCAAAATCTCAATGATAGTAGTTTGATCATTGGAACGATCAGCAACCATGTAAAGAGCATCCGAAGTAGAATTTGGAAAGTTGAGGTTTAAAGCATGATTCTGTAGACGATAGATCATTTGGTGATGTAAGGTAGCCGTGATGGTTGTAGGACCTTTATCTGCTCCAATGATCTGAATATGAACTTGCAGACGTTCAAACAAAGTGGGATCATCCAACCTGATGTTGAAATCAGGTGCTATCGTCAGTATGACACTTCCATTGTTCAGAGTTGTCAGTAAGGTACGAATTAAAACATTCTGGTACGTTGTATAGGGAGTGTCGAGAAGAGATATCCTGGCTGTAACACATATTCCCTTTCTTTCATAAAGTATGAGAACAAGGCATATAACTCCAACATGTAGATGTGTGTGATTGTGCTCTCTCCAAAGAGAGATTAGCTCCTTTGGGTTTCAAGCTTTACGTATTGTTCTGTTGTTGTAGATCTGAGGCCAAACTATTCCAATATGAAACTCTGGATGATTTCTTTTACTTTTGGGGGAGATGTAGACAAAATAGTACGTATACTTCTTATCCAAGAACGATAATGAGAATAAATACTTTATGGACTCAACAAAGGTAAAGAAGACTCACAAACATGATTTTCTACGAGAACATGGGTAATCTCTACAAGTTTTTCTATACGATTAGATAGAACATGCTTAACACTAGTAGGTAGGCAAGACATAGATAAAGTAGAAGACAAATGCATTTGGTAGTGTTCCCATTACTTATAGGCTCTCTCCTTACTCACTCTTATCAAGAGACAATTTTACCACCGGCCAAGACACGAAAGATAACTCTAAAGAGGACAAATGAAAAGGTATTCCAAATTTCCAATACACAGGAAGAGCAAGATAACCGAAGGATATAATAACAACTTGGAAAATGGAACACCATACATACCCTAACTTGTCATTGTCGCAATACAATAAGATGACCTCTCCCCGGCTATTAAGACGTTGACTTGTATCAGAGATTTTATTAAACATTGAATTATCTAAAAAGCTTATTTTAAAAAATCTCTAATTAGAAGGCCTTAGTAGGTTTAGCACATAAAATCTACTATAAATGGGGTTAGATTGAATCAGATTCATTACTTAATTTTGAAATGTTAACTTTTGTTAAACATTCATTAAATTTTTTTTAGTTAATGTTTTTAAAAATCAGACCAAAAGTTAAACTAGTAAAATAAGAGGTTTAAAGTTTAAAAGATTCAACTGGTATTAGACCGTCTTAAAATTGATTAAAATATATTGTCCTTACTTATAGAAAAATTTGAAAAGTTTAATTGAAAAAATAAACTACTAAATAAAAATTAGTTGATTTATTTTAATTTATAACAATTTATTAATTTACAAAAATTGATAAATTAATTAATAAACTAATCGATTTTTAACAACAAGAGTTGTTAAAGAAAAACGAACTGAAAATTTGAAAACTAAATTGGAAAGTTAGACAATTATGTTAGGAGACAAATACACAACTCTTTAAAAAATCAACCAAATATTAACGATAAGAAAGAACTCTTTTTGTTGCAACAACAAAAAAAAATGAGAAAAAACTAAACGATGAAACAAACACTAAGATTTAATATGGAAAATCCTCCAGTGTAGAGGAAAAAATCACGGGACAAATTGACAATTAAATTCACTAAACTTAATAAGGATTTACAGAAAACATTGATAAAGACCCCCCACCCTCACAACAAGAAGTTGTCTCAAAGTTTCATATACAATTGAAACTTAAGTTGATATCACAATTAATAATCACTAAAGCCAATCTCCAAAATACTCAAATAAGGATAAGAAAACAATCCTCTTTGGACGTTGCAGCTGCACTATTTATCTCTTGTGTAGAGTAAGGCTTAAATGAACTATTTACAAGCATCTCTGGCTTGATAGCTAAGTCAGAATATTAATTTGAACTCAACTAGCTAAATTACATCTTATCCTAATCAAATTACATCACATTATCCAATAAGATGACATCCTCATCTAAATAGGACTCTATTTGATAATATTTATCTATATCGCAACTAACAAGAGAAGAGATTACATCTATCTATGAATGTTATATCCATATCCACGAAAGATTTCCACTATCTTTAGAAGATCCTTCCACATTATCTTTATCTTTTAGAGCTGATGTCTATCTCTTATAATCTTATCCGCTACATAATCCAAGATCTCATAATAGGTCTAGACACTTAACAATCTCCCCTTCCAACCCAAATATGGGGAGGACAAGTTGTTCTTCATCATCTACTTGAGATTCATCTTGGTAAGCATACAGCAAAGCTCGTTCTTATTTTTGATAACTACTTTAGTCAACATATCGGCACCATTCAAATTTCTATGAACCTTCTTTAATATTAATTATTGCTTTTCTATCATATATCTTAACCAATGATATCTAACATTTTCACAAAATGCAACCTCTTACACATCCTCAGGCTCCTCCTCAATAGTAATTAATAGGTGCTTAGAACTAGGATACCTTCTAGGAGGCCTTTTCTCTCCTATCATCCTTCGAAGTTGTGATTCATCAACTGTTGTAACCTATTGCTCCCTTGCTTATTATCCTCATCCTCAATGGATTGGTCTCTGATATTATCTAGATGTGGTTCATGTATCTTATCAATATCATATTGTACCAGATCACCACCAATGTGTGCTTGGTCACACACTTCATCTTCTTCACCTTTAGACCACTCAATAGTCAAAGGATGGGCTGCATTATGATGATTTAGCTCCATTTAGAAGATCAACACCTATATTGTACTCCTGAAACACCACATCCTAGCTCTTGACCACCTTTTGCTTGTCTAAGTCGTAAAATATAAAGCCAAACTGATTACCACCGTATCCAATAAAGATGAAAGGTATCAACTTTGAGTCAAACTTTGTTCTCTGATCTTTTAGCACGTGCCTGAATACCTTCCATCTAAAAACTCTCAAATGATGATATGTGGGATCCTTGCTAGTCCACACTCTCTTGGGAATCTCAAACTTCAACGAAACTAAGGGAGTTTGATTTATCAGGTAGACTGCTATTCAGACTACTTCTCCCTAAAATGTCTTTGCAACATAGACATTCTGAATATGAACGTTTAGTTCGCTTTTACAAAGCTCTCATTTATAATTAAACTCTTCTAGTAGTCGTTAGCCTTCTCCACAATGGTTCTGTTCATCCTTTCAATAATCCTATTATGTTGTGGAGTCTTTGGTTCGATTTTCTCACGTATGATGTCATGCGATGTATAGTATTCTTCAAACACCTTAAAAGTATACTCCCTTCTATTATCTATTCGTAGGCACTTCAACTTCCTCTCACCTTCCCTTTCTACCATAACATGAAGCTTCTTGAAAGTTTCAAACATTTGACTCTTAGAGTTCAACATTTACACCCAAGTCTTCCTTAAAGCGTCATCAATGAATGTAACAAAATATCTTACCTCATAGTGACTCCTCCTCAATAGGACCACAAACATCTAAATGCACCAACTCCAATAACTCCAACTTCCTTGCAGATCTTCTTTTAAAAGAGACTTTACGTTGCTTTCTAGCCAAATAACGATCACAGGGATTAAGCGATTGTGAGCTCTTAACTAGGATAAGAGATTTTCCAACTAGCAATTTTAATCCCTTCACACTCACATGTCCCAATCATCGATGTCACATATTTGGTGAAGTTTCCTCTTCAACTGTGTATACTTCTCCACCACCACATATATTTAAGTTTATCTTGTACAACGAGTAACATAACTCTCCTACGGCAACCATCATTGCACCTTTAATAGTTTCGACTTTCTATCCCCAAAAGTATGCTTAAAACTTTTTGATCTAACACATTCGCTGATAACAAATTCAACCTTAGATCGGGATGTTTCGTACATCTCTCAAGGTTTGTAAGCATCAGATATTTTTTGGAACTCAAATATCACCCATACCGACTATCTTGGCAGAACTTTCGTTTCCCAACTTTACACTCCAAAAATCTCCTCTCTTGCAGCGTGATAAGTACTCTTTCTTTAAAACACAATTATAAGATTCTTTCGTATCAGTCAGCCATTCAAAACCGTAATTACTAACATAAAAGCATTTGCTAGTTATTCAAACTAGTGACACCTTATCATTCGTGCTTGAAACAATTGTTGTTGTACTCTTATCATCATCATCATTATCTTAATGGGCTTCCTTTTTCTGATCCTTCTTCCGCTTATATCTTCATCTCTTTGTCTCCCCTAGACTTTGAATGATTCTTAGACTTACCACGTCTTTTAAGATCTCTATTCTTATTCCTTCCCTGCTTTTTGTCACGAAAGCCTAAACGTTATCAGCTCCAATCTCCTTTCTTTTGATTTCTTCATTAAACATACTCTTTTTGATTACATCTAAAGAGAGTATACCTTTAGGAGCTAAGTTATTAATCCTCACCACTAGTGTTTCCCAGCTATTCTGTAACAAACTTAATAGGAACAGAGCTTGAAGCTCATAATCAAGAATGATCTTCATTGTCGTAAGCTTGTTAATTATGGCTTGTAAATCACTTAGATGCTCTAAAATTGATTTCCTAGCCTTTAACATCAAATTCACAAGCCTTTTATTCAAAGAGGTTATGTTATGAGCAGTCTTCCTTTCATACATCCCTTCTAGCTTCTTCCATATCTTAAAAGAATCTTTTTCTTAAGACACATGGTTGAATATGCTGATATCAATCCATTATCTGATAATGCCCAAAGTTTTTTTTTGCTTCATCCTTTCACATCAATAAATCAAAGAGATCCTGGCAATACAAAAGGTCCTCTATCATGGGCCTTTATATTGAGTAATTTAATAATGTTAACTTGACTATAGAGCTATTTCTACCTTTCATTACGATGGCCCTAATACCACTTGTTAGGAGACAAATACACAACTCTTTAAAAAATTAATGGCAAGAAAGAACTCTCCTTATTATAGTAGCAGAAAAATATAAGAAGAAACTAAATGATTAAATAAACATCAAGATTTAATATGAAAAACTCTCCAATGTAGAGG
>JANZXV010000007.1:22956181-22969503 GCA_027576455.1 Erythroxylum roigii
GAAAAACTTTCCAATCTCAAGAAAGGGACATTACTCACTTGTATGTAATTCTGAGACGAGCAAATTATGCTGCAAATCCGAACAATGCATGTATAATTACGATAAATCATGATAACATATCGTGATTTATCGTAATTATACATGAATTGCATTAGTTGTGTGCTTAATCCAAATCATGGAGAACCAAAGGCAATACATTATCTTCCGAGTGAAAAGCATTGCAAGTTCGATTGCAACTCTAAGATGCATATGATCGATTTATATTTACCCAGTGGTTAGCAACTAGCTGCGGTAAAGATTCATATATGGCTATATGCTGTACAAGGATGGAGGAAGCCCCCAACCGATATCTATATCTAATCCCAGCCCAGAAGTGCTTTTTTTACACCCTCATCAATCTTGTTTCTGGGCACTGTAAAACCATTGCCTTCGTCAATAAGTATTCTATATACTTCCCATTCCCGATCGTGTATTATATGTCTTCCAATCTCCACCTGAGAAGCCAATAGAAAATTAATGGTACTGTTAGATTATCTTAAATGACATTCTGTCAAGGATCAAAACTGAAACCAAGTTGGTACCGAGAAGATGCCCGTGTTGAGACTCTTGAGAGCCAAGGTGATATCATGGAAGACAAGGGGGCGGCCCCTGCCGGACAACTCAACAGGGTTGGAAACAAGAAGTTCTGTGTCTGGACCACGACTAGCAACAGCAACTCTAAGGGGACGCAGAAGTTCCATTCTCAAACGGGAACATAATGCATTTTGTTTACTGGGGTCAACAATCTTCTTGCCATCTGCTTGCTTTAGGAACAAGTCCACCTCACAGTTTCCTTTGGGGTTTGCAAAGAACCGTCCATAAGAAGTCTGACAGAAACCACAAAGCTAACAGAGTAAGGCTATGGACAATCAGTTGTAACTCAACCAATTATAAAACCACCATGAAACACTTATGCTTCAAAGACGCTTGTAATGTCCCTAGTCATTTTATTTCCATGTTGGAATGCCAACATAATGCCTGAGCAAACTCACAAGGAAACTGGTGATTTCTTGAAATTCAATCACCTAGAGATAGCATCTTTGAATTTTATGTCGTGAACTGGGAAGAAATCAAGGACTGAAGGACCAACTTACATAGAAAATCTGGTCTCTTAATCATCAAAATTTTCCCATATCTTTATTTTCTGACAATTTTCCAACTTATTCCCAGTACATAATCCACAGAAGACCTCAACAATCCAACCCTTTGTGTCAATTATTCATATGGTTACTAAATATTTAAATTGCAAAGTTAGTACCTGGATATTATAATCCTTCAAGGTCCTCATTATATCATAAATGAGTCCTTTATGGTCCTTGCATAGAATTTGAACAAGTGTGGAAGAGCGGCTGAGATTGTTATCCACCATAACAGAGATGGAGTTGGGAGCAAGAAATCCACTTCGGTGATAGTCATGCTGAGGAAACTCCAAACTAAACATGTCTTCAATGACTGTAGAAGGAAGAAATGATGAATCCTGAGAACATGCAGTAACTTCTGCTCCCACAGATTCAATCTCACAGCTTATCAGTGCATCTCCTAGTATTTCTCTTAAATACCGAATGGTTTCCTCCTGTCTCTTTTTGGTATGAAGAAGCTCCCTGATGAACATAAACCATAAGTTTGACAAAAGCAGATGCAGAACTAGATGCATACAAGCAGGCAGATTGGGTAGCTTATTTGCTTGTAGCCAAAACATCTGCGTGGATATTGTGACTTCCAAATGCAATCAAAGCACAAACCGGATAAGGTAAACAGAATCAAAGCAAAGGTCCATAATAAGTCTGAAACAGTATACACAATCAACTACAAATCTTAATTTTGGGCAGAAAAGTGTGAAAACTGTTTATTATTGGTTAGATACTGATACAGCCGATGAACTAAGATATAAAACTGTAAAAAGTTAAAACTACCAAAGAAAACACTTAAAATAGCTGAGGTTAAGAAAAAAAATGAGACAAAGCATTACTGTTGAAGTCCAAGGATCACAAACCTCGTATCAGTAATGAAAAAGAGATCCATGACTCTCCCATCAGGAGCAGTAGACACCTTGACTCTCTTGATGGTTAATTCCAGCTCCCAAAGAACCTCCGAGACATCTAAAAGAAAATTCAGATTGTAACCAAATGCTAACTGCAAAAACATAGCTGTCTAACCATCCTCTATGAGTACAGAAAGAAATAAGAAAAACCAAAATATACCTGTAGTAGTCTTTGAAAAAGAAAAAGAAACGAAATGAAAAAGAATATCTGAAGCACTCAATGAGTAAACAATATCAATTTGTTTCTGAACAGAATTAGTGCTGAAAGACCAATGTCCTGGAATTTCTAATGGAGAAATGTAAGGCAGAATCATACTTAAATAGCCAAACTTTTTCTAGAATGTATATCTGAAAGAAGTAAAGAAATACAGAAGAGTATAGAAAAACAACTTAATAATTATTATATAAATTACGTGAAATGAAAACTCAACATTGCCATTACAAAAATTCCAAACCCTTGAGGGAACCCCAATATTCTTGCAGATTTTACAACCGAACCATTAAAGATTTAAATTTCATTTGCAAAGCAATGGAAAGCCTATTGAATTAAACGAACAGGCAGATAGATAAGGAACTTAAGTACAAATGGCAGGACATCTTGATGGAGTAGAAATTGTATGCATTGAATCAATTAGACAAAGGCTGGTTCCTCTATTAAAATAGTTTTTCTCCAAATACATTTCAACACTATTTTAGCCTGTCAGCTTATTTTTTATCATAATAGTTCAAATAAGATAAATATTTCATCAAAAAACAAGTACTATGGACATAAACAATTTCACGGAAACAACAAGTACTATGGAGTACTATGGACATAAACAGATCAATCAAAGAAGATATGTCATTGGTAACTTAATATCCAGCATTGGAAAATCAAGTCTACATAACATAGTGCTACGGCAGATCAAGTATACTTAATGTAAAGCTATATAGGATTTTAAGACTAGTCACTCGTAAGAATGGCAATATTTTTGAGCAGCAACAATAATAAACATCAACCTAATCATGTTATGGATCAAATCCCTTTTCCCAAGTCAAGCATAAGGCAAACCCTGAATTCAGTCAAAAAGCAGGCTTGTCGAATAATATCTATGCACTGGTATAAATAATTTTGGCATGAAGTTAACCAATGAAGTACCATGTAAAAGTCCTTCTCTGTCACAAGAACACCAGAACTTCAAAAGAAAAACATCTGATGGCTTCGGCTGCTGGTCATCTGGGTGATAGTAATCAATTTCAGATGTTGAGAAATACGATGGGCACACCTCCAACAACCTCTTTTTCAACAGACTCCACCTCGTGTTTGGCTTCCCCATCACCCAAAACACTAGGTAGCTCCATTTCCCATCAGTTTGTAGATCTAACAAAGCAGAGGTACATAGAAAAGAAACTTAATGAGCACTCTTGTGTCTTCACTGCTCACATCAATCCGGAAAATGCAAATCGAGGAAACACACGTAACAAATGATGGCGGTCAATATGATAAGAATAATCAAAATGCAATTCATCACTTCCTTAGCTTCTGAACTTTTATCAGAAAATCTCAGATACATCCACCAAAATTAAGAGACAAAGAAAGGTATAGACAAGAACACTGGAGTTGCCCATTTCTGATTCTCCATCAAAGTTATAGATCCAAATCACAAACTCCCAATTCGAAGCCAGAAGAGCATACACCCACCATTAAAGCCGGCGTAGAATGAACTTTAAAAACAAAACGCTAAAACTATCGGCAAATCTCATAGCTTTAATTCTAAACAACCAAAAAGAAAGATGACAAACAACAGTAAGAACAACCCAAGTAAAAGCTTGATTACCTCCTCTAGAAATGCTTAGCCCAAACAGCAAGATAGTTCTGCACAGATCACAGCCAAGCCCAGTCTTGTCAGGACAATTTACCGTAATCACATTACACTCTCCAGGCCTCTCTGCTTGCCTAATCACCACGGCATCCTCACACAAGATTCCCATTTCCTTTTGCCTCTCTTTAGTTTCAAATGGTAGTAGAAAATTAAGTAGCTTCGAGTAAAGGAAGAAACCTTTTCAGTTTGATGCTTCCTGTTGTTGCTTATGCATCGGATATGTCAAAACCATAAGAGTGACTATCAAACCAACACAACACACCCATAAGATTGTTTCATTTGTTTTTGTCTTTTTAATGTTTCTTCCATGGCAGCTGGATTTATCTCCTGGTCTCGCTTTGACTTGTTGGGCAAGCTTTCCATTTCATCAATTTCTCGTCATTTTCGTTACAGTTGAAAAGCTTCACTCATGTCGGCTCGGGTTTAGGTGAGGGTTAGCACGTGGGGGGGCTGTAATTGGTCTGTCTAATACAAATTCAAATTTACATAAACTTAAGACTCGTTTTCGGAAATTTCACTAAAACAACCTCATTTTGGGTCTAAATGCCCAAATTGGACCAAAGTTTTTTTTTGAATTTGATCAATTTAAGACTAAACAATGGAATATGCTCAATTAAGGGTTAAATATTTGTGAGTCTGTTTAATATTAAGCAAATTTATACTCAAAATAAAATGTGTCATAAACGCGCCAACACTTTATATAAAAAGTATATTTGGAGAGCCAGGTAGATTTTAAAAGGCACGTAAAAAATACTCAAAAGCCATGTAATTTTAATTTTAACATAATACTATTTTAACTTTTACAGAACCCTAATTTTACTTTAATCCTCAAATATTCACCCTGTCCATCTTGCTTCCTTCGACCAATTTCACTGTCGATCACTCTAATCTGTTTCGTCGATCCACCTTCTAGTCTCCATTCAAGAGGTTTTCTTGTCTCCTTTGCACATCATCTCACCGATTCGCCTTCCAATTTCTTTCCAACAATCGCCAAGTACGTTTGATCTACTCGTTATTTTACTCATTTGTGTATTAACTTTCAACCTAGATATGCTACTCTTTAACGATATTATCCCCAATGGGTTTTCCAGGGATGAATGCACCTTGAGTAAGATTTGTGATGGACTTGACAACTTCCTTCAACTTTGTAACCATGATCTTTAGAGCCCTCAATCATCTGATTTCGACAAGTAGGAATAACACAATCTTTGGAGCTCTAGCAAGTAGAGTACAAGACAAGCTATATCCTCCCTTGCAACTTGAATTGTTAACTTTTAACAATAAGTTACCATATGTATATGATGCTCCCTTATACTCCTCTTGACTAATCCAAGTTTTTAACCTTTGAATAGAGTCATCTCCTCTCTAGTTTTCCTTTATCTCCTTAAACACATTAGTTGCACCTGTGATACTGAAAAAGATAAATAACTCAGAACTTATCATGCAAGATAATAACCTTCTCTTCTCATAGCAAATGGAGAAATGAAAAACAATCAATTTAGGAAGCCAAGTTTGCTGAAAAGGAGTGGTGAGCTTCTAATCCATTAAGTACTTTAGACTATGGTGATCAATATCCTTATTCCTTAACCGTACACATCCACTTCTAAGATAAATAATTCACTATACTATTCATGTCTCCTATGATAATTCTAGCTCTATTTAATGCAACAAAGTTAATTTAAGGAGATAATAATTAACCTTTTAAAATTTACACAAATCATTCCAAAAAGTTATTTTTTTTGCTAATGTAGAATGTCCATCAAATCAAATGTGACATGAAAGTTCATTTATTAGTTTTTTTTCAGAGAAACCTTTGTTTCTATATTTTGAATCTACATTAGCTAAACTTTTGGGTTGATATAATAATCTGTCAATCACATCAATCGGGTATTTCATATTAAGTAAGCCCTATATAACAAGTTCGATCAAGAGAGCGTAAATAAGAAAATTAAGCATAAGATTTTTTGGCTTCATACTTCTCCACTCCACTAGCTCGACTGCCCCTAGAGATTCATCTATTAGTTACATAAGGAAAAAAAAAGGATAATCAATTTTAAATTGTCCAATCTTTTATGATTTTTTCAATTTAGCGTTCAAACCTTTAAATTTTTTAATTGAGTGACTAATTTTTTAAAATATTTTAAAAAAATTAAACATTTTTAAATATAATGTCTCTTTATTAATCCATTTAAAGCTAAGTATCAAATGTCATTACTGTAACACACATTATAATCTTTTTATGTATGATACTAAATTGGGTTAAACTCTAAATAAAAGGTTAAAATTTGATAATTTTTTTAAGTTTTAAAATTATTTTCGAATTTTAGATAAAATTTAAATTATTCAAATCAAATTAAATTAAGTGTTTTTAGTTCAAATTAAATTTTAAATCAAAACGAATTAAAATAAAAATGTCAAATTTAAATGCGATTTAAAGTTTAATTATATATAATGGGTTGAAAACTTCAAAGGCACGTGAGACATTTAGATTCAAAACTTCAACGTCAGAACAACATACCAAGTTTGTCTCATCTTTTACGTTATAATATTTAAATAAATATCCAATCCTTGTGCTTCAACAAGCACTAATTAGAGCTTAAGCTTTGGTAATAACTAATAAGTATCTAGACGGTTCTTTTGGTTGTAAGTAACTTCGATACAACCGAGGCCACGTCAAACTTCACGATAATATCGTTTCCGGATAATTTGGAAAGACGATATCATGTGTGAAAGCGTGCCGTCTCTGGAACCGTCTGGTCCGGATTTGATCACTTACGACGCGCTCGCTCGCTTATCCATTAAGTTTCTACCACGTGCCTGCTGCAGACTCGTGGATCTTCACGTGCTTTGACTAATTTCGAGGGCAATAGTCTCTGTTTCAATTTCAAATGTTAAAGTAATCGATAAATTTACCGAGATAGCAACAGATTTATGGATTGGCTTGTTATTCAAGTTGAATATTTTGACATTGATGTAACCTATTTTGATATTGCACTTATTGAGTATCAACGTATCTTATTTGAGAATATATTAGGGATCTATTTTCTAGACTTGTTTTGTAATTTATTTCGGCAATTCTCTTTAATTAAAAAAATTTGATAAGTCCAAAATCATTTAGTGATTAAAATATTTGAATTACTTACTCTAATTGGGATGACAATGATCGAGTTAAATTGTTAGATTCGGATTAACTTAGGCATAACCTGAAGATTTTTAAAAATAATACTGTGTATTACTAAATTTCTCCAAAATTTGTGTACCAACGAAAGTTTCACTAAATTTTTTTATTGTTGTTTAATAAATATTTGACTTGCTATTATTAATCAATCGAGTAATTTATAAATTAACTATTTTTATTAATTAAAATTAAAATAATAATTAGTAATAATTTTTCTTTAATTATAATTTAATTTTTAATAAATAAAAAATGATTTATTTGTAATTTATTTAATTTTTACTGTATACTAATTTTATAACTGTCTAATATTGATTTAACGATTTTAAACTTTAAACTATGAAAAGAGAGCTTGATCATACAAATATTTTTTCATCTATAAATGAATCTTAATTACCTTTTCTTCGTGTGTATCAACTTGCTATTAACTTATCGTTCAGCCAGATTTTGCTGAGGTTGAACGTCGTTATTTGGATCCATGATCTGTGCGACTCTGACTATGGAATACTTGCAAAACAGATAACGGCGGGCCGGGAGTTGATTCTCGGGAGGCCCCTCCGACGCTCAAGTCAGTCTTTCTGTAAAGGTTTCGATGGTAATCTGTAGGAAGATTAGGGTTGTAATCTCGTACCTGAATCGGGGAAGAATAGTACCTTATATACCTGGTGTTACCGCTAGGTTTAGGTCTTTACGTGAGTCGTTGTGTTTGCATGGGAGATTACCTCCTGATGGGCCGAACGGGCCGTGGACGTATGAAGATGGGCCTGGGCCTAGCACAGCAGACCTAACCATAAGCCCCCCTACTCCTCGAGTCTGAGCCTAGGGAAGGGTCGAAGGAGTATATAAAGATTGTGCGGCCTATCTGTGTGACGACTCGTGGCGAGGCCGATCGATCGGAGATCAGTGCCCTATATGCAGTGATTCCAGCTATGACAGGAAACTGATCGGACAAGCGAGTCGTCGTTCGGGCAACAGCTGGTTGATCGATCAAGTCGTGTTAAGGAGAGGCGATCGATTGGCTTATGCCGAGACAGGGCGGTCGATCGGTCGTCAATGTCTGGGCATAAGCTAGGTGTACTTAGTATTTGACGGTTCGTATCTTCTAGGCGTCGTTCAAAATCTAAAACGGTGCGCCCTCTAAACTACCGCACAGCTGTCATGCGCTGGGGCCGATTGAGGGTGCTGAAATCCAAAACGCTTGGTGTAATTATTATTGACGGTCTGCATCTTCTAAACGCCATTGAAACTTGGAACGTCGCGTCTCTTGGACCGCCGTACATTTATCGCGCGCTGTCACGTGTGTCCCTTCGTTTACCGCGCCGCTTCAGCCGCTTAGATTTTTTCACGTGGTCAGTCCGGATTGGTATGTTTGACTCCTACAAATTACCTTGAGATTAAAGAGGACAAAACCTGAGGCGAGGACCACCCAAACCACATATAATAATTTGTAAATAATGTATTTTAATACGTTTCAAAAAAAAATGTATTTTAATAAATAATTTGATAAGGTAACAATAAAAAATCAAGTGACGTCGATGTATATTTATTTCTGACCAATCATGACTGTAACTCCTTGATTCGAACTCGAAAAATTCCTTACAGGCTCTTGTCCTGTTTATGGAAAAGATGAACAAGGCAATAGAGACGGTCCTCATTATAGCCACGGATGCTCACTAGAGAACAAAGTGAATGAAGAGGACAAATTAAGGAAAAGGTACTCCGGTCCACAGGAAGAGCAACATAAGCGAAGGATATAACAGCAACGTGGAAGATGGAACACTTACATACCCAACTTGTCATTGTCACACTACAATAAAATGACCTCTCCCCATAAATTGGCTTGTATCAGAGATTTTATTGAATATTGAATTATTTAAAATTTTTATTAAAATAATCTCTGCTTAACAGATAAAATCTACTATAAATTGACCTGAATTGAATCAGATTCCTTAGCTACTTTTGAAAAGTTAGCTTTTGTTACATATTTGTGATATTTTATTTTTAAGTTAAATGACATATTACTTTTATAATTTAAGAAAATTTTGAAAAGTATCGCAATATTGAAAACTTTCGGTAAGATGACCTCTCCCCAACTATCAAGAAACACTTGTACTAGTTATTTTATTTAATATTGAATTATCTAAAAAGTTTATTAAAAAGATATCTGCTTAGCACATAAGATCTACTATAAATTGGATTGGATTACATCAGATTTGTTACCTACTTTTGAAAAGTTAATTTTTGTTATATATTCGTGAAATTTTATTTTTAAAGTAAACGAAAGATTAATTTTGTAATTTAAGAAAAATTTGAAAAGTCTCGTAATCTTTAAAATTTAAGATAAGATGACCTCTCCTCGACTATTAAGACATTAACTTGTACCAGAGATTTTATTGAATATTGAATTATCTAAAAAGTTTACTAAAATAATCTCTGCTTAACGTATAAGATCTACTCTAAATTGAGTTGAATTGAATCAGATTCGTCACCTACTTTTGAAAAGTTAACTTTTGTTACATATTCGTGAAATTTTATTTTTAAGGTAAACAACATATTATTTTTGTAATTTAAGAAATTTTTTAAAAGTCTCGTCATTTTTAAAATTTTCAATAAGATGACCTCTCCCCAGTTATTAAGACATTGACTTGTACCAAAGATTTTTATTGAATATTGAATTATCTAAAAAGTTTATTAGAAAGGCCTCAGCTTAGCACATAAGATCTACTATAAATTGGGTTGGATTGAATCAGATTCGTTACCTACTTTTAAAAGTTAACTTTTGTTGCATATTTGTGAAATTTTTTTTCAAGGTAAACGGCATATTACTTTTGTATTTTAAGAATTTTTTGAAAAGTCTAGTAATCTTTAAAATTTTCGAAAATTTTCTTTATATTTTTTAAAAAACTTGTTTTCTTAAATTTTGTTTTAAAATTAACAAAGAAATAAACATTTTATGAATAACACGCTTGCACTAATCAAACATTGTTTATATGACGATTCAATTCAGTTTTAAAACTTAAATCGAATAAATTAAATTTGAGTTAAACAAATAATTTATTATAATCATCTTAAATTATTAATTATCATCCAATTTAATTTATTTATGTTAAATTTAATAATTGAGTTGAATTATCATGATATTTGATTAGTTCATATTTAATATTTACATCCCATTTATTTCATTTTCATTATTTAACCGAAAGTTTAAGAGAAGTTTTTTTGAAAAAATTTAAAAACTATTAATTTTTCAAAATTTTTCTAAAATTTCTTAAATTATTGAAAATTTTTATATTTTTATAAATCAACATACATGTGCAAGTTTCTTACTTTAGGGAGATATCATCAACAACATTATGAATATCCTCCTCTTCATTTTCTTAACAAGCCTTATAAAGCTATCATCATCTTATCTTGCTCATTTGGATTATGATCCATTATTGAGAATAAATTAAGCTGGTAGATTTATCATCATCAATTTAATTTTTGAAAAATCTTGATAAAGGAAAATGATAAAGGACTTCTTAACATAATATGTATATCTATTTGTCAGGTAAGTAGTGGATTTGGGTGTAATATGTATCAATTTTAATTCTTACTAGGTAGTTATAATTTATTTTGATATATAAAAGAGATTTAAAACATCATATTCTCATATTTATGTTGCATAAACTTTTTTTTTAATCGGATGAACTCGCAATTGTTAAAATTAGAGTGCGTACTAGATATACTATCAAATATATATAATAATTTGTAAATTACGAAATTCAAATGAATTGTTTAACAAATTAATAATATATAACATGCAAAGTGATGAACTCGAAAAACTTGTATCACATTTAGCTACCCATCAACGTACTTTGCAACACATGAAATCCTCTATGCTCGTTAGGATATTTCAATTCTATGCCAAGTAATCTCATCAACACATTTGCATGGGTATTATATAAATATATGGATGAGATTTAATAAAACATGATTGGAACATCCTAATAAAAAAAAAGGACCTGGTTCCATTTTGCAAGTCCTAGATAAACTTGTGACTTAATAGAGGTAGGATACATTTGGTAGTACTTATGACAAGAGGTTGGGCGAGCTTAACTTGATTTTATTTTAGGCTCGAGCCTAATTCAAACTTGGTTGGATTTAAACCGAATATTCTGCCATATCTAAACAAGTTTGGACAAGCTACATGTTGATTAAAGAGATTCAAAACAATATTGTTTTGACTATACTCAATAAAATAATATCATTTTAATATCAAAAAGTGTAAGCTCATTCATGTGGGCCTCTCTTGCTTGAGCATGACCCCAACACATTTAAATCAATTTATTAAAAATGCAAACACAAGATAATTAAGGATTTGGTTGTAAATGCGAAAAATATTTTGAATCAGAATTTGAATTGAACTTTATTTTTTTAAAAAAAATTGATCTGAGCTTGATTTTGAACTTGAGTTTTATTAAATTAAATTAAATTAAGGGAGAGTCCTGGAACAACGACCATAAAGTCATAGGTTCGAACAACAGAAGCAACTTCTTTATAAAAATTACAAAGAGGATGTTACTTACATTGATGACCCTCCTCTAACTCTCTCAAGGCAGGGAATCTTGTGATATTGGTTTGAATAATTTTTACTAGAAATAAATATCCTAAAGAGTTTAACTTTTAAGATTTTTTTTACTTCAGTACTAAGTTTTAAATTTTTTTAATTAAGTGGCTAAGTTTTATAATCTTAATAGCTTAATTCAAAACGTTAGTTATGTTAATGTTTTTCAATTTGGCTAACGTATTTTTCTAATTCATGACATCTAAATATTTCTTGTATAAAATTAATTATCAACTAATCATTTTCGTCCATTAAAATACCTAATCCAAGGTGCCAAAGAGGTTTTGATTTCTTAAGATTATAACAAATTAATCAATTCATTACAAAATTTAAATCTTGAAAATTTATTAAAAATTGGGCAATTTAGATCTATTAACCCTTATTATTAATGGATAATGGTCAACGAAAATCTTCTCATAAGATCCAATTTGCTAGAGTCTTACCAACCCTTCTTCAGCTAAATTAATATGAGAAATGCCATTTACTACAAGATGTATCACTTGTCGAACAAGCGATGATAACTTGAAAGTTGAAACTAGCATATCCATACTGTGATAAATCCAAATATGTCCAAAATAAAAATACATGTTCAGTGACAACACTCATCTAACATACTCCAGCACACTTCATCACCATTTTCATCCTAGTTCATCCCTTTTGTTTAGTCTATCATTTCTATCTTATATCCTTGTCATTTTCTCTTCATTCCTACTTCCATTTCAACTCAATTTCAAATACAAACAAAATATATTCTATTTTTTATCGTTAAAATCGAAAACAAAACATATATATATATATGTATATATATATTCAACACTAAATTTCTGCACCTTTTTCCTACACCATTATCAATGATCTTTCTATTTCATACTCATCTTTACAACAACTTATAAAATATTAATCATCATAAACACAAATATTCTCGTTCTTCATCCACAATGCACATGTAAGGACCACTATTCTTATGATCATGTAATATCAATTAATCACCATATTTGTTTCATATTCATACTACTCATGAGAATCAACATGTTACTTGCTAAAACTCCAAGTTCTTCGAAATACCAAGAAGCCCTAATTTCTCATGCAACCCACGTACATCATCATGAAGGTTGGGATGTTTAGGTTTTCTTGTGGCAAATGAAGAAGATAACAAGGTGAGAGTAGCAAGTGAAAGACGAGAGAGCTAGGTTTAACATTGGTGGAGGTTGGTGAGAAAATTCATGAAGAAGGTGAAGAAGCTTGAAGAAGATGAAGAAATTCACAAAGAAGAAGAAGAAAGCAAGAACAAAACAATTAACTTGGTCTTCCAAAATAATCGTGGGATAAAGACATGGCTTGGAAAGTGACACTTGTCACTTGCCACATATCCAATTTCTATGGGTTTAAACTAGGTTCTCTTATTTAACTAGTCCAATAAACTCCAATTTCTACTCCAATTAGCTCCCAATTTTTTATGACATATGTCATTAAATCCCAATGTCATTTATAAAAGTTTTCACTATCATTTGACTCTTATTTCTGTAAGTGTAATTCGACTTACACATGCACAGTACTCATAAGTCGACTTGTATGAGGATATAACTCGACTTATGCAAG
>JANZXV010000007.1:22969603-22983287 GCA_027576455.1 Erythroxylum roigii
TATAGGTTTACAAGGATAACAAAAACTGCCTGAATTTATTGTAAGTGTAACTGCCTAGAATTTAAAATACCAATTAACTACATGTAACTGTTGCACATAACTTAATACACGTAACCGTTGCACATAACTTTGAATTAATCTTTAACAAATGGTTGGAGTAACATCAAATTTGGTGTAAAAAGATTATGAGAATATTCCATTTTACACCAAATTTGGTGTAATGGTTGGAGATGACCTTAACACGTAAGATCAACTATAAATTGGGTTGGATTGAATTAGATTTGTTACCTACTTTTGAAATATTAACTTTTGTTACGTATTCTTGAAATTCTACTTTTAAGGTCAACGACAAATTACTTTTCCCATTTAAGAATTTTTTGAAAAGTTTCGTAATTTTTAAAATTTTCATCTATAAATTAGGTTGGATTGAATCAGATTCGTTGCCTACTTTTGAAATGCTAACTTTTGTTACATATTCGTGAAATTTTATTTTTAAGGTAAATGACATATTACTTTTGTAATTTAAGAAATTTTTGAAAAGTCTCGTAATCTTTAAATTTTCGTAACGAAATGTTAACTTTTGTTACATATTCTTGAAATTTTATTTTTAAGGTCAACGACAAATTACTTTTGTAATTTAAGAAATTTTTGAAAAGTTCCGAAATCTTTAAAATTTTCGTCTATAAATTAGGTTGGATTGGATCAGATTCGTTACCTACTTTTGAAATGCTAACTTTTGTTACATATTCGTGAAATTTTATTTTTAAGGTAAACGACATATTACTTTTGTAATTTAAGAAAATTTTGAAAAGTCTCGTAATCGTTAAAATTTTCGAAAATTTAAAGATTACAAGACTTGCTAACTTTTGTTACATATTCGTGAAATTTTATTTTTAAGGTAAACGGCATATTACTTTTGTAATTTAAGAAAATTTTGAAAAGTCTCTTAAAAGCTTTTTTAAAAATTTTGTTTTCTTAAATTTCGGTTTAAGATTAACAAAGAAATAAACATTCTATGAATAACGTGCTTTTACTAATCAAACATTATTTATACGACGATTCAATCTAATTTTTAAACTTGAACTGAATAAATTAAATTCGAGTTAAACAAATAATTTATTATAATTATCTTAAATTATTAATTATCATCAAATTAAATTTATTTATGTTAAATAAGAATTGAGTTGAATTACCGTTATATTTGATTAGTTTATATTTAATATTTATATATCTTGTATTTCATTTTCATTATTTAACCGAAAGATTAAGAGAAGCTTTTCTGAAAATTTATAAACTATTAATTTTTCAAAATTTTTCTTAAATTATAGGGAAATTTTATATTTTTATACATCAACATACATTTGCTAGTTTCTTACTTTAGGGAGATATCATCAACAACATTATGAATCTCCTCCTTTATCATTCTCTCAACAAGCCTTATAAAGCTATCAGCATCTTGTCTTGCTCATTTGGATTATATTAAGGAAGAGTTTTAAAATAACGACCATAAGGTCACAAATTTGAATCACAAAAATAACTTCTTTGTAAAAATTATAAAAAAGGGTTACGTACATTGATAACCTTCCTCCGATTCTTCCAAGGTGGAGAGCCTTGTGATATTGGTTTCTTAAAGTGTTTAACTTTTTAAAATGTTTTTTTTTCTTTAGAATTAGTTCTCTGTTGAGCGAAAGCTCCATCCTTTAGCCTTTATTTAGATGCTTAGTTACACAAGGAAAAGGAAAAGAAAGAAAATCTTGCATTTCCCTTCTGATGGAAAAGGAAGAGAAATTGCAAGATAAGAATAAAAATGACTCAAATTTTTCTTTCATTTCTCTCAATTCTCTCTCTTATTCTTGTATAAATAATAGAAAAGAAGAGAAATACAAGTTCTTTTACTTTCTGTTCTCTTAGTTTCCCTCCGTCCAAACGAAGGCAAGCTAAGATAGCTCCTGAACTTACCTAAATAAAAAATTGGAGTGCTTTCGGGAAAATGAGAATTTAAGATGAATAAGGTTGTGCTTCCTCTGAAATGGGTTTATTTAGAAAGCATTAGCAGATGCAACAATTTGAAATATTTCAAGAAAATCCATGCCCAGTTAATAACGTCAGGCAGTCTCTGCCATGAATCTGTTGTGAATAGGGTTGTTGAGTTTTTTGGAGGTTCTGTTGATTTTGTAGAGTACGCATGCGATTTTCTTAAGCATTGTGATTGGCCCTTGAGCTCATTCCCGTTTAATCGTTTGATTTCGTGTTATGCTGCGAGTAATGGGTCAAAAGCAGCAGTTTTAGTTTACAGAGTGTTTGTGAGAGACGGGTTTTCACCTGATGAATATTCATTTCCTGCGATTCTGAAATCGTGTGCTAAGTTTATGGGGATTGCAGAGGGTAGGCAGGTTCATGGGTTGGTTGTTAAGATGGGTTTGCTTAGTGATCTTTATGTGCAAAACTCGCTTGTCCATTTCTATAGTGTATGTGGGGAGTGTAGTGATGCTGGTCAAGTGTTTGATGAGATGATTGTGAGAGACACGGTCTCATGGACTGGTATTGTATCAGGGTATGTCAGGGCAGGCTTGTTTGATGAAGCTTTATCTCTGTTTTCGAGAATGGATGCTGTGCCAAATGTTGCAACTTTCATTAGTGTTCTAGTTGCTTGTGGGAGAAAGGGATGCTTGAGGGTAGGAAAGAGGATTCACGGGTTGATTTTTAGGCGTGCACTAGAAGAGAACATAGAGGCTAACAATGCTCTTATGGATATGTATGTTAAATGTGAGTATCTGAACGAAGCAAAACAAATTTTCAATGAGTTGCCCGTGAAAGATGTAGTTTCTTGGACGACTATAATGAGCGGATTGGTGCACTGTAAACGTCCCAAGGAGTCCTTGGAATTGTTTTCGGATATGCAAAAGCTAGGCATTAAGCCTGATGGCATTATACTTACGAGTGTCCTTTCGGCATGTGCCAGCCTTGGAGCTCTTGATTATGGGAGGTGGGTACACCATTACATCGTTCGTAGAGGAATCCAATGGGATATTCATATTGGAACAGCTATCATTGACATGTATGCAAAATGTGGCTGCATAGAGCTGGCGTTGCAGACTTTTGATGGAATGCGTAGTAAAAATGTCCGAACATGGAATGCTTTGTTGAATGGCTTGGCAATGCATGGGCATGCCTGTGAGGCACTCAGACTTTTCAATGAAATGGTTAGGTTAGGCATGAGGCCTAATGAAGTGACGTTTCTCTCCATTTTAACAGCTTGTTGCCATTCTGGCTTGGTAGATGAAGGGCGTCACTACTTTCACCAGATGATGAGTGATGAGTTCAAACTTTATCCGAGATTAGAGCATTATGGTTGCATGGTAGATATGCTTTGCAGGGCTGGACTTTTGGACGAAGCTTTAAAGCTGATAAAAGGTATGGATATGGAGCCTGATGTGTTAATAATAGGAACTCTTCTCAGTGCTTGCAAGGTCAATGAAATTGGAGAACTCTCCCAAGAAATACTAGATCAGCTTGTGGAGCTTGACTCTCACGACAGTGGGGTTCATGTGCTTCTCTCAAATATTTATGCTAGTCATCAAAGGTGGGCTGAGGTGACAAGGATAAGGATGTTGCAGAAGGAAAAGGGGATCAAGAAGGCCCCTGGTTTAAGTGTAATAGAGGTGGATGGCAGGGCTTACGAATTTCATGTTGGAGAAAGTAGCCATTCTCCAAACAATGAAGTTCTTCTACTTTTGAATTTTCTATCTATGCAGATCTTTCTTGCCGGGCGTCATGAACATTTCTTCTTGACATAGCATATTCAGTGTATGTTATGCTTTCACAGAGCTTTTATTCACAATTCACTAATTGTTTAATATTTGTAACACTAAATTGTAGTTAAAGAGCCAGTATAGGTTCGTTAATATCCAGCAGGAGTTGTTGGCTACAAGATTTAATCCATCTATGCTCACATTATGTGAAGAGAATTCTTTTGTCAGTAAAGAGGGGAAAGGAATAAGAACAGAATTCATCTTTACTATGAAATGAAGATGGTTTTTGATTTGAGGTTTGTCTGGAAGTACAAACTGCATAATCGTGGTTGCAGGTGTTGAGGTATAATTACCCGTCAAAAATCAAGCAATGGGGTCACATTGGCCTGAGTGAAGAAGCTGAAAGCTCTTTACTGGATGAACCACTCTGCAAATATCGACCGCCCAAGTGACTTAAGGTAAGTCAAATGTGAACTATTGCAATGGTAGGTCGCATGAGTGATCTTTTTGAATATTTATATCATCATGAGAGTAGTAAAAGGTAGCTTCATGAAGCTATAATATGGCTATTCTACATGAAATGATTTCCTGTTCAGTTCATGAGTGCTACAAAAGCACTGTTATGTTGCTCCCTTTATCATTCCAAATTCTTATTTCCTGGTCAATTGTGAGAATTTAGTGATTTTTCTGAACGATATGAATGGTTACATATATTACTAATTGTATATTAGATTCTGAACCTACCAGATTACTAGGTTGATGTGAATGAATTATGGGCCTGTATAAGATGCAATTTATCCTGAACTTACCAGATTACTAGGTTGTCATGTGAACTAATTATGGGCCTGTATAAGGTGCTATTTATCCAAGTGTTAGACTCTGAACTTATCAGATTACTAGGTTCTGTTGTGTACAGGTTTCTGCTCAAAGTTGCATATTGTCTATCGTCTACTGAGAACAATGTGAGCAAATGAATGTGGTAGATTGTGAGATTTTTTTTTTTGTTGAAAACATTAAATAAAAGAATTGAGAAAATCTCTTTGACAACATTCAATGAAAAAATAGTTTACTAATGTTCTTCCCTTGCTGATTTCCTGTGATGTAGATTTTTCATGCTTGCATTTAACTCCAATTTGACAAATGACCATATATCTGCAGATTGTGATTAAATAAATTTTGCTTAAACTTCAATGGTATTCTTGTTTAGAGCTGTGTATCTCCACCTTTCCTTCTCTACAAAGTCTGCATCCAGGAATTGAGCAATGAAAGACCAAAGCCTGTATGCATCCTCAAAATTGGACAGAAATCCAAATGCAACTGTAACAACAGTCATTCCTAGATTAGGTTTCTCTTTCCCCTTTTTTGTTGCCGATCCCTTTGTTCCACTTGATCTCCTCTCCAGAACTCTTCTTTTCTCTTCTTCATGCATATCCAAGAATGATATATGATGCAAGAATCCATAGCTAATAGATATATTTCTTCGTTCAGCTAGTTTCTGTACAAGAGGAGCCTCAACATTTTCTCCTTTCCAATCAAACACATTGAACGCTAGAGCAGGTCCACGATCAAACTTTACTTTTGGCCCGTATATTCTAACAAGGGGGGTTTTCTCTGTATTTGGATGTTTGAGTTTCGTCAATGCATTCACCAGCCAATTGATCAGGCACCTACCCCTTTTGTTAATCTGAATCAGTCCCAATGAATCAACCTGATCCAATCCCTTGCATTCAATCTCCAAGATCCCAACTTTGCTGTTTTTCACATTTTGTATCTGCATCATGTTAGCTGTTTTTCCTGATTGGGTAGTTTCCTTAGTTTCTGATGCTGTCTTCATTTCTGTTGCTCCTGCAGTTTCAAACGCACAGGTTTCTCCGCTGTCAAGTTCTCCATAGTGCATCACCTGGCTTGATATAGGGCCTGAGAAAGAGTTTGATGTAGCTAATTCATCTTCTTCTGCTGCCATTGATATCTGTTCCATTTCTGTGTCAGTTCCTGAAGGTTCATCAATGGAATGAAACATGATCCTTGCTGGTAGCAGACTTACCACTTCAATGCTTGAGTAATCCTCCAATTGAGGAACAGTGGTTTTCTTAACAAAGAGACATCCAAACCCAGATGGATTTTCCCCAAAAATCTTGTAAAAGGTACAAACAAGGAAGTCTGGACGAATGAGGGAGAGCCCAAAGCTGTCCATGTCCTTTGGTCCCAAGGCACAAGCATCAATCATGATGTGCCAACCATTCTCTTGTGCTATGTTCATCCACCAATAAGGATATACGGCACCAGTAACTCTAGAATGAAGTGGGAAGACGAATAATCCCCGTTTCTTCTTCTTTTTACTATTCCCAACAAGCATCTCTTTCATTTTCCTGGAGCTAACCCTCAGCCTTGGCCATGAGAATTCCGCTGACAGGACTTCAGCTCCTTTTTTCTCAGAGCTATTGATCATCGCTTCCACTGCTACACCTTCATAGTCATAAACAGTTAGAAGCTTCTTGTTAGACTTGAAAGGGTAAGATTCTGCCACAAGTTTGAAAGCCGATTTCCTGTTTGCTGTGAAAACCATGGTGTAATCCTTTTCAGATATATTGAGAAAACTCATTATCCTTCTCTTCATTGCTAATTCTAACTCTGATTCTTGGCCACCATAAAGCAGCTGGGATTTCAAATTCCCTGTCTTGTAAGACACCGTGAAGAGGGGCATATGTCGGGCTTCAGGAGACGGAATGGACTGAGGTAAAGAGGGAGACGAGTAAGAAGGAAGAAGTTGGCTTTTCGGGTCAGATCTTTGTAGCTGGGAATAAGAGAAGAGGCCTACGCCAATATAATCAAGGCAAGTATGCTTGGAGAGTGAGAGATGATGGTACTCTTGGGCACGTATATCGTCAACTTGATAGGTTTCGGAGTACTGTGGGTAAGCCTCGTTGAATTCAAGAAAAGATTCTTCCAAAGATGGGAGACACTCCGGATTGGTGAATTGCTTGTTGGGAAAAATAGAAGCAGCAGTCACGTCAGCAAAGTTCCGACGACAAGTTGCCGATGTGTTTGAAGTTCTGGTCTTATCAGTGTTGTTCAAGGGCTTCCGAAAGCCGAGGATAGCACCTGGACAACAGCAACCATGGAAACATACTGGAGGCCCTTGTTTCAGGCAAGGTGACTGCATCTCTTTATTTACTTTCTTGTTGGTCGCTCACTTGCCCTTTTATGTAGACGATGCTTGCAAGGTTTAAATATGAAAAGATCACATAACAGATTATTTTACTTCAGACATGAAAGGTATAGTCATCTCCTACTTTAACGTATGAATACAGATCGAAAAGGTCGTCAGGACAGTAAAGTCTTGAGGTCGGTTGAACATAAAAAAATCAGTTCCCACTAAAAAGCATGTCATCTTTAACTCAAAACATGTAAATGATGTGTTTGTCTCATGCTCGAGGATGGAGCAGATTTGGAAAGCAACGACAAGACTTGCCTTAAATCTCGCCGGCTTCATCGATAATGGCTCCCAGAGGAGACACCATGTAAAGCTTCCAGATTGCTTAAAGTTCTTCAAAGCTTTTGAGTTGGTCGACGAGACTAGTCCTGTAATCCATCAGTCAGTGTTGCACATGCTTTAGCTTTATCTTTTATATCGAACTGGCATTTTGGCTGGCTGTAGGTTCGATTTTGCCCCCATTTGATTGAAAGTTAACAGAATAAATCTAAATTAATTAAAATTTAAATTAGATTCCGCCATAAATTTCTTTTAAAAAATGATTTTGAGTTCCAGAAAGTTGGTTTAATTTTTTTTAATGAAGAATTACAAACATACTAAGTTACTAGGCGGGTAAAGGAAATCTCATATATATCCTCTAGGAGAACAGTGGCACAATTCACAGGCAAATTTTCATACCAATAGACGTCTGGTTCTAGAAACTTGGTCGGGTTTGCTAATAAATTCGCAGCTCGATTAATTTCACGGTAAATATGCTTAGCTTTTAGTATCCATTAGTGATTTGATATCAAAAAATTAAAAAAAAAATAAAAACTTGAGTTTAAATAACTTCTTTATTAATTAAGAATAAGATTATGTATTACAGCATTTCTTTAGATATTATTGTTATTGTTACGGAATAATTGATTTGTTCATTCTCGTTAGTTAAAGTCAAACTTTGAACTAATTTGTTATTCTTTATGGTACGGAAGCTTAAATCATGCCTTCTGATTTTATCTTATGGTCTGTAGCACAAGACACTTGCAACATATTTCCATTTGATGACTCTCGATGATTAGAGCCTCTTTAACTGGAGTTCAGATCTCTTGTTTAATATTATGATGTCTTATTCTGTCCCATAAATTTCAGTCATTCATTTATATGAGTCCTGTATAAATAAATGTAGGATCCGCATAAATAAATGACTGAGATTCATAAGATAGAATAAGACACCATAATATTGGATAGAAAATTTCGTCCCATTGTTCTGATATTTTCGTAAGAAACAAACAATCCCTCCAAGGAGATGTTGACGGGAAGTTAGATGATGCTTCATTAAAAACTTATTTGGATTCCAACTTCCAAGCAGCTACAATCATAAAATGAGAAAAAGGAAGAGTTCTATAACCCCCCGAGAGTAAGAGCTCATCTCTATTTCCTCATGGTGGAGAGTCTGGAGTCAAGAATCTTCCTCCCCATGTATCTGCATCACATAAAACCAAACTGAGTGAACGAATCATAATGACTAACGAATATTTCATCGTAACAAGGAAACTTGTTAATGTCACCTTCCAAGCATCATGACAGTAGCTTGAGGGTTAGTCCCTGGAGAGAACAGAAAGGTTGATCCATCGATGACCCTCAGACCATCTATTCCAAGAACCTTGTAATCAGGATCAACAACCTTGCCCACCTGACACCCTCCATGATAATGCCATATGGTCACGACAGTGTCCTTGCAGAACTGTTCCAGGGAAATTGGAGCTGTCACATGTCTTGGTCTGAGGTTCAGTGGTAGGTCCAGTATCAACTTAACGAGAGATTCCACAGACATGCCAGGATAACGAAACTTCGAAAAAGCTTTCGAGTTTATCACATCTATGACTGTTTTCATCCCTTGAACACATCTTTCCAAGTCCTCTGGTTCTTTGAAGTAGTTGAAACTGACTGAAGGGTTATCATCTGGATTTAAGGTCTTGAGCTTAAGTTCACCACTGGAACGAGGACCCAGAATTTTTTCTGCAACAAACCCGCCCTGTAGAGTTATATTGAGCAAGGTTTGGACAGCTTCAATAGCTCTAACCATGGCTACTTCAGTCACCTCAGAACTTTGGCCTGTCTGCACCAACATCACCATCAAAATTAGAACTTAAAGCTATAACTTATCTTTTCACATTTACGAATTTACCTTGTTTAAGAACAACTCGTATTCTGGGATCAGTGTATGACCCAAAATGGGAGAGATGCTTAGACCACTTGCTGTTTCAATGTAGGAACCAAAGCTGGTGATTCCCACTACTTGGACAAGTGAGACCTCCACAGGGAGAGGAGAGGGAACGAAGAGAAGATTCAACGGATTATCAGCCATTCCCTGACCAACCATAGGTTGATCCACTAACACAGGAATTCCATGAGCCAGTAGATGGTTTGCAGGTCCAATTCCGTTCAGCATCAGAAGTTGTGGACTTCCAAGTGCTCCTGCTGATAAGATTATCTCATTCTTGGTGTCGAATTTGAGGCATGCTTTGCGCAGCAATCCAAGTTTATCTTTGAAAATCACACCATAAGCTCTTGGCGTTCTGGTTAACCATGGAGTCCCTATAATGGGAATTCAATTATTGATCTTAACTCTTAACCATTCCAAAGACTATCAAAGATTGGAGGGGGGGAAAAAAAGCTTTACCTATGCCTGTAAATAAGATCTTGTGCACTGTTGCATGCAAAAGAACTTTGATGTTAGTGGGATTAGCGTACTGTAGCAAATCGGCGGCCGTGTGTCGGTGACCATCCTTATCAAAGATCGTCCCACCAACTTTAGTTCCATTTATATGATCATACGTAAATCCATTGAAAGGCACTACTCCAACTTCAATCAATCCATCTCTAACAGCTGATTCCCACTGCTTAATCTCCGGCTCGAATGCCACCTTCTTCTCAACCCATCCGTAAGACTTGTTAACAAGTTCTTGGTCCCAACCAGCTCTTTTCACATCTTCAACACTTGCATGAGTGTAGAATCCTGCGTTCAGAGCACTTCCCCCGCCAAGAACACGCGGCCTGGTGTTGAAAACTCCGTCCTCGGAGATAAAAAGTTGAGCAGCTGAATCGGGTCTGACATCTGCTAAAGACTGAACGAAGTTGCCTATGTTGGCGATGTTAGGGTTGCCGTACGGCGAGCCCCCTCTTTCCAGGAGTAATACGGTGGCGTTCTCCGAAAGAGTCGCGGCTAATGGACAGCCGGAAGTCCCACCACCGATCACAATGTAGTCGACAATGAGAAATGCCGGTGCGGTGGTTGCATCTTGAACAAATTCGTAAGGTGGAGCTGCATAACGACAAATACTTCATTAATTATCATCAGTTCTGTTTCTAACAAACATGCATTAAGTTGACAGGATTTCCTTAACCGGCTTTTCCCTTTCACACTTTCACTTTCTTTCCAAGAGCATAATCAAGCTGAACAGATGAAGAATCGTTCCTAAACAATCTGAATCGCAAATCCTGAGAACTAATGAAAATCTTACCGCTACTGATAAACGTAGATTATCAACAAAAATAGTAACAGTCTGACTAAAGAATCACTAACTCTACATCCATGCATGTTTCTGTGTAACCATCATTACCTTTCTGAGAACTACAGAACCCTGGAAGCCTGAGATTCCCTACAAGAAGATGAAGAAGGATGAATTTCCATAACCCAACGAGGTCCATTCCGAGTGCAATTTCAGGAAACTAAGTCTTGTGGAACTTATTGCTATAGGAAGTCTTTTATAAATGCTCCAAAAAGTACTGTTGTAACCAACAATTTAATTAGTCTGAACACCTTTTAATAATACTTTATTAAATTTTATATAAGTTCTCCACTTAAAACGTGACAAATAGTAAATTTTTTTTGGATAAAAAATGTGATGATGCATAAAAGTATTGAATATGAAGTCTATTTCAGAACAAGATCTTCTATGCCCGGGACTTTTTTTCAACTCTGTTCTAGATGATCTCATCTATTCAAATATACTTGGGATTTAAAGAAATGTGTGGATGAGATCGTTTAGAACAAAGTTAGCACAAAATTATGGGCACAAAGAATTTGATCCTGTCTATTTTAACTTATTAAGTGAACATAGTATTCGATGTAATAAAATAATAAGAATTAAAAATCTATATTAAAAAAATTAATGCAAAAAATATAAAAGATTTCTTTTTCAGTATAATTAGGTCCGGCTCTTGACAAGGGCAGGAAAGACACTTACCCAAAGCCACTCTAGACTTGCCTCTATTTTGACTCATTTTGTTCTTTGTGAGGGCTCACCTTTGACACTTATAAAGAATAAAAAGAGACAAAATAGGGTTTCTATTTTAACTTTACCTAAGGCTTATAAAACATCAGGAACGACCTTAGGAATAATGGTAAACTTTTTTAAATTCTAAATTTTACTCTCTTAATTTTTGAAATATTATTTTTTAAAAATTGACTGGACTGACCCATTGTCATCCGTAATTCTTTGTTTTAAATGCTAAAAATGTTATCAATAATTGTTTATATATGTAATTAATATTTAACATTTTTAAATCAATGTTTTTCAAGAGAGTGTAATTAAGAAAGGATGATACGAAAGCAATTGGTTCTTTTATCTTATTTATTTATTTATTTATGGTATGGTCCTTTCACATACATCCACCTAAGACAACAACTCAGCCCCTAATAAAGTAAGCTAATATTAAATACCACATGCATTGTTTAAGAACAATTTAAAGCACGTAAAGAATATGAAAATAACTTGTGTTGTTAATTAATTATTGTTGGTTCACAATCAACTTTACCATTTTTCATAAGGAAGAGAACAGTTGTCATTATTGTCATAAAAGACTTATTTAAAGTATACTTAGTGCATACACATGTGCAACAAATGAATCATCCATTGATAACGACTGAAGTTGGAGGTTTTATGAGATGAGAGGTTTAAGAGTTTGTTTTTCTTTTATCGAAATATATAAGTATGTTCCCTATGGGGTGGTTGAGTTAGTGAAGTGGAGGGCATGGGGTCAAAAAGTTCTGTGTACGATTCCCTTACTTACGATTTCTCAACCGAGCCTGTCGTACAGGATTTACCTAGTATGAAATACCCGATTGACGCGATTTACAAATTATTACGTCCATCCGAAGGTTTAATCAATGCGCATTCCAAATGTAGCGACTACGGGTTATTCTGTTAAAAAAAAAAGAATATATAAATACCCTTTGACCCTAATGCAAAATCTATTTAATTAAAGATAGCAAAGATTAAGGAAAAGAAAGTTCACCTTTGGATGTATACTTACTAAATTATTTAACAAATTATATGTTTTATATAAGTTATTTAACGAATTAATTACTCAAATTTAAATTATATATTCACTTCGATTGGTGTTTGAGTTTAAAGAGTTTTCATTTAATGATGAATCTTTTTTAAATTATAAGTAAATTAATTTGATCTAATTAAGTATATAATTTCTTGAATTAAAAAAGTTTTTTTAATTCAAGAAATTATATACTTAGATCAAATAAGACTTTCTATCATGGAAAATACCTTTGATGTTTCAATTATCATTAAGAATGAACAAATTTTTTATTATGAAATTCCTGCAAATGATGAAATTAGTTGGTATCTAATATAACTAATGTTTTAAAAACCAAATAAGAAGGTAAACTGATAAGAAAAGAAGTTTAAGGTTTAAAAGGTTCAACTGGTATTAGACTATCATATAAAATCAGTTAAAGATTGAATAAAATTAAAATTTTGAAAAATAATTAAAGAAGACTATCCTTATCGTTGAAAATTTTAAAATTTAATTTAAAAAATTATTAAATAAAAATTAAGTGATTTATTTTGGTTTATAAAAATTAATTAGTTTATGAAAAATGTCCGATTAATAATAAATTGATCGATTTTTAACAATAAGGATCATTAAACTAAATCAAACAAAAAAGTTAAAAATCAAATAAAAAACATTAAACATAAATTGTTTTCTTTGAGTTCAAAATTTTAATAAAACATTGATGGGATCATTTAATTTCTTATTAAATTCATTTCAGTAACGGATCTGTAGATATTTATTCCAATACCATAAATCGTGTAGTTGTCGAGGATAGGAAATGGGAAATTATCACTATTCTTAAATCGACAACGTTGACTTGGTATGAACGAAACACGTTCTTACATCATCTTGGCAAGACAATAAATTAACTCGGTCAACTAATTATGTATTCGTTTGCTTTTTTCTCACTAATTGTCGACATTGAACGTACCAAAAGCAAATTGTTCACTCTCATCATAAAATAAAAAAGCTCCAATGCATCATCACCAGTTCACCATCTCCTTTGGAACCACCCAAGTATGTCCTAGATTCTAAAATTTTTGGGATCGGTTCAAATTTTGGATTGAAACATAATAATCAAATTATATCCTCAAATTAAGTTCTTAAATTCGATTCGAACTAATTAAAATTAACTTAAAATAATAATCTTATATTATTAATTTTAATTTAATTTAATTAATTCATGTCTGATTTAAAATTGAGTTGAATTATGCCATGTTTGGCAAACTGTAAATTGTATTAGTAGTTAGCTAATTCTATCAGCGGTTAGTTGATAACCGATTATATCAGCTGATTTGATCAGCGGATAATATTAGTTGTTTATTAAAGATGTTTAGTAAAATTAGTTGTTTAATATTAATTGTTGATGTGTAAAATGACTTAT
>JANZXV010000007.1:22998899-23015853 GCA_027576455.1 Erythroxylum roigii
ATTGTTCCACCAATAATGATCGACCAGGGACAGTTTAGAATAGTGTTATAACGCTTATGGTTTTACTATCAAGTCACGTACTTAATGACATAAGTCTAATACCATTCATGGAATGTAAATCACATTACATAAACGAAATACATGGATATATGAAAGGAATACCTCATAATATATTATTAACAAATCATAATGTTAATACATGAATCAAAAATGTTCATTGGCTTAGGGCACACTACTAACAACAACAAGATCAAGTCCACATTGTTTGGTGAATATGCTGACTTTTTGCTTAATACAATAAGGGATACACAAGAAATTTCAATCGTTATTGTTTTCTAGCTTGCTATGATATCAAACTCTGCTGGTACATATTTTTTTCAAAGCATTTTATGCAGTTCACATTGTTCATTTTTATGAAAAAAACAAAACATATCACCCTTTTTCGTGCAGGAGAAATCAAGATTTCTAATGTTTGGAATGCTTAAAAACTATTGATTAATCCCGACATCCCTACTGTTCAAGATTTTAAATTGAGGTAATTATATTTTTATGATGGCTTGTTATCATCTTATTCTAAATTTGTATCATTGCACATATATGCACTACCTATTTATTCAATTCTTTTCTACTATAGCCTCAATTTGATAACGGTTAGGGAAACATCTTCCCAGAGATACTCTCAACTTGATCGTCCTTTCTTAAGTCAATCCCCTTTGAATGATTTCTTATCTTTTCAAACAATAAAGAAGGTTACTAAACTGAGACGGTGTGAGGTAAATTGAAAATGCATAATTCTTTTCTTCATTCTAAATTTATGCACCTATATCTTACAAGCTGACTTATATTTTCATAACATTACAATAGAATGGTATTTATACTATTCTTGCAACCATTAGAAAGATCCAAATTGAGCAGAGTTAGTACATTGATGCATGCTCCATTCATGGATGTAAAGTCAAAATTGAGAATGACCTACTCATGTGCTACAAATGTCGGAACACTCCAAATAGAATTGTAACGAGGTATATCATCATTTTAAATTTTATTTAAACTTAATTTTCTGAAACCATAAACACTAATCTTTGATATATTTATGTATTCTAGATATAAAGTTCATGTTCAAGTAAAAGATGCTTATGATGGTCTGGAGTCATTTGTGTTATTTGATGATCAAGCCTTCCCATTGATTCAAGTTAGTGCAAATGATCTCAGAAACCGTCTAATTAAGGTTTGTAAAAGATTATAATCTTTATTTTTTTGATAATAAATTGTCTACTCTTTCGTGTGTTTACTTAGAATTAATTTGTTAATTAGGAAGGAGATGAAGATGGGTTTCCTGATGAGTTAGAATGCTTGGTTAAGAAAACTTATCTTTTCAAGGTACAAGTCACAGAATTTAATAAAATCAACAAATCTTCAAGTTTCACTATCAAGAAAGTAAGTTCTAATGGGGAACTGATCAATAAATACATGGATTCTCCACCCCAGTCTCAGGTATTACTCTACTTCCTATTACAAAGAAGAATAGCAACTATTCATCATTGCATGAAACTTCATTGATATACACAGATATGTATATATTGTAGCAATATTGATCTCATGAAATACAACATTTTTCCAGGAATGTTATCTGAGTGATTCTGCTACTACTACTAATCTTTCAGTAGGACCACAGGTCTTCATAAATTTTAACGAAGCTATGAGTATTAATACCACTTTTACACATTTCAATTTTTTTTTGTTCTATCAAGAAAATTTCGGTATTCTTTATTTTTATAATCGTATTATTGTAGCAAATTACTTCTGTTGGAGCCTTAGCTACAATTAGTACTTAGCAAACTATATAATTGATTTCCTACCAAGTTCAATTATCTAATTTCTCTTCTTTTCATTTACACTATATTAAAAAATTCGGATATATATTATCTCATTGTAAAACCATTCATTGCTAAATTAATTAGATGTAAATAGGCATTCAGTAATCAATTATTGAGTTTTGCTTTGTAGGATTCAATTCTGGATAAATCACTAAGTAACATTCCTATTAATATTGCACCTCTGTCACCATTACCTACTGTGAACAAACAAGTACGTACATACCATTAATATTATGTATAATATGGATCACATATGAATGATTATTTTTATTCATTTAAATTTTTGCTAGGATTCTATTCAATCAAATGCACCACATGTCAGTTTTTGCATATGAAATTGTAAGACAATCTCTTGGTTTACAAAGATGAATTTTCTTGTTTGATGAAAAAAACAATAACACAGCAACCTACAAAAAGTGCCAACATATTTGCTTCTCTTATAAGATACTTTTCATTCTGCAAGATTCAAATCAAATTGAATCACTCAGCTACTTTTCAGATAACATTCTTGATGGGATTATTTCTGTATCTGCAGTTGATAACAAAGTATGTACATCTATTTTTTCAATACATTCATGTATTGTGTCTTCCACTTATTGAGTTTATTTAATTACAGGATAATAGAGTTGCAATTTGTCAGACTGAAACAGACATTATTTCCTCAGCTCAAATGACACCCCAAATTTCCAAAATGAAGAGACCAATACCAGAAACTTCTGAGAATGATATGCCTTTATGTGATTTAATATCACCACAGATGTCTTCAACCAAGTTGACCACCAAAATCAAAAGAGAAAAGTTAACTTAACTATGAAATGTTCAAGAATGACCAATTTTTTGTCAGCTACTTTTTGTTTAGTAAACTATCTATCTATTTTGGGGCTTGCAAGTATTTTGTACTTGAATAGTAAACTATCTATCTTTTGTACTTGTATAAATATGGCTCTCATGTTTTGGGACTCATTTTATTTGTCAGATTCCTATTTTATCATAATCTTATTTTATGACATGCAATATGTTAATTTTGTACTTGTGTTTGTCTTTTAATTTTGTAGTTAAAATTCATTATTTGCTTTGTAACAACCCGTGCAAAGCACGGGGTTCAGAACTAATTACATTATAAACCTTTCAATCCCTCCTAAACAACTTTTCTCTATATTATATTTCATTCCATTATAAACCGTTTCATTCAGTTACATTTCATTAATTAACATTCAACCAAACAGGCTCTTAAAATATTATCATGATCTTCGTTATCAACATCCAGTGGATGTTCCGCTAAGTCGTGAAATTTGAGAAAATTCGATAGCACGCAGCTTTACTTCTATTTAATAGAGAGGTTGTTTCTGATAGACTCAAATTTAACATGTCATACTACAAAAACATAAATGAATGTACATACATATAAAAAATAAAATCAGTAAATAATTAAATCAAATAAACAAAAAAAGGTGATCAATACTAATATGTTTAAATTACGTTTTGTAATTTTAAATTAATTAAAATTTAAAACTATATTTAGTTAGTAGCTTTAATGATTAAATAAAGTGTTTTTGGATCTCGTAAATTAGAATTTAATGATAATATTATCTATGATATAATTTGTTAATTACCAATAGAAAAGAATGTAAATACATTTTATGAAAGGTGATAATTAAGTTGATAATGTGTGAGATTAATCTCATTTTTTTATATTTCAATTTGAATTAAGTCTAAATTCAATTAAATTTGATTTGATTGAAATATTTTATATCAAGTTAATTTCAATTCAATTAATTTTTTAATAATTTAAAATTATTAAATTTGAATTTACTTAAATGTGAGTATTTAAATTTGAATTTGATTAAATTATACTAAATTCATGTTAAATTAGACATAATTTGAATTACTTTTAACCTAGACTCTTATAGACTTTGCCAGAAAGATTGGAACTTCGTCAACCTGAACACTTTCCTGAAAGTTTGATCAAGTGCAGAAGAAAGCTTAAAGCTGATTGAAGATATGAACCTAATTCGAACTCCATTGTTGATCTTAAACACAAAAAAAGGAAGAACAGAACAGCTGCAGGTGAGATTGGGCAAGACCCAAAAGAAATCGAACCCCAATGCCAAATTCCTAACCTGACCTCACTTTTTGATTGAGAGGGTTGTGTCAGTTCTTTATGACATCATCCAGCCTTTGTCCTGAAGCACTAACTTCGTGGAGAGATGCTCTTTTGCTTCAATGGATAGTGAGAGAGACCTTCCGCGTACTGACTGCGAAGTTCATTTATTGGTCCTTATCTCTTTAGATGGCTTCATTGGCTCAGGTCTCTTACACACACACAACATTATGGCCTTGTCTTGTTGCAGTAGCTTCTTTTTTTACCCCATTAGAGAGTGACAGAACATTCCTACCAGTAAATATCAGGGCAAAGAAGCTTCTTTTGGTTAAAAAAAGCTCCAAACAGAATTTCTATGCTCTGTTTTTCTAAAATAAATTGGGAACAGAGGAAAAAATGGTAAATGCTCAATGCTAGGCTTCAAGAAGAAAAGACATTAGTCATTAAACAGGTCATGGAGTGTCCCCTCCACTTCTAACATGCCACTCGCAGTCACCTATAGCTAGAGAAACAGAGCCCCTGACCTACGACATTCATCAAGGAAATAATAAACTAATGATAACTTTCAGCGTACGGCACGGAGAAAGACAGCTCACTCCTTGTCAACAACAAAGAACAAATATCCAAATCACTGTAACTGCATAAATCCTATGAAAATAAATCGGTAAGACATAAGTTTACCCTGTACGAGTTGAAAACATAGGAAAAAAACAGAGCTTTGAATCCAAGGAAATGAAAAAGCAGGGACAACACTAAGTGGATGTTGGTGTTTTCTCCAGGTTTTTGAAAAGAGGAGACCAAAGAGAGCCCACAAGGACCGGAGGGGCTGAAATTCCTGCTCCAAGCGGCCTCTTCTTGTGGTCCTCTCCGTCTCTCCATCTCTACACTAACCAGGTCCCTGTCTCTGTTTTTCTCTGCTCCTACATACTTGTAATTTTAGTTTGATCGTGGGAATTGGTGATGTGGGTTGAATCGTTGTAGTTATGGTTTTTGGAATTCTGGGATCAGGTTTTTTTAGGTAGTGGGATGTGGTTGGTGGGTTAGGGTTAGTAGTTGGTGGGTAGTGGAAAACCTTTGTGGTTTATTCCATTATAATTGGAAACTTTTCTTTGTTTTAGGCTGTCCTCTTGTCGTTTAACTAAGACCGAGGTTGTTACAATTTACCGTTACCTCAGATCTAGGTGATCCAGTGAATGTTTTTGATGAAATTCCTGGTTTTGATGTCATGTTTCTGGGTTTTTTTTTAAAGGTTGACTGTGAAGAGCCATAACCCAGATACATAGTATCGTATTCGTCATGGTAAGCGAATGTCATTTTCTGGTATTTCATCTTTGAAAACTTGCCAGAAGAAGCTTCCTTGTGAATTTGGCATTCATTGTTGGTTCAAAGTCAAAGGCTTTGAGAGCAGAATCTAACAGTTTTGACTTATAATCTTCGCATTTCTGCAAACTCCATTATTCTCTTTCCTCTTTTCCTCGAAAGCTGTCGACTTAGTCTCAGAAAGGCGAATCCCCAAAAGCCAGAGAATCAGCTGTTAAAATTCTTATTGACTCTTGGGGCGGACTTGGGGGAGCTAGATTTTGGTATGGCTGAAGCAAAATCTAGCTCCATTTTGAACACAAACCAGACCTCCAGCTTGAACGATAGATATGTTCTTGGAGAACAGTTGGGTTGGGGACAGTTTGGCGTTATCAGAGGATGCACAGACAAGTTAACTGGGGAGGTATTGGCGTGCAAATCAATTTCAAAGGATAGATTAGTAACATCGGATGATGCAAGAAGTGTTAAACTCGAGATTGAAATAATGACTAGGTTATCTGGGCATCCAAACGTTGTAGATCTGAAGGCAGTTTATGAGGATGAAGATTATGTTCATTTGGTTATGGAGTTTTGTGCTGGAGGTGAACTTTTTCACCAATTGGAAAGGCATGGGCGATTTCACGAGGCTGATGCTAGAGTTCTCTTCAGGCATCTGATGCAAGTGATTCTGTATTGTCATGAACTTGGGGTTGTTCATAGGGATTTGAAGCCAGAGAATATTCTCTTGGCTACAAAATCTTCATCTTCCCCAATTAAATTGGCAGATTTTGGTCTTGCAACCTACATTACACCTGGTACATCTTTTATTTCACACTCTTTTTATGTGTATCTGTTTTTCCTCTGAAGATTAAGCTTGGGTTTTAACAGTTTTTGTGAATGATTCTGATCTAACAGGTCAGAGTTTGCATGGGACAGTTGGGAGCCCTTTCTATATAGCTCCTGAGGTATTTATAGGAGGCTATAACCAGGCTGCTGATGTCTGGAGTGCAGGCGTTATTCTTTACATACTCCTTAGCGGGATGCCACCATTTTGGGGTAAGACTAAGTCACGTATATTTGATGCAGTGAGGGCCGCTGATCTGCGATTCCCGTCGAATCCATGGGATCGCATATCAGAATCAGCCAAGGAGTTAGTCAGGGGAATGATATGTACAGATCCCTTGAAAAGGCTTACTGCTCAGCAGGTTTTAGGTAAGCCCCATTTTAGGGTAGTTCTATTCCCAGAACTTCTATCCAACTTTGCCTTAGTTTCTGTTGTTCCAACCTGCTGTTGTAGATCATTACTGGATGGTGTATGATGGTTCGTGCCCCAGAGGACTTACTCAAGATAACGAAGAAATTTCTGAAGATTGGAATGCACATGGCAGCTCATTCTCCTCGTTGGTGGCCAGGAATCAGGATATCAGCTTTGGGAATGAAGCAGAATCTGTAATTTGTGATGTTGAGTCACCTAGTTTTGGATGCAGATCATCTTTATCTACTTTCCTTGCCGAGCCATCAACTCCTGGTTTTGTATCTGGTGGATTTTCCTTTCACAGCGATGATGATTCCAGGGCCTTGGAAGTACCTGCCCCAGTACCTTCAATGCCCAGCTTTGCATTCTTTAGACCAGATTCTATCATTGATCAAGGCGATTGTGCATTAAATTTCTCCAGCATCAATGACAGGATAGATGCAATTCACAGAGGTAATTTTGCTTTTCTTCTTCGAATGCTGTACTAGACTCCTCAGCATTGGCACACAATCTCACTTGAGTTCTCTGTGCAGAGGCAAGCTTTAAAAATCTTATGTTGCCAGAGCCTTCTCTATGCCCTGACCGTGAAGTTAGAGAAATCAATCAGAAGCCAGTTCAAATTAAGAGAGCAGCAGGAGCACTTGCTTCTAAGATGTTAAGCATACACAGTAAGCGGAACCGAACAATTAGTTTAGGTGAGAGTGAACAACTAGATTACTTGGTGACAGAATCGGTAATCCGTTGGGCATCTTGCACAAATCTGCCAACTGCTCCATCTCTAAGGGCTTCTCTTGTGTGCTGAAAGAGAGAAAGGACTGATTACCTGATTATATGAGGCTATTATGAAGTTAAAAACGGGGAGAAAAAAAGCTTCAACTGCTAGAAATAATGCATCCGCAAGGTGATATAATTGTTAAATGTATTTATCAGCTCATCCTGCTGAAATCTGCTGTTTAAAGTTCACGGTCAAATTGCTGGTGTCATGACTTATTTTCTGTTTGTTCTTAGCTTTAGTCCTTTCACTCCTGTATAAAGTTGGAACTAAAATATGAAGTTTTCCAGGTTACATATAACTGACAGTACCAGTTACTGCCAAGTTCTTGTTCATAGTAACTGATGATCCTGATACTGCACTCTTGTCTCACTCTAGTTAAGGTCACTGCTTTCTGTGGTATATCCACGGAGAGCAACCCATTTGTCAGATTTCAAAAAGATGGTAACTTTATGGGGTTGATGATAAGTGCATGTCTAGCCAGCGATGGAGCCAGAGCCGGAGCTGGTGGTTGTATCCTGTAATGTTGGTGGCTTGCTTGGATCTGGGTTGGACTTTACTCAAAAGAATATTCAAACCAAATTAAAGGTCATGTTTGGATTTGGATATTTGCACCCCCGACCAATCTTGGACTTCAACTTAGAATAATCTTTGAAACCCAACCAATATGTTTAAAGCACAAAACTAGGCCGAATCGGCCCACCACAAAGCCTAATTGGTCTGTCCCTAAATTCATTGCTAGGTTTTCATCGGATTGAATTAGAAGTGGATTCAATAATGGTGATTCATATCTTGTCGTCCTCATTTAAACGTTCAATGTCTCTCAAATCCCCTAATCCTAAGTATCAATGAAATCTCGTCACATAAAAAACCGGTGTGCCAATTGGCTCGTTAACTTTGCATATCATTTTGAGTTAAGGATAACTACTTTTAATAATACACCTATAAGATACCTCTCAATCCTTTTAGAGGATATTTAAGGAGTTTATTTCTTAGACTAATCATGTAATTTATAGCGTGTTTTCTTTCCATTTCATTCCCAAAAAAAAAAAGAATCATCAAATAAAAGAGAAATACTGTTAACAGAGTTAGTCGTTAGGAGTAGTTGCATGTAATATATGACAGATTAGATTACATCTAACTGAAAAACCTTTTCCGGGAATTCATTGTCGGTAGGACTATAACAGTTTGCTTCCCTCAAGAAATGTGTAATGTCCAAATCCCAAACTCTCAAAAAGGTCAGAAACACAAAGCGAATGTCTGGTTCCGTGAACCTTGTTTCATGGAAACACCAAACTCGTTGCTTTCACAGTCCCCTCTTGTATCAACTCAACTCCACCAAGAATTTAGCCCCCCCTCCTGCTCTTCAGTGTTCTAACAGCAGAACCAGAAAACCAACTTGGCCAAAAAATGGCAATGGCTTGGAAGATCAACACCTCAAGCTCAAGCTTTCTGGGCAATATGTTCACAGAGAAACCAAGTTTTGGTATTAAAAAAAACATTGCTTTCGCTACCATGTTTCCAGGTGGAGGACATTTTCCTCATTCAGGAAAAAAGATGCCTGTTCTTCCCATTAGAACACTTCCCCTTCCACTCAAAAAACATCATTTTCCCATCAAAAAACATCACCTTCCACTCAAAAAACATCCTCTTCCCATCAACATACCCACTGTTCTTCCAGGAAAAAAGGATTCTCCTCTCCCAATCAAACTACCATCTACCCTTATACAAAATGTTTCCTCTGTTCTGCCCATCGAGAAACCTTCTACCATTATAAAAAAAGCTTCTTCAGCTCAAAGTAAGAAGGCAAGAAAAAAAGGTTCTTCCGCTTCCAGTGAAAAAGCTTCTTCGGCTGTCACCAAAAAAGCTCCTGCTTCTCCATTACCAATCAAAAAACCTTCTACCATTATAAAAAATGCTGCTTCTGCTCTACCAATCAAAAAACCTTCTACCGTTATAAAAAATGCTGCTTCTGCTCTACCAATCAAGAAACCTTCTATCGTTATAAAAAAAGCTTCTTCTGCTCAAGGTAAGAAGGCAAGTAAAAAAGGTTCTTCCGCTACCAGCAAAACTTCCTCCACTGTCACAAAAAAAGCTTCTCCTGCTTCTCCATTACCAATCAAAAAACCTTCTACCATCATCAAAAAAGCTGCTTCTGCTCTACCAATCAAAAGACCTTCTACACTTATAAAAAAAGCTTCTTCTGCTCAAAGCAAGAAGGCAAGAAAAAAAGGTTCTGCTACCAGCAAAACAACTTCCTCCACTGTCACAAAAAAAGCTTCTGCCGTTCCCAGCGAAAAGGCTTCTCCATTACTGATCAAAAAACCTTCTACCATCATAAAAAAAGCTGTTTCTGCTCTACCAATCAAAAAACCTTCTACCCTTATAAAGAAAGCTTCTTCTGCTACAAGCAAAAAAGCTTCCCCCATTCCAAGCAAGAAAGAAGCCAAATCCCCTCCCTCTCCAAGTGTAATAGATTGCTCCTGTCCAAGCAACAAATCCAAACCTTCCCCTGCTCCAAGCAAAAAGGCTTCTATGTTTCTAAGAAAGAAAGAAGCCAAACCTTTCCCCATTCCAATCAAAATAACTTCTCTGCTTTCAAGCAAGAAAGAAGATAAATCTTCTCCCACCTCAAGCAAAAAAGGACCCAAAGCTTCTCCTGCTCCAAATAAAAAAGCTTCTCTCTTTTCAAGTAAGAAAGAAGCCAAAAATTCTTCCTCTCTAAGCAAAAAATCTTCTCTATTTTCAAGCAAGAAAGGATCTAAATCTTCTCAGTTTTCAAGCAAGAAAAAGGAAAAATCTTCTCCAACTCCAAGCAAAAAAGCTTCTCTACTTTCAAGGAAGAAAGCAGCCAAATCCTCTCCCACTCCAAGCAAAATAGCTTTCCCCTTTCCAAGCAAGAAAGAAATCAAATCTGTCTCTCAAGGATTAAATGTGGTTGGTACCAAGGTTCAGTTGCAGATTCTGGAAGGTTCCAAACTTGCCCTTTCAAAATTTCCTGACTTCAAATACAATGCTAAAGGTGGGATAGCGACTGGATTCGGTCAAATTGATGACTTGGGCAACGTTATGAAAGTAACCTTTGATACAGACAATTTTGAAATTCCACCATTGACAAAAGATACAGTGAAATTCATGGGATGGCCGATGCCACCATACATGAAGATTGACATAATCCCAGAACAACTTTTTGGAACTATTGAACATTCGGGGAAGGTAAATTGAGCTCCTTCCTCTTGTTTCATGTTTTATGTGAAGATGATCTATTTCTTACAGTATCTGCTCTATATGTTGATGCAGGTTGATCTTGAATTGGAATGCCAGGTCTTCTTTTCTCTGTGGGGAATCTACAAACCACCTCCACTGCCTCTGAAGACTAAATTCACAACAGAGCAATCAAAAGGAGAGATACGAAGTGCAAAAGGGAAGAGGATGGATAAGGCAGGAAAATGCAGATTGGTTGGAATATCCAAACTTGAAACTGTGAATGATGACTTCATAACCAAGCTCTTTGATCTTCCAACTGACTATGTTGCCAACATAAAAACTGAGATAACCTTCGGCGATGCAGATGCTCCTTGAAGTCCACAGTTCAGTTTATTGCACTATCACATACGCCATTTTGCTTTCTATGTCATGAGAATGAAACAAAAATATATAACAGGGGCTGTATACAGTCCATATTATTAGCAAAAGTATCCTAAACTTTCAGTCATATCAACTAGGCTTGGAACTTGGGTATCCTGGGATAACTGCAATTCATATTGTCATTATAGGCAACCTAATGATACTTTTGAAGCATAAATAAATAAATTTGACTAAAGCATTATAGCAATGAAGCAAAAAGTTAATAAGATAAGGTGAAAAATAGCTTATTCCATTTATTTATAACAGATGAGTTTTTTTTTGGCATATACTATTTTCTTTTGAAAATGATCTAAGAACGGAACAGGTAAGAGTCAACTGAGAATTTGCTTGTTTTCAGACTTATGGACTGCATTTAACCACTTCCATCATCAATTCATAATCGCCATTCACTGCAGCATGTGTTGTATTTCTGTGCAGAAGAAAAATAGGGTGTCAACTACTGTTGCTACAAGAACTGAAGTACTAATAATAAATAAGGCTAGTCCAAACACTCACATAAACACCAAAGCAATTCCTTCTCGTTCAATCAGATGTTTGTTTCTAGCGACTAAAGTATCAGTCAAAGGCCAGCCTTTGAGTTCCAACTAATGAAGCATACTGACCCTTCTTGGCTAGCAACTCAAAATGAGTACCCAATTCAGCAATCCTTCCATCAGAACAGAGTGCAATTTGATGGGCATTCTGTACTGTGCTTAATCTATGAGCAATCACCAACGTGGTCCTGCCCTTCATCAGATGACTGAGGGCTTCCTGGACCAATCGTTCACTAACTGTATCCAGTGCACTAGTGGCCTGCAGCACAAAACACTTTTCAAGTGCTAAAAAAAAGGCTTGAAACAGAACATTGTAAGAATTACTAAGGCTTCACGGAGAAATATGTGGACTAGTGCGGTGTCCAAGATATGCATAACGTAATACCGCAGAAGAAGCAAACAAAAGAACCTACCTCATCCAGAATGAGGATTGGAGCATTCTTGAGTAGTGCTCTGGCAATAGCAATTCTCTGAAAAGTGGAGATGAGAAACAAAAAGCAATTACTTTAAGATTTCTCTTTTTTTTCTCTCTAGAAGAAAAACAGAAAAGAGAAAAATGCTTATTGACAATAATTTAGTGCATACCTGTCTTTGTCCCCCACTAAGTAAGCCACCACGTTCACCAACTAGAGTGTCGTAACCCTATGATATGCAACAAGGTTCAGGAACAACTTCAAATTACTTGGAAGTCAAATCATAATTAAAATATAGGATTGATAACAATGACAAAAATAGCATCAAGTAATCAACATTCCCTCTTAAAGGATAATAAACCTGTGGAAGTGAAATTATAAACTCATGAGCATTTGCAGCTTTAGCAGCCTTTATAATGTCATCCTGCGATATTTTCTCATCTGGAAGCCCGTATGCAATATTTTCTCCAACGGATATCGAGAAAAGCACAGGTTCCTGAATAAATTTGAGGAAGATAAAGAGTGGTTATTTCAGAGTAGCCTAAGGTTAATTAAGGATTTTAAAAGGAAAAATTTTCTCAAGCTACCTAAGGTCAGATCCCAAAGAGGTGGTTTTGGAAAACACAATTTCACCAATTACATCCACAAAAGCACCTATGCAGCACCTTTGTCCTTAGCTCTACTAAGAGTTCAACTAAACCCTAATGCTAATACAACACAATTGCGAAACAAAAAGTGTGTACTAAAAAGTGTCCTTTTAGCATTCTAATGAGAATGAAATGCATAAACTAGCACCATATATCAATTGATCTGCAGCGGGGTTGTCTAGTATTGCTTAACTGTTCCCAAACCAAAATCCGGTATAAATATAAAATAAGCTTGTCATATATACTTCAAGTCAAAATCGTCACCAAGGAAACTGACCAGTTGGTGGAGAACAAAGCCTAAACCAAAATTCACATCACATCATTAACAGCAATATTTATGATATTTTCACTTATACATTGATAAGGTAGAAGACCCATTCCATATATTACAAGACATAGTTGGCAAATTATGCCTTATTGGTTGAATCCAGGAAAGTAAAGACCCAGAAGCCTACTTGATTCACTATGGAGACAACTCGAGCCCATTCTGTTTTTCCAAATGTTCTGACATCCTCTCCTGCAACTGTTATTCGGCCCATGGTAGGCTGCAGTCATGTAACCCATAGAGCTTCCATTATCCTGTTGAGGGATTAAAAGTAACAATATTCTAAATGCAATGAAACCACAATATAGAAACACAGTGAACCTCATAGAACCGTGCCAACAGCTGGACTACAGTACTTTTGCCTGCACCACTTGGGCCTACGAGAGCAGTCACAGTTCCGCACTTCAGTGTCAAAACAAGACCGTTTAAGATATCCACATCAGGTCTCAAAGGATAAGAGAAATGCACATCTGAAGGCAAAAGTAACAGACTCAGTGCACAGGGTTATTATTCAAGCAAATAAAATATTAGTATTCAAATTGTATTTGACTGGTATATAAGTGAAAATAACATGCAAATTAACTTTGGGGCAAAGATGAAATTAGCTCATGCCACTATTTACCAGCAATATGGATCTCTAATTAGAGCCTTTAAGAGTCAGAATCATGACATGCAAGATATGGAGGAAATTTGGTGTCAATGCATGTGAAAAAAAATCAAAGGAAAATGCATTCATTATACCTTCAAGACAAACATCTCCAGACCATGCAAGGCTGGACACACTGCTGGCTGATTTCAGGGCTGACATATAATACATATTTAGATACTGATTCTTCCCACTGTACCCATTAACAAAGAACAATCTAGTTATCTCATCATGCTCTTTTCTTTGCTGGAGTTCTTTCTCTAAACCATTGGAAAGGGCTTCATCAATTTCCACCCCAGATAAAACTGAATTAATTCTCTCAACAGCAGCAAGAGAGCCACGAAGATCTCCAAGCGTATTCACGAGGCCTTGGACCTGCAAAATAAATACACTTATGTACCATATTCAGGAAATAAATATCATAACAAGCAAGAGAGTAACAAGAGACTCACGGCAAATGTTAATGTGAAAGTGTATCCAATAAAAGAAGCAACAGTTCCAACAGAGAGTTCACCCTGCAAGAAACAGAAATTAAATAAAATGAATAGCTTTTTAAAGAAGTTCAGAGAGATGGCGTTAAGGCAATGCTCCAATCACCAAAAGTATTTTGGGGGACAAACAAAAGATCACCCACCTTGAAATCATATTTTATTTAATCAAGCATAAACTCGTCTTGCAAGGACTATACTGATTCTCACTTAACATTCACAGATCTGGATCTCATCATATGCTCCTAGTGTTTCTTAAATAAGGAAAAGAAGTCACAAGATGCAAGTGCTTACAGCCTTCACTTTGCTTCCTCCGAGACAATATAAAGCCAATAAAGAAACATAAACAGCAACTCTTGTCAATGACTCATTCACAGATTTGAAGGCTCCAAGCTTTATGCCACTACTCTGGTAATCAAGGACCTGCCAAGCTTTTTTTATGTAAATTTGACTACGATGAAAAGACTTCATTGGCTCCAAGATAAAATCCGCATGGCCAAAAAATCAATTACCCTAGGTTAGATCTTACCTGTCTACCAAACATCAACATTTGGCGCTTTTCACCACCAAATGATCTCACCTACAAAAATTACCCTCCATGACATTGAAGTCAAAAACTTCTCTTTCTTGTCAGTATTATTTCTTGTCCTTGTAAATTTCTATCAAACTGATTTGAAACACTTACAGTACGAACAGCAGAAAAGGTTTCTGTCACACAATCAGATATTGATGCTTGGGCCATTCCATGAGCTTTAAATACAGGTATGGTTGATCGCTTGTAGATGGCTTCAGAACACTTAAAACTAATCAAAAGGAGGCAGCAAACGGCAAGCATGTAGAGACACTATAGCCTCAATCCAGGTAGCAACAGTTTCAAAAGAAATAGTGCATACAAAAAATGAATTCAAACTTATTTAGGTTTTGATTATTATTAATGATGATAAAACATTGTTGAGGGAAAAAGAAACAAGGACAAGAAGTCTGATTGTCCTTGTAGTAGAAACTCGATAAGAAAATGTACAGAAAAGTGTAGTAACACATTCACTAGGGAAAGAACACCTTCTATATTTTTTTATTATGCTAATAGAATAATTAAACCTTGAATAAACAGAATAAAAAGAACAAGCATCAGAAAAAAGAATGCTTCCAAAAAGGAGAATATTTACCAACTAATACAGACACTGTAAGCATCAGAATCCCCAAGATAGGTGCCAACTGGGGCGCCAACACAAAGAGTATGCACATAGTTCCAGTTACCTACAATGAGAGAAGGACAGAAGACATATGTCAACAGTTTCCAAGTAACAGATCACATATTGAAATGACGTAAAACAATGTGCTTCTGAAACTCTCTGATCATGAGAGTATTTAAGATACCAAGAAACAAAGCTCACTTTCGCAATAGTATAGAGTGCCTTGCCTCAGAAAGTGCTCTGAACCCACGATCCCTTGAGACGTTCTCGCTCACAATGCTATGAAGAGAACCCAAATCAGACGTTACTAAGGAACTAATTTCACCAACCTATCACAAGCACACAGACGTGGCTTAACCATATTAAAAATGTAAAAACAATTCAACTAACTGTAAACAAAACCAGTATCACGTACCTTGTACCGATCAAAAAACTCCACCTACACTCAACATTTAGAAAACGCATGAAAATCCAGTACTGAAATTGAAGATATCAAACAAACCCAAACGATGACAAAGCTTACACCTTCTGAACCAAAATTCTTCTGAAAATCTGCGCTCTAAGTGTTGACATGATCTTCTCCCACACAGTGTTCATGTTCACAACAAAAATTACGGTGAAAATCGGTTCCAAAGAGTACAAAATTCCAATTTTGCTTAGTAACCTCCACAGAGGCTCCTGTCTCGCGCCAATCAACACTTCGAAAAATCGCCCTACAACCAGCGAAATTGCTAACAGTTACAATTACGAACTTAAAAGAACACGAGTTTATGATGATTTTCTCGTAAACTGAACTCCATACCTGAAAATATAGGCATAGAGAGAGTACACATAGTGCAACAAACCAACGATAACGCAGATATAGCTAGCCTGAGCTTATGCGCAAACAAAAGACTGCAGAGGAAGTCCCAGTTTATCGCTTTCGGCGGCGACCGCACCGTCTCGTCGCGGTCGTCCGAGGCGTCGACTTTCGGGTCTGGTTCGCTGACAATCGGGTCGGAGGCCGGTCCGGTGACGTAAACACAAGAAATCGAGCCGGTTTTGGAGCTCCATTTCTTCGCGGAGAGTGGTGGGAGAAGACGCGATTCGCTGAGAGTAGAAGTCAAACCCCGAGACTTGAAAGGAAGTTGGTGGCGCTTGAGCTTATCTTTGGCACGAGCGTGGTGGACATGCACTGGGGGGCGCGTGACGTTCGTTTGGAGAAGCAAGGCGCGACTTGCAGAGGCCATGACAAATGATGAAGGCGCGATAAAATGGAACTGTCCAAGTTACAGGGAATTCGTAATTCTATAATAGGAATTTACTATCCTGTACACACTCGTACCTTGTAAAACGAAACTGGTCATCCGATTTGGAGACCACATCTTATCTGTTCTAATCCAACGGTTAGAAAACCACTTAACGGAAGTCAAAGAGGTATTATCATTATTTTTTTGAAGAATTAAGTTTCATTATTTCTATTTTAAATTATTAAATTTTAAATTATGTTTTTGAGCGATGTTTAGAAAATATTTTTTAAATTATATACATTTTAAATTTTTTTTACATGCCTTGGAATCTATTTAAAGGTGAACGAGTAAAAATACCGAACAGTGACTTTGCACTCGTCTAGAATCAGTCCCAACTCATTGATGCCATTATCGGGTCCATGGAACCGTTACACCAAGTGAAGACAATCGATTTTACTTCCACTGATGTAAAGCTAGAGTGGATCAACCAAGATAAGGCTTTTTTGAAAGTAATAACTTCAGTTATAA
>JANZXV010000007.1:23015953-23032630 GCA_027576455.1 Erythroxylum roigii
TAACTTTAGTTATAAAAGGAGTAAAATGTAATCGAGAAAACCCAGAGAGATAATTAACAAATTGACTTCTTTCTCCTCTTATTACTGCTCCATAGGACCTATTTCCTGAGCAGCTTGAATTGCAGTATCAAAGTTGCACTTCACAGCTCTAACGGTTGAGCCTGACTAACGGAGTATCGGTTAAATTATATAAAATTTAAATTCTATTATATTATTAATATTGTTTTAACAATATTTAATAAAAATATTATCGTACGGACTCTAATTTTCAACCTTAAACCAACTGAAAACAAATGTAGTGGTTGAGATGAGCTGGAGGTGAGGACAAAATGGTAATTAAGAGAGAATCGAAAACACGTACACGTGTCTCGTCGTGACTGTTTAGTTCAGAGATGAGCTCTTCACGGGATGGTGGTGGTCTCTTGCCTCTTGACTCTTCGAGGCCTCAGATTCGATCGAATCTCACAAGACAAACACACACACTCGCACAAGCTCTCTCTCTCTCTCTCTCTCTCTCTCTCTCTCTCTCTTGCTGTCTTTCTCTCACCGATTTCATCGCGAACTTGATTCTGCATCTTGTGATTCCGTGGAACCCAGCGTATCAAAATCATGGCGCGGACGTCAATCGCCAGCCGTTGATTTTTGTTGAAGTATACTGATTAGTGTTGGACTTATGCTGTTGTTTGTCTAGTTCTATGGCCTTGTTTCGGTGGATTTTGATTTTTGTTTCATTTATGTGTTTGTTACGTGGACTTGACGCGAGTGCTGGTGATGCGGATCCGATTTACAAGTAAGCTCTCTTTTTCCTATTCTTTTTCTGGTTTTGTTACCGTTTTATCTCGCTTAAATTTTTCTCTTTTTTCATATCTTCGTGTTCAGTGGTCGTTTAGATTCATTTCAAGGTAATTGAACTTGATTGGTTCGTTTCTGATTGTAAAGTTGAGTTCTTTTCTACTATAATTTCCCCCGATTACATCAACGTTCGGGATTCAAGGAAATGGTGACCAAAGAAGGCTTTTGTGATGAGAATTAGTGGTGCAAGCTTAAATTTGATTAAATGAGTTTGCTGTAGATTGAACAGAAAGCAGCTAGTTCTCTGTTTGTGGTCTCTCCATATAATAATGTAAATTCAATTGGTTGTGGTAGAATAAGGGTCACGAACTTTGTAAGAATTCTAAATTTTGAGGATTTGTTAGGAAATAAATAATGATGTAGATTTTTTTTGCCAGAAATAATGATGTAGATAAGTATTGAGTATACCTTAGATTACTGTCTCTCCTTTTCCGTTGTATGATTTTTCTATGATGGTGATTGGTCATTATCATTCCTATAATTAGGGTTGTTATTCATTTTCCAGGGCCTGCTTGGAGCAGTGTGAGAAAAGTGGATGTGTTGGGGAAAAATGCTTCCAACACTGTAAATTCTCATCTGATGGTAAACAAATTGATGGTCCATGGTACATGCAAGAACCACTGTATCTGAAGTGGAAACAATGGGATTGTCGTGGTGATTGTCGATACTACTGCATGCTCTTCAGGGAGGAAGAAAGAATGAAACTTGGTGGCAAGCCTGTCAAGTATCATGGGAAATGGCCATTTCAACGTGTTCATGGAATTCAGGTTCACCTTATTTTTTTATTTGGTCACAATTTTATCTTCATATACTGTTCTAGTACTTATGTCTTCCACCACTCCTAACATGTAATATAACTGTTTCAAGGAACCTGTTTCTGTTGCTTTCTCTGCACTTAATCTCGCCATTCAGTTTCATGGCTGGATATCCTTTTTCATTCTTATATACTACAAGCTTCCATTGAGGCCAAATAAGAATACTTACTACGAGTATACGGGCTTGTGGCATATCTATGCAATCCTATCAATGAATGCCTGGTTCTGGAGAGCCGTTTTCCACAGTCGGTAAGTGTCATAATACTCAGAATGTACTTTAACTAGGCTCTGATATTTTCCTTGAAGCATGATAGCAGACTACCAACTGATTCATGGTGGTTCGTAGGAAAGAAAAGTTGTTGAAAATATATTCCAATTATCTGCACATATGTTACCATTGATGATGTTCTCGTTTATGGATAGGTATATTGTTTAATAGCATGCATACACAAGGAATTTTTGGCACCATTTGTTACTTACGTTGTACTTCTTCTCTAAATTCGTTGCAGAGATGTTGAGTTGACGGAGAAGCTAGATTATTCATCTGCTGTGGCATTACTTGGGTTTTCCCTTATTCTAGCAATATTGCGAGCTTTCAACGTTAGAGATGAGGCTGCTAGAGTCATGGTTGCTGTTCCAGTGCTTGCATTTGTTACAACACACATCATGTATCTGAACTTTTATAACCTTGATTATGGTAATTCTTTCTTCAGTATTTTCCTGAAACATACACCATGAAGAAAACACTTGAATAACTTGCACATCTAAATTGCTTGTCCATTCACTAACCTACTATTATGAATTGCATTCTGTGATGTTAATCTATGCAGTTGTATGTTTAATTATAAGCAGTTTTACAATATTCTGGTCTATTGCATCCCATATTTTTCTTGTCTTGACCCGTTTGTTTTCTGAACCATTTTCATTCTGGTTTTAGTTTATGAACCATACTAAATCCCAATAACTTATAGTTTAAGATTTTGCTACAAGTTTGAACCTAACCAAAATGAAAATTGGATAGGAGCAATGACCAGCATAATGTTGTCATCTTATTTTGGGATCAAAAACAGGATAGGTTTTTGGAATTTACTAGTTTTATATGGATTGCACTTGTCCTTTTGGAGGTTTTAGAGGTCCCTCTTTCTTTGCAGATCTAAACATGAAAGTTTGTTTAGCCATGGGAGTTGCTCAGCTTCTCATTTGGGCAATTTGGGCTGGTACTAGTCACCATCCATCCAGAAGGAAGTTGTGGATAGTGGTTGTGGGCGGAGCTCTGGCTTCACTTTTGGAAATATGCGACTTTCCCCCTTTTAAGGGTTTTGTGGATGCTCATGCTCTTTGGCACGCTACTACCATCCCACTTGCTTATCTTTGGTGGGGTTTTGTGAGAGATGATGCAGAGTTTAGAACGTCAAGTCTTCTCAAGAAAACAAAGTAGACATTCTGTGAAAATGCCTGCAGTGAGGAACAGTCGGACGATTTGTTTTCTGTTGCACCGCTGAAAAGCAGTTTATTTTCCTCCTGTATTCTCTTTTCCCGAACGTTTACATGTCAAGTCCTGTCATTTTGCACTTGCCTCTGGAGATATCCAGACCCCGCTGAAATTGTGGTATACACGTTTGCACTTGAACTTTAGGTCACTTCGACCTTTTTTGGTGCAGCAATTTGTTTTTTAAAGTATGGGTTTTTGTTCTTCAGAGGATGATTTCATGGTTTGTACTAATTTGATGGAGAGATCAGAAATGACTTAGAATCATCATCTTTGAATTCAATTGATCTTGGTGCTTGTATAGCCACATTGTTCTCCTAATGGAGCACTTTGAAATGTATGGCGTTACAATTTATCAATTCATTTTGACAACCACTAATAGTCTGCAGAAACTGCTGGAGTGTGTTCTGGAATTTTGAGTACTTTCGTTCTCATTCCGTTTCGTCTAAAAAGTTTCCGGTGACAGATTGTAAGTGACGTGCTTACGGAGAAGGTTCCCTTGCACTGATGTGTATTATTCTAGAGGGCATTTGTGTGCAATTCTAGCTAACATGATTTTGATCACATACTGTCCACCTCATAATCTTCTGCTGGAAACTTGTAGCTTGTAGCTTTCCTCCGACAATAAAGGAAGTTAGAATCATAAGTGTCTTGACCTGTTGGCCATAACAGAGATTTTCTTACTTCTTAGAGATGATTGTATATAGTATATACATTTCCTCAAACTTTGGAACAAGTCATGGCATTTTTTGCCTCATGATTCCATTCTGGTAAAATTCTTCCCCGAGAAAAGGGTATATTCTGAATTCTAACTTTGTATACTGAAACTTATACAATAACATGGAAAAATCAAATAGAGTAGCTCCATAATGACATGTCAGCATTAGTTTCTATGTCATCCCCATTTTCTCCGCCGCAGTGCGGTGGAGGTATCAACATCGCTTTGGCCATGTCCGCCAACAATCCTGGCATGCCGAAAACCGCCTCCTCATCCATGAAAAATACCTCCTCCTCTGCCGCCAACGTGGTTGTCGCTGTCGTAGCTTCTGTCGTTGTGTTACTCTCTTCTCTTAATTCACGAGCAAACTCTAACTCCGGCTGCCGGAACGCCTCAGCAGCCTCTGCAGCCGCCTTCTGAATGTCCTTAGCCTCACCGGAAGCCGGCACCGGCAGCCGCCACGCAGAGTCGGCAAAATTCAAGCACGCTGACCGCCCCTTAAGAGCCAGCGCTGCCACATCATGAGCTCGAGCAGCCATTTCCGCAGTGGGAAAAGTCCCGAGCCATATCCTCGACTTCTTGTTAGGCTCTCTAACTTCACAAACCCACTTGCCGGAGTTCCTCCGCCGAACTCCTCGGTACACCGGATGCCGAGTCTCCCTGAACTTCTTCCTTCCAGCCCGCTTCTTCGGATAGCTCGACGCCAACATCACCTCTTCATCTGAAAAATTGCCTCGAGAACTAATAACACCATCTGACATAGGAGAAGACACAGTCCCCGGCAACTCCATAGACCACACCTCCATCGACCCAAGTGTGAAAACATCCATAGCACCTTAAAGATTAAGTCTTTCAGTGGTTTTTCTAGTCAAACTAGTCGTAAACTAGCTAACAGAGTACGTAAGTTAAGTGGGTGTACAACAATGGTTTTTTTTTTTTTTTTGGATCAAAGTACAACAATGGTTTGGCATGGACTTATGGTCTACTTATATATATGTTATTTATGGATAAGTGGTGAGGATAGTGGCAGTGCTTGTAATACGAGAGATGACGTTTTCAGTAAACGGAAAAAACACGGAGAAGGTGATAAGCAGCCTGGTTAAGTAAGAACCAGCTGTAACTTCTTCGGACAAGTTGATTTGCTTCCAGAGGTTGAACTTTGAACTTTTCCTGAGCTGACACGTATTGATTTGACTTCATTCTGGAAGTCTAGATATGTTAAAGACAATAAGACCACGTGCTTTCGTCTCTTTTTCCATTTTAATTATTATATTTAAAATATTATATAATTTTATCCTAAGTGTTAGACAAATTTATCATTATATTTTATTTGAAATAATGTAAATAAAAAATATTTCACTTTCAATATAATCAGTAGATTGTACAGTTCAAAATCTAAAACTCGGTGAATTCAAAATTTGTACAGTTAAACTGGCCAAACCATCTTAGTTTTTTAATTATTTGTAAAGCCTTTTACGCTTAAAACAAATATAAAAGCATGTTAAATTATATTAGACTAGAAAAATGTATTAAAATATGAATTATAAAAAATTTAAAACGGATAAAAGAATGACAGATTTAGTAAAATGGGTTGGAAAGCGTTTTGAAAGTTGCAGAACTTAGAAGTAATGTTTTAAAATTTAAACGGGAAGTTAACTCGGTAAGATAAGAAGCTTAAAATTTGAAAAGTTTAACTAGAATTAAACTGTCATAAAATAAATTAAAAATTAAACAAAATTAAAAAAACTTGAAACGTCTTTAAAAGAAATTGTCATTAAATATCAAAGAATTTAAAATTTAATTTAAAAAATTGTTAAATAAAAATTTATTAATTAATTTTAATTTATAAAAATTTATTAATTTATAAAAATTGACCTATTAATTAATAATAATTATTATTATTAAAATAAGTCAAATAAAATAATTAAAAATTAAACCAAATAATTAAGCAATTATTTAAGGCAAGCACGTTTAATGCAAAAACCACGTTTAATTTAAGGCAAGCAGCTGAGCAACTAATACCAAACCATAATAGAACCAAAAGACACCTTTTCAGGATGACGTCACGCAGTTCCCAATTCACGGGTGCTTGACAGTTAACCCCCAACTGCCTGCTGTATCTTTCACGTGGATATTAGTGGCGGTCGTTTTTTTTTCCTATTTTGTTTTTTTTTCCCGCGAAAACGCGTACACCACGTGCGCGTTAAGACAAAGAACCTCGTTGTCTAGACAAGGAGACCCCACGAGTTTTTCTGGTATTATCCGGATTTCTCTCACCTGTGTCCCACTTTTATGCTGTCTGGTTTTGAAGCAACTGGATTGAGGAGGAAGATGGTGAGGAAACTTGGTCCTAAGAGATGGTACCAGTTCACTTTCAGTGCTGGAATTTCCGTGTATGACGCAGAATGGGAAGGAAGGAAGGAAGGAAGGAAGGAAGACCTTTTCTTTGCTCGAACTTTCTCGGCGTCCAAACACCAAGTGGACGTGTGTGTGGAAGGGAAAAGTTTGGAGGTTCGCGATCGAGTGTGAGATCACTCGAGAGGTCACTCGGACCCCACTAATACTGCGTTTGAACTGGTTCCCTCCTTCAAACTTTAGATATTTTCTGATTTATTAATTATTATTAAGAGTATCTCTTAATTTACTTTTATTTTTCGATAATAGGTTTATTAATAAATAAAAGAGTTAGGAATAGGTTTAATAATAATTCTTGACTTAAGAATGGAGTCCATGTGAAAATTGTTTGGTTTACTTCATATTATTACTTCAGTTTCTAGCCATGTTTGACAAACAGCGGAATGCATTAATTATTAATTGAGTCTATTAACGGATTGTTGATAGCTGATTTCATTACTCGATTCAAATTGATTTTTTTAATACTCTCCAAAACATAATAATTTTATTAATAACACGTTTTAAATAATTTATTGAATAAATTTATAAATTAAATTAGGATCGAACGCTATATTAAAATATAAAACAAACTTAATTATATTTAGAACATTAACATTTTAAAATAAAATCCTACATGAAATTAAAGTTGGCAAAAATAGCTTAGCTTGGGTCGGAGTGTAGCTTGAGTTGATTAGACTTCGAATTAGATTTCTTTTTTTTTTCCTTCTAAATTTTGAGATTTGAGTGAAGTTTAAACTTGAGTCATAATGTACAGCTCAAGTTTAATTCAACTCGAATCAAAAGCAATATGTTTTAAATTTTACATGTGATGTCGTTTTGAATAAAAACAATATTATTTTTAATCTTCAAAATTCAGAAATTAATCAAACTTAGGGACTTATAAAAGTGAAAAACAAAGTGTTTGAAAGGTTTTTCAGCCAAATCATAAGATCATTGGTTGAGTCGAGGGGTACGGACTGGCCGTTCTCGATTCTTATTTAATGAATTGACATAATGAAAATAACACAAGGAGGCGCTGAAAATCATAAACAGAAGATTTGATCCCGAGTCGGTACATTACTATTATAGCATTAAGATAATCACTTAAAGGAAAGACTTGGCCAAACTTTGTTTCCATGTCTAGGAGTCCATTGACAGTCAATTCCATTGCGCTAACCCAAAAATCAAATCCTTAGTCTTCATCTTCATCAAGTGGAGACTATGGGACCAGTCAGCCATCGTCCTTCAGGCCAAGTTCCTCAGCTTCCGAATTACGACATAAAAGAGAAAGACAAAACACTGAATTCACATCCAAGTGTCTTTGTCTTACACGCGAAAGGCCCTAACCATGATCTTGTACAGTAATTCTTGTTGATCGTTTCAAAGTGTAATGAATCTTAGGCCACGTAATGGGATAACTTTTGATGATGCTTTGTCGTACCTGATTCATGAACAAAAATGAAAAATGTAGAAAATACAAACTTTACTTTTTTATTTTTTATCGTTTAAATTCATTAAAAATAATATTTGTATAATATTAAAATTATCATAAATAGTTTTATGTATTTAATATAATATTAAAAATACAAACTTTACTTATTTAAAAAACACATTAGCATGAAATTATACTCTTCTTTTTCTACGAATCTATCCGTTTTGGTCCCCTTGAGCCGCATTTGGAACAGTAACCCAGACTCGGGTGAATTGAATTTGAACGTGATAATTACTTTGCGTCTTTTCAACTAAATATATTGTCAAAGAATAGGTGTGGATGCTTTTCACATAACATCTTTATAGATCTGTGTTCTTGGACTATCCCTTCTAATCATGTTATCTCCATCAATCACTTGTCAAACTTGTAAAGAAATCACAATTATTAGTTCTTTAGATTGAATATTCGTTTGGCCATGTACCCAAGTACGATATTTTTTTTTGGTTAACAAATAAAAAAATATTATGTACACAACAGTCACAACTAGAGATTTTCAAATGTGAAATTTCTTAACTAGCGATGATAATGGATAGGGTTTGGTTCGAGTATTACTCTACTCATGTCCATATCTATTTTTTACGACTCAACTCATATTCATATTCATATCCATTGGTTTTTACGATTTACTATTCATAGTCAAATCCATTGGATTGTTCGAATTTTTGGATATTTATCGGGTTGTATAGCACATAAAATATAACTTCTAAATATAAAATATAAAGAGTAAATTTATGCGAATGCTCTAAATCAAAATTACTTTAATAATAATAAGTCAAGATTTTGATTTGTATGTGTTAAAAAACCATAAAATTAGAATAATAAAAATTATAATGTCTAGTACAAAGACAACATATATTTTTCACAATCAAAAATTGGGAATAAAGACTGAAATATCTAAAGCTTCAAATTATCTTTGCGTGAACTTCATAACATTCAAAACTTCATCTCCATATCATTTGCATTATTATCATCCTATAAGAAAATAAAATACGATGAAAAAGGTAAGGACTAAGGAATAAAGTGGAGATTTTAAAATTATTTCTTCTAAAAAAATATTAATATTTTATTATATTTAACCATAAATATTCAAGAAAAATAGAAAAAATAGAGTTAATAAAAACGGGTAGGGTATAGGTATCCATCAGCTCGGATTATCACTAGACCCATATTCAAATTCAAATCTACATTCATTTTTCAACATTCATTTAAAATCCATTTAAAATATATTTTTTAGCCTCCATATCCATTTTTTCGGGTTGGGTAGTGCAGATATTAGTTGGTTTGATAACCCACTGCTATCCCTGCTCTTAACTACTAAAAGGAATAAGCTAATGTATAATTCATAAGGAACCTACAACAATTCCGTACAACAAACACTACCATCAGCACTCCTGTACAACCTTCCTACCAAGCAACCTTACAAAACTAGCACATCTATCCAATAACGCAAGTTTACTAACAAAACATTCCAGCAACACAAATCGTCCAACATTCATTTACCAAACCAAAGAGACCAAAGCTGCAACCAGCATAACTTAAAATGAAAAATCAGAGAGTCCTTCTAGTTCCCTTTTGTCCACTGTTAAGTTTGCCTGCTTCTCACATACCTTCATTGATAGAACATTATTGAATCTTCTATGCACCATTTGTAGGTGGTTCAGCCGGATTCTGCTGAAGTTGATCATTATTGTTCTGATCCATAGCCTGACCAATTCTGGCTATGAGATACCTGCAAAACAGATGAAGGCACGCCGGGGGTTGGTTTCCGGAAGGCCCCTCCGACGCTCAAGTTAGTATTTTTGTAGGATTTTTGGCCGCTGTAAACAGGGAAAAGTAGGGTTGTATTATCATACCTGAATTACAGTAGAATTATACCTTATATACCTGGGATTGCTATTAGGTTTAGGTCTTTACGTGAGTCTTAGCGTTTGCATGGGAGTCTACTTCCAGACGGGCCGCACGGGCTGTGGTTGTTGGGCCGTCGATATCTGGGCCTGGTAAGGCCGGTCTAGCCGACCCGACCAGTAGGAATTGGTTCTCCTATAACTCCATGCTGTCGATACCATTTCTGTGCTGATTGGAAGCAATAGTGATTGTTGCCTCTATTTACTCTTTTCCTTTAGAAGCCAAAGAAAGGATGTACCTCCAATTAATATTCCTAAAATAGAAAACCTGTGGAAAAATTATTAGTGAATAAGTTCTACCTCTATTTGTTATAGGTCTTATGAGATAACTAACCCCAAAAGCTAGCTTGAAGGGTGGGAGAGCTCATAAGCCTATAAACTTCACATTAGTTCCTTTTATTACCGATGTGGGACATTTTAAACCGTAACACTTACTTCTATAAGTCTTGGTTGACACTCTTCAGATCATTCACCAAGAAGTCATGTAAGGATTTCTTTACACTTAACGTCCTTAAAATCTCTTGATATAAACTTGTATAGAGCAAGCAGGTGTCTCCAATGGTGACATTCAACTTTATGTGAACTTTTTTTTTTTCTAGAATATAAATGATACAAAGATATTAAAAATGTTATTTAACATTATAACACTAAAATAAATTGAGATAATGAATGGAAAAATAATAATGCACTTTAAGGCTGTTCCAAATCAGAGAGACATAAACAACTTGGATAAGACTAGGCTTTGACACCCATTTAACTACAATCAATTGCTAGCTAATACATGACTAACAAAAGGTCCTGTTTTGACCAGTTAGTTGTTGGTCATAACAACTCTACCTACCTTAAAACTTCAAGACCTTTGCCTCTTTTCAGTCACATCTTTCTCAATTACACTCCCTGAACCCCCGTCATTTATTGTATACTTAATAGGGATAACAACTGATTGTTCTATATATGCAGCAGCTTTCTAATTAACATCTAAATTGCAGGTTCACTTGTGGGGATCAAAAGGCTTGAAGATATCCCGTACACTTCCAAGTATGAGCAGAGGTTCAGACTCAGTTAATGCCGGAAAATGCCCCGGGATGGAACTTCTTGGACAATACCATTGCAGCTGTTTCAATCCGCTGTTGCTCCTGCAACCAGTTTTTGAAGTTCCAAAAGTGAGGGGAAGGTTTAAAGGGATTTAACAAACCAAAGTATTCGTTTTAACGAATAAGTTACCTTCCCTTCAATACTAATTATGAGAGGTCCATGTCTTGATTCACGATAACAGCCTTGATATTGCACAAATCAAACTATGGTAAGGAAAATATGAATTTTATATCTCAAAACAACCAAACTAGCTCTTAGGATCTTTACCAATATTAAGATCAGGGAACTCAAAACAAAGTTTTGATAGTGGTTGAGCAACTTGTACCTGCACTTTGTAAATCCATAACAATAGTGTGAAGCTGCAATGCTAGTAAAGATACCAAAGCTCAAATGAAGAAAATTGGCCTATTTCAATAGTCTTTCTCCATTGATATGCTTTCTTTCAATTCACTTTAAATTTTTTTTATAAAAAACCATGTCAGCAATATGGAACAGAAAATAACAAAAAGGTAAGACAGGAGAGCAAGTTTATACACCTCTAGACTATCTCCTATTCAGATACTTATAGTAATCACATATCTGTTGCAAACATGTTGAAGAACTAAGCAACTTTCTCTGAAGACAATTTTGTGATGCAGGAGTATTAAAGGAACCCTTTGAGAAAGAAGCTTCAGTACCAGAGGTGAATGCAGTTAACAAGACGGACAAAATCAGAATTTAAATTCCGTACATACATCTGATAGATACGTCTTCAAGCACTTTGATACAAGTGGTTCCATGATTGCTAAAGGGCCACAAGAATTTGTTAACTCAGTCAAACATCCCCATTCCTTGTCTAGTTCAGCATTAGTCGTCGATGAAAGAATAACTACATTCCGGCACTTGATCTGCAAAGAAATATTAACTTTAGGGGAACTAATACTCCTCCCTATCATATATACCAAATTGAATGGATTGGTTAAAAGGACAAACAAAAAAATTATCCAAACAGCTTCCACAAACATACCAAAGGAACAGGTAGTTTATCATGATGCAATAACTCGGTGATACCTTCAGGTAAAAGAGCCATCTGTAAAAGGGAACAGAAAATGAGATCAAATTTCAAGTTGTGTGAACCTTTTACATGAAAATATTCGTTCGTTGTATATGTTGAAGTTTATGAGGTTGCAAAGTTAATGCATCAATTAGCACAAAAAGACAAGGAAAATATGCCCACATCAAATACCATATGACCAGTATCACGATAAAGTCATCATAACTTCAAAATTATGCACTACTGTAACTGGATCCATTTTTAAATAAATGTATCAAAGACACCAAATAACCTTCAGAAGATCACAAATTTTGAATTCTCAAACACCACAAATTTATGGTCCTTGAGCATTTAATCAGCAACTATTACTTCCATTTCTTCTAAATAACTAATGCCAAATGGGTAAATGAATGAAAATAAATGCATTACCTCATTTCGATCGCCAGTGCAATGTTCACCAATAATATGCACTATTACTTCCATTTCTTCTAATAACTTATGCCAAATGTGTAAATAAATGAAAATAAATGCATTACCTCATTTCGATCGCCAGTGCAATGTTCACCAATAATATGCCGTAGATACTCTTCAAACTCTTCATCAGGAGCCTTCATTGAGCAAAGTTAAACAGGCAAAATTAGTGCAGTATCGAGCAACAAAACAAGTTTAAATTGAATAACTAGAAGCCTATACCTATATATCTATAAAAACCAACTGTTGGTAGAAGCTTATGGATTAGTGGGTTTACTAGTTATCTCAAGTTCTGATAGGCACGTTATTTTCTTTGTCTCTCTTGTAAAAAAAATGTGAAAGAACGTATGTTTCTGAAAGTATGAGACATTTTGAGAAAAGTAGAAAAGGAAAACTTCGTATAATAACAACGCACCAGGCGAACACCAAAAGCCTTAGCCACTCCTGCTAAGGTTACATCACAGTGTAATGGGCCCACCCCTCCATATATGAATACCTAATAACATCAAAGTACAAACAAACAATATGAGGGAGTAAAATAGAAGGATTGAACACCTTAGTTGCATTGGATAAATTCACAGCTCAACAAAAAGTCTAGTAAACATAATATGCAGCTTTACCATGTCATTGGTAGATATTCTCCGCTCAACTTCTTCAGCCACAGAATCTATCTGATGAAAAGAACAAGTTCCAAAGAAAGAATATAATGAGGATACTGAACTCAACCATTAAAGTGATAAAAAGAAGCTATGAACAAATCGTAAAATCTATAAGCAATCTTTAACTTCGAGTATCAGATACAGCATCTAAGAATGGCACACAAATACGTAACCACTTTAAAGCATTTTGAGTTCAACTATGCAGTAAGGACAATTTTGGTACATGGAACTCACATCATTTCGCACAACTGCAATTTGTGATACCGACCAACTGATCAAACAGAGTTTTCTACATAATGAATGTCCCAAGTGATCCTCAACAGTGCCAGACCTGAGCTATGGAACATATAAAAGAGTAATGAAAACTTCAACATTAACAGAAGGAAACATAAACAAATGCTTGCAGGCATGTGAGAGTGTCTGCAATACGAAACTTATTCTGCACAAGAGCCCCCTTAAATTTTGGCTTATTAAGTTTGACAAATTGGGTATCCAGGTTTTCATTGTTTATAACTTCCATACGTGAACACGTATAACATCAAATGTCACATGTAATATAACAAATGGAGAACATTTTATTCTGCTTCAATCACATCTGTGAATATCTAAATTTTCATAAAGATAAAACGTTGTTTCTCAACCTATTACTTCAACTGCTGGCACACAAAATCCTAAAGACCTAGTAAAACATAGTCCAGAAATTTAAAGAATATTACAGTCAAAAAGCAAAAATTTTCAACCATTTATCAGATGAGTATGTTGAGAGGCTAGTCACGACTTCATATTACATGGATAACCCTATTCAATCCTCCGATTTACCTCTCTTCTTTTAAGTTCAAACCTCTTGCTTCAATTATTTCTACTTCAGTTCTAGTATTACCGGGGAACGTTTCAAGTTGCATCCTTTCTATCAACTTCGTTAAGGACTAGAAGAACAATAATTTTTGTCAATCATTTCAATGATCTCTTTTTATCACAATCATGTAGTTAATGTTTCTTCTTAGTGAAGTCCACCTATAAAAATTGCAGTAATATAATCTGATTGAAAGAAATCAACTGGAATTTTCTACAGTACTAAAAAGTAGGCGTTTGTTGTCATATTTCTATTAAGAGAATTTTTTGAAAAAACAAACTAGCAAAATTAAAACAGGAAAACAAAATTATTAAAATTTAGAAACCATTTTATCCTTAATGGCATATCAAATGCTTCCAAAATACAAATAGCAAAAATATGAAGGGAAAACAAACAGAAGACAGAAGAGCAGAATCTAGTATAGGAAAGAAGATGAATGATGCCAACGACAGACTTACAGAATCTCATCCCCTACAGCAATAACTGAGGCAGTGGGCATGCAGTTCCCCTGAGAACCTATACTATCTTGGTCAACAAGAGGATTATGTCTGGTGATGGGAGGAGAAGACTTTTTTACTCTTCCTGCTCTTTCTAATCTACCATCAGAAAGTAAATATGCAGGCTTGAAGTTTTCTCTACATTTGGAGGAATCATTGATACATAGCTGTGAATTTGGTACAGTGTCATGTATGCTTCCTATTGAAGTGTACCTGCAGAAAGTAAAATCCAATTCGTAGGTTGAATCATCATTTAACAAGCAGGATTAGGTTAGCATTCAAGTGGGAGCACATTCCCCATCATCAATCAGCAACGGACTTGTAACATAATGTTTTGAAGCCTATCCCTACATGAATCGATCCAACTATAAAATTTGAGAAGAATATTGAAGTTCAAACAACATATAAGATGAATTACCCCTGATCATAAAGACTGCAGTAGTTGACCTTGCAAGTCAAAATAAAGGCCCAAACATCTCTGTCAAAGAAACATAGACAACTCAGCGCTCAAAGTTTACTTCAAATGTTACATCCAGAGCAAGAGAACAACTTGAACTTAGATAATCACTACCAATTGTCAATGGAACAAAAACCACTTTAAATAGAACAAGGCCATACCTGTAAGACCAATCTAGGATAGGATTCACTCTCATAAAAGGTGGCCATCCAGGTGAACTAGGAGAAAACTGTTCTTGACCTACCTGTAATATTGCAGCAAAACTTGAAAAGTAAGGAATCTACGTTTCATTGTTCGAAAATTTCAAATCAAATTTTGAAAAAAGGGATGTGAATAGGAAAACTAAAACCATTTGTATTCAAGATAAAGCAACAAACATACAGCAGTAGGGTCACCAATTCGAACACCAAGGAAAATAGCTCTGATAGGATTGGCCTTCAGTAAACTTTCCAACCCAGACTTGAAATCTGTATGGATGATATCCAGCTCCAGACCATAGCTGCTCATAGAAAATAGAGTAATTGATTGAACAAACAAACCGTTTTTCTTCACACCAATATTCCCAATAATGTCAACTTTAACAGAATTCCCAAGATCTTTCTTATGAATTCCTACATTATAAAAATGAGAAAGAATCAAGGAGGAAAGGCTTTTCACCTGGAAGCTGTATCATAGGTAAATGAGTTGATTTCAGGAAATGCAGAAGAACTTTCAAAGTATATAGTTCGGAGTGGAAAAGTAGCCAAACCCCCGTTAGAACAACTTTGTTCCCCTTTATGCAAATGATAGCCAGCCCTAAGCAGGTGCAGCAAAACCTAAACATCCAACATTTATCATGATAGCCAATGAGACATTAAATAAGGGAATGTTCAAGGTAATATGGAACAGAACTTACAGTTGAATCTTTTCCTCCATTAAAGCTGAAGGCAACCTCCTCAATCCTGCCAATAAGACATTAGTAGAACTTGAAGCATTAGAATGGAAGCTTTTTAGATCAAGTAGGATACACTTGAAACCTTTTAAGAATTTGAACATGTGCAGGCATGTATGTGTGCACCTCAAGTCCAAATAACAGTATAAAATCTCATAAAGAAATGTCACACTGTTTCGAAATTATTTTCCAAATACCAATACCAGTTTTTCTGAGACACATTACACCTACATGTAGGTGTATAGGGACAAAACATGATGAACCTTCCAAAACAGGACAAGAAACTAAATGTTCAAGAAAGGCTGATCAGGAGGCAAGATAGTCTTGGTTAATCATACTATTGAACACCCTTCAAAAGTAATGCTATGACATGGATAATAATTTTTTTCAAACTTATTCCAATTTTAAATGATTTCTACATTCTATACCATCCCACAGAATATCGTCATAACTCTCAGACATTTAAGCGCGTTTCTTAGAAAGATCAAAGAAGATATGCTTATATAGTTTCAAGTATGTCCAAAATTGGTTACTCTGTCATTGATTAATAGTAAGTGACTTCAATTCTTCAGTCAGCTCCCTCAAAAATTTCATCCAATGTTCCGAAAATATAAAAAAGGATTTAGCAAGGTGAGTGTTAATGCTCAATTTAGAAAACCATAAAAGTTAAGGAATCCTGACTTGGATAAAACTATCAACAAGAACATGCCAAATGACTATCCATTGTAATGTATTCCATGTTTCCTTACACAGAAGACAACTACTTTTGAGGAAAGTGCAAAATTACCATTGGATAGATATAAAAGAATATTGTCAAAATAATCTCATGTAAATGTATTTGATAGGAACCCGGCATCCAAGCCCTATCGTGGGCACCCAGCATCTAGGCCCCACCCCACCCTGGCATCCAGGCATGGGCCAAGAGGTATTGCCTTCTTTGGTCAGTGGCCGCATTCGAACCCTTGACCTCAATGCGACCAACAACACCTTGAGGTCAGGGCTTCGAATGCGGCTACT
>JANZXV010000007.1:23067074-23077138 GCA_027576455.1 Erythroxylum roigii
AAGGATATGTAATTTTTCTGTCGAAGAAAACATATCAAAATTTAGAGAAACGTTATTTTTTTGTTTTTGTAAAACTGTTGTAATTTTTTTATTTTCAGAAACAAAAAATTGCAATAAAGTTAGACAAACACGTTTTATTTACTTTTTTTTAAATAAAAACGACAACAAAAAACGAAAACAAATAACCCCTTCATTTTTTCTATAAATCACACGATCGATATAAGCATTAATGTTTTGAAAATCAAACCGATTAAGTCAATTTAACAGTAAAAAATATGCAGTTCAATTTTTAATTTTTTAGTTTGATAATTTTTATTATTCAAATAATTAATTTATTAAGATAAAGTTTAATCCGACTCATAAAAGTAAGTCTTCAAATCAAATATGCCTTCCTTCACACAAATCGTCCTAAGGAAAATAAACAAACGGATGACATTTGGATGAAGATGAAATGAACTTAGGAAGTATTGCGTCCAATCAAGTTTACAAGTCGGCTGAGCCGAATAAGTCAGTCCTCCAGAAGTTGAAGTTTCGAGCGTTGTACTTATTGCAAACTGGACTTTGTTGACTAATCTTGATTAAGCTATAATGATTATCCGTTAATCATGCATTAACTCGTACGTATTAACTTAACAACCCAGGCTGCTTTGAATCTAATCCATCTGTCCACGTGGCAACATAACTTAAACCTTTGAAATTATTTAATTTATAGGAATTTATTAATTTACAAAAATTAACTTATTAATTAATAAAATTACGGAAAAAATAAATCAAGTTTTCTTTTTGGCCTCCTAGGAAGTGTCCACTGGGCCGAAGTCGGTGACTAATCCCTTTTCGCTGTACTGATGCATCCCTTACGGGGGCTGCAGTTGGCCCAAGAGTTTGTTGCATTCCCAAAGGCAGGGACCGAACTCGGAATCACTTGGTTAAGCGACGAGGGTATGCGCCACTTACGCCAACTCACTAGGTTCGAAAAAATAAATCAAGCTGAAAGGTTAAAATCGAACCTAAAAATTAGTCAACTTAAAGTTTTTACATTTAAATCAAATTAATGGAAATTTATTAATTTATAAAATTTGATTGGTTAATTAATAAAATTATCGACAAAAATAAATCAAGCTGAAAGGTAAAAAATCGAACCTAAAAATTGGTCAACTTAAAATTTTAAAATTTAAATCGTCTGAACGGATTTAATTTTTTAACAATAAATTATAAGTTGTCTTAAGAAATCAAATTTGTACTTTACTTAATAAAAAAGTAAAAAAAATTTATTATAAAATAAAATTACTAATCTATATTTATTTTTGAACTGATATTCCAATTTATCGTAATTATAATTGAATTTCTCATAATTATGTAAATGCTCTGCTTTCACTTTTCACGATTTAAAAGCTTACTCTTTGTTATGGTTAAAAATGTCCCATATCGATAATAAAAAGAACTAATGTAGAGTTTATAGGCTTATGAGCTCTCCCACCCTTCAAACTAGCTTTTAAGGTTGGTTCTCTCATAAGTCCTATAACAATTGGTATCAAAGCCATTGGTCCTTAGAGTGGTGGCTCATGGAGTGGTGCCCTGAAAATGCCAGCCGTGATCAACGTGGCCGTGACCAACATGGCCGTGACCAATGAGGCCATTGGTCCTTATAGAGGAACGAATGTTATGGTTAAAAATGTCTCATATCGATAATAAAAAGAACTAATGTAGAGTTTATAGGCTTATGAGCTCTCCCACCCTTCAAGCTAGCTTTTAAGGTTGGTTCTTTAACACTCTTTTAATATCAAAACTCAAAATCTTAGTTAAAAGATCGGATCTTTGATGTCATGCATACGAGGCTCGTGTTTTTCGCTGGATACAAGGAGACAAGAACAGAGTCTAAAACCAGAACGTGTCTTTCAAAAGTGTCAAGCTGGTAAAACAGAGAGAAGATTGGACTAAACCTGAGATTTTGACCGCCGTCTCCCTATAAAAGCTGGCATAATCCTATCTCCGTGACCACTTACACACCCATCACAAACAAATCTTTCTCTGTCTCTGTTTCTCTAACACAATCACTGTTGCTCTGTTTTGGTGTTTTACAATATAAGAGATATGTGCCAACCAAATTCTTCTGCTCTGTCTTCTCTGTGCAGTTCGGATCACTACACAAACCTTCCATCAATGGAGGACGAGGAACCAGAGAGGAAGGACCTACTTAACCCTTTGATCTTAAAAGGACCAACATGTAGCCAACAGAAAAAACAGACCACGAAACCACAAAAGACCCATATGTCTCTGGTAATCCAAGAGTCCATCTCCATTGCTAAAATTGCTCTCCCCATGATACTGACTGGTCTGTTGCTCTACTCTCGCTCGATGATCTCCATGCTTTTCCTCGGTCGTCTTGGAGAGTTAACCTTAGCTGGCGGTTCTCTTGCTCTTGGTTTTGCTAATATAACTGGCTACTCTGTTCTCTCTGGGCTTGCTATGGGTATGGAACCCATTTGTGGTCAAGCTTTTGGGGCTAAAAGACACACCCTTCTAGGCCTAACTTTGCAAAGAACTGTACTTCTGCTCATCTTAACGTCACTGCCCATTTGTTTTCTGTGGCTAAACATGAAGACGATTCTTCTGTTTTGTGGTCAAGATGTGGCCATAGCCACAGAGGCTCAGTCCTATCTTCTTTACTCAATTCCTGACCTCTTAGCTCAATCTTTTTTACACCCTTTAAGAATCTATCTTAGAACTCAATCCATTACTTTACCTCTAACATGTTGTGCTACTATTTCGATTCTTTTTCACATACCTATCAACTACCTTCTTGTCACCCACCTGAACTTGGGGATTAAAGGTGTTGCGCTTGCTGGGGTGTGGACTAACTTCAACCTTGTTGGACTTCTAATCATCTATATCCTTGTCTCTGGCATTCACAAAGAGACTTGGGGAGGATTGTCAATGGAGTGCTTTAAACAATGGAAGAATCTCCTGAGTTTGGCAGTTCCAAGTTGCATATCAGTGTGTCTTGAATGGTGGTGGTACGAGATCATGATTCTGCTCTGTGGTCTCTTGCTTAAACCAAGAGCAGCTGTTGCTTCCATGGGCGTTTTGATTCAAACCACTTCACTAATCTACATATTCCCATCGTCCCTAAGCTTCAGTGTATCAACAAGGGTAGGTAACGAACTAGGTGCCAACCGGCCAAAGAAAGCAAAGTTCGCTGCCATTTTAGGCCTCTGTTTCAGCTTCATTCTTGGATTCCTAGCTCTGTGTTTTGCAGTTTCTGTGAGGAAGATATGGGCAAGCATGTTCACACAAGATCAAGAACTAATCACTTTAACATCACTTGTTTTGCCCATAATTGGTCTCTGTGAGCTAGGAAACTGCCCACAAACAACAGGATGTGGAGTACTAAGAGGCACTGCGAGGCCAAAAGTAGGAGCTAACATCAACCTTGGTTGTTTCTACTTAGTAGGTATGCCAGTGGCTATATGGTTAGCTTTTTTTGGTGGGTTTGATTTTGAAGGGCTATGGCTAGGTCTGTTGGCTGCACAAGCTTCGTGTGTAGTCACCATGATCATGGTTTTGAGTGGCACAGATTGGGAAGTTGAAGCACAGAGAGCAAAACAACTGACGGGAACAACAGTTGTTAATGTTCATGAAGATCAAGTAACTGAGGAAGAGAAGCTAACTAAAGCTGAAATTCAGGAGGATTCTTTGAATTTGTCTGATAATTCAGATGTTCAAAATTACAATTCACTCGTTTAAGTAATGCTTTTTCTTGTTTTGTCTGGTTCTTTTGTTCCTACCTGTACAGAGGAAGGGTTGAGGACGGTATCTAATTTTGTCTTCCTCCTGAAGTTCAAATTCATCTCTCAACTGTTACTATTACTTGATTCCAGACCCTTTGTCGAATATTATAGCTGTTACTATTACTTGATTTCAGATCCTTTGTCAAATATTATAGTATTTTATTGTGTCCAATAAATCTCAACCTTTTATTTATGTGGGTCTCGTATGGGTCCCGCGTGAATCCTGCAAAATAAATGACTGAAATTCTATAAGACAGAATAGGACAGAATAATATTGGACAAAGAATCTAGATTCCTATTACTTTGTAAAAGAAGTTTCTAGTTGATCATGGAAACAGAAATGTAGCTAAAAAGAACAGCTAGCTAGGAGGTGCAGCTACACCACATGAGTCAAGAAGGAAATCAGTGTGCCGATCGACTCGCCTCTATTGAAGAGATGGCCAGTCCAAGCATTCATATGCTTACCGAGCCTCCGATGATAATTTTGGACTTACTTCACCGGAACCAACGAAGCATTTAGTATCACCAAACATTGCGTTAGCTCGGATGGTTTTTATTTGATTTGTTTCTATTTCTATTGTAGCAAAAAAAAAGTTAATAGAGAAAACTTAATCTTAAGTGACCGTTTCATAATAGCATAAGTTGTTGTGTGTGGCAAAATTAATTGGTTTTATATATTCACTAACATTTAAACTAATGCAATTTTGAATCAAACTTATAATGTTTGAGTCTAACCCGACTTGTTTTTAATCTTAACAACTATTATTATTTTTTACTATTACAACCAATATTTTAAAAATTGAATTAAAACTTTGGACCGACTAGTTCGATTTTTAATTTTAGTTTGATTTAATTTAATAATTTTTTGTTGTTAAAAACTAATTATTTTATTAATTAATTAGCTAATTTTTATAAACGAATTAACTTTTATAAAATAAAATAAACTAATTAATTTTCGTTTAATGATTTCTTTTTTAATTAAATTTTATTTTTTATAAATAAGGATAATATTTTTAATATTTTTTAAATTCTTCCATTTTATTCAACTTTTAACCTTTCTACGGCGATATAATACTCGTTAAACCTCAACTTACGGTAATTATAAATTCAACTTATCTTCACTCTCGATTCAATTTAACAAAAAGAAGATTTGTAAATATGTTTAATGAAATCCAAACTAATGCAATGGAAGTTGGAGGTGCGTCTTTATCGCATATTTTTTTAATAAACGTAAATAACATTAAATTTTGTGTGTTCGCACAAAAAAAATGTTTAAATTGAGGAAGTTTGTCGGCTTATTCTTCGGACCTCGAACCGGAATTTATGCAAAAATAAAAAATAAAAAAGGTGCAAAACGTGCAAAGTCAACCTGATCGAGTCCCTTTCAAGAGTGAATACTACTCAATAGATCTCTTGCTTTTGAGCACAGATCTTCTGTATCTATTTTTGTATACCTATTTTGTCTCATTTGATCTAAGTCATTTATTTATATGAGACTCATATAAATAAATAGTTTGGGTTGAATATGATAAGATAGATATACCAAAATAAGAACAGAGGATCTCAAGCCCTTACTTTTACCTAGGTCTACTTATCTTGTAATAAGAGAATCAGCCTTACAAGTGGGAACTTTTCTAACTAATTTGTATTATATAACATTAAATCTCGTAAACACATTTATACAAAAATCTCACAAAATAGAGTAAAAATAGTATCAGTTAATTTATATTAGTTAACAAAAAGTATTAGTACAAATTAACTAATTTGTATTCAAATTAGCTAATTTGTATTAATTTGAAAAATGTTTTTAATTTTCAGTTTTTCAAAAATTTTACTTTTCTTTAAAAATGACGACTAAGTACGTACAAGATGAAAAATTAGATGTGAACTAATCAATTTTTGCTAATATATTAGACTAACTTCACATTTAAATTTGACCTAAACTAATTAAATTTAATTTAAATTAATAATTTAAAATAATTATAATAAATTATTAATTTGAGGCGAAATTAATTAATTAAATTCGAGTTTAAAAATTTAGTTAAATGGTCATATAAATAGTATTTGATCATTTTATGCCTGAGATTTATATTACGCATGTTTCATCTTTATTTTTGATAAAAAAGTCTTTAGAAAGTAACTTTTTAAGAAAATTAAAAACTATAAAAAAATCTATATTTTTATTTTAAGGAATAAATCGCCGAAAATGATTTTATTTTTAAAAACTTTTTTAAAATATTAACATTTAAGACAGTCTTACACTGAGTCGCTTGTCAGAACATGACCAAACGTGTTGCCAATGTATAGGTTTATGCAGTGAGAAAGTCAAAATCAAAGGAAGCGGGAGTTTTTTTTTACAACGAAAAAAAAGCACAAATTACAATATCCGATGACGGAGAATAACCCTAGCTATATCCTCTAAAAAGAGGGTGATACACTTAGACAGTACCCTATGAAAAGTGGTGAGCTGAGACAAAAACTCAAAGTAAAAGTATAGTTGGCGAGCTAATCAGCGCACTAATTATCCTCTTGATAGGTGTAACGAAGAATAACTATCCAGTTTCGTATGAGAAATTCATTGATGCCCAAAACCAAAAGATTAAGAGATAGGGCGAGGCATCGGAGAGAAGCTCTTAAACTATGATAAAGTCTAATTCAAGTATCACGTGACAAAAACCGAGGGTCTAGATCAATTGAAGACCCAATAGACGCTCTAGAATTCAGCCGCAACCGAGGGAAGGAAGCGGGAGTTTTTAATTTTTAGGAAACACTTAAACTAAACCGTCCAAGTTCACATCACTGGGACCTAAACAGCTGATGGGCGATCCGGTCCTTTTGGCGTGAAAAGTGAAAACTGTGGGAGAACTCTGACTTCTTGTTGCATGCGTATGCTATGGCCAATCTAGTTAGTTAGATTGACTCAATAATAACTTTTATTTTAATCACAAATTTAAGAATCTTTAATTAGAAAGTCAATAAGTAGTTTTTTTTTATTAAGTCACTTTTGGCACGAGTCTTTGAATTATTAATATTTTCGTCAAATTTTATTCTATATTCTCCTAATGGTAAGAATTTTTTAAGAAATTAAAAATTTTCATTAAATAATAGAAAGATTGCAAAATGAGGAGTCTTTCCCACGTGTGAGAGAACCACGAATAAACATATCACAAAGGAATGCATTATACGACGACGTACTACCAACACCTAACTTTAGTCAATTAGGGCAAAACGAACCCCTACTTTTGCGAATCTTCAAACTTTTACCCTATTAGGTTTGACGATTGCGAAGCGATTGACGAAACTCTGGATGCTCTGGTTGATTTACTTATACTATTTGTAATGCTTTGATCTTAAATTGTTTTAATAATAATTCTAATTTAAGTTTAAGAAAATTATATATACAAAATTAATTAAGTACAAATTAATTAATTATTTTTTCATAAGAATTCATAAATTCTTTTTTAGGGTTTATTCTCTTTTTATGATATCATAACTATTCGAAATTCTTTTTTTTTTTAAGGTTTACCCTTCGTAATCTCGAAAGGAGCTCATGTTCTTGATCGACCAACCCTACCCCTCTAGACCTTATGTGCCTCTTTAGGGTTTCCAAGGATCAAAGTTGGAGAAGATTAACTTATTAAATATCCAAAAAGCAACTACCAAGTATAGAGGGAGGGACTCTAATTTTATTATAAAATGGGAAATTTATATCACCATGCTTACTTACTTGGAATTGGACTTGGATGAATAGTAACGGAGACATGAATTTAAGATAAGAGGACTTAAATATTTTTTTTTTAATTTTGAGAGGTCCAGTATACCACTAACCTTTAAATAACTTCGTCCTAGTGTGTGTATATATATATATATTAAAAATAAATTGCACTGAACCCCATCTACCTCCGTCCCGATTAAAATAGTATTAAATTAACGATGTGACCAACTAAAACTCCTTCAAAACTAAATTACTTGGGACAATATTTGAAGAAGGAGAAGATAAATATGCATGAGTTAAGTCAATTAGACATATAACTACTTGAGAAAGCTTACTTAAGCCATGACATTAAGAGCCACATCACCCTCCAATAAAAAATACTAATTAGATTATAAGTTAAATAATCAAAAGTCAACGCATAGTATACTCCCTATAATATTAGATTCCTCATAGATATAAAATTTACAAAATTTTAAATGTATATGATTTAGCATTATAAATATAATTTAAAGTACATAATTTATAATGGAAATGCTTGAAGAACACTCATTATCATAGTTATTAATATAAGCACAGCAATTAACTAAGCACAATTTATTAGTTCTTTTCAATAGAGTAAAATACAAAGAGCTTCCTTATAATTTAAAAAATTAGAAAACTCCTACATTAAAGTTTGATTAAAAAGTAACGATGAACACACAAAGTATAAACATTAAACGTAGACTAATCAAATATCACTGATATGATAACTTAACTTGGCTCTTAAGCTTAACTTGAACTAATTAAATTTGATTTAAATTAATAATTTAAGAAAATTATAATAAATTATTATTTTAAAGGAATAAATTAAGAAAATTATGATAGCCAAAGTCTAATATAGGAGTTTTCTAGAAAAATAAAATAAAATATTTTTCAATTAGTTTTTATGTAAATAACATTTGATTAGTTTACATTTGATTTTCATATTATATCTATTTCATTATTTTTAATCAAAATTTAAGAGAAAGGGTTTTTCCAATAATGTTAAAAATTAAGAGTCTTTTTTTGTAGTTTCGTAAATTATACGAGAGATTTATATCATTTACCCTTTTATTATATATACATTAATCTATGTAGCTATCAAATGCCAGGTTTAGCTGTTCAGTCTCCGTACACCTCCGATTTTAGAGGAAGAGTGAATTATTATATAGAAGAGTAATATATTATTACTCAAAACCTTACGATATGTCGATGGCAACTCTTGTATAGGAAGCTTCCTTAATTGTTATTTATAATCACTGTAAGAATTACATGCTTAAGAACAAATATTTGCAAAATAAAATACGTTATCATTCAATTAGGTTGATTTTATATTATATTTAATCTTTTTAAAATTCAATATTGTCGGAAGAGTGACTCATGCACGAAGAAGAGCATCATATCTTTACCTAAAACTTAAATCTCGTCAATAATGCAGGACTCGTTTTGCATGATTCACTCACTCACTACCTAACCCTTCACACATCATCAGAAGAACATCACTTTCAGAACACAAGATGACCCTGTTTGTTTGGAAGTAGGGGTTCAGAAATAATTCTGGTCATGGCACAAATGCCGACATTAACATACATTGAAGGAACATGAGAAATTAGACACAAAGTTGATGGAAACAAAACAAAACACATGGTTAGAGTTTGACCCAACTTTAATTGTAAGAGCTACTCAAGGTTTCCATCAATGTCATTATCAGAGAGTTTGGCCAACACCAAAAACTGAGTATGACTGACAGAGCAAGCAAACGAGAGGTGGGTGGCACCCTTTGAAGAGACAAGACATTGCACGTAACAAAGCCAGCAAAATAGTTCATAGGTTCAGGCTGGTTCGATGAATGGACAAAGTAACCGGGGAGTTAGGCTACTTCTCTAAGTAAACAAAGCACACCAAGACAACAATGACATAGGTTGTTTCTTTTGGTGTGTCTTGAAGTTGACGAACATGTTCTCCAAGTCGAAGTTGAAGAAGATGATTATGGCCTCAATTATTCACCTTGCGTTTCAACCTTTTGGTGTCTCTTTTAACTCATAAAGTTAGAGAGTTATGGTGTTTTTATAATTAATGATTGACATTAATTAAGTTATTTCTAGATATAAGTTATTCATTGATTTTTAGAAATGATTTAATGTCCGTTTGGATTGGCTTTTAAGATGCTAATAAGTACTTTTCCCTAGCACAAAAGTCTTTTTTTTTAAAAAAAATAGGTATTTCGGTATAAAATTAAAAAAAACAATTCTTTAATAGATATGGCTTTTTTGGCAACCAAAATACGACTTTTTAATAAATTCAAATTTAGAGCTTCTCAAAAAAGCGTTTTTTCAGGTAAATTTTTTAAATCAATTAATGATCCTAATTTTTAGTCCTTTTTGCCCTTATATTTTACACATAATTCCCACAATACTCACAAACTCATCTTCCTGTTTATTAATTATTTAACTATTTACTCAATTTGGATTTTTATTTTGAGATTTATATAATATTATTTGACTTTTTTTATATATTTTAATATTTATTTTCGATATTAGTTT
>JANZXV010000007.1:23093530-23105814 GCA_027576455.1 Erythroxylum roigii
ATAATGTATAAAATAAAATTTTATATATTTATTAATTACCGGTTCAACCACGGTTGAATTCCGGTTGAACCATTAACCCTTGAATCAGTTGCTTCTCCGGTTCAATCACCGGTCCGGTTTTTAAAACATTGGTATAAACTATCCCGTGAAAGACATGATTTGAACCATGATAAGGAAAGTTTTGAAATAATACAAATTTATAAGTGCAGCAATTCTATATCGAAAAAAGATATAAAAATTAAAAAAGTTACAAAAATATGAATTCTAGTTTATTAAAAAAAGATATAAAAATTAAAAAAGTAACAAAAATAGGAATTATAGTTTATTAATTTTTGAATTAAAATGTGATGTCTTAATTGTATATGAACTCTTTTAAATGTGGTTCAATTTGTTCCTAGGCTACTTCAAAACGACACGAAATCGTCTGTTTCGTAAACCCTATTCCCACCTTGTGCTATTGCATGGCATCCATATATTTAGCTATGTCTTATTTGCTTATTGTAAATGTGTGGATGTTGTGTAATGGCACAGGGTGAGAACAGGGATTGTGGAATAGAAGATTTCGTCCCCTTCAAAGCCATTCATATCCAAAAGTTAAGAGTTTCTCACCTATATATCTATTAATACCAAGGCTTTTAGGTCGTGGTTGGAGGTTGGTTTTTACTTTAATGATTTTAGAAGAAAGATTTAGAGAAAAGTTACATCATAATTAAAATTCTGTTAATTAATTATAAGTTATGAATTCATAAAATAATTTATGAATTATTATATAAAATATCATCATTATAAAGAAAATTGAATTCTATCCATTACAGTGATTAAAAAGACGAGTCAAAAATGAAGACGCATTAAAAATATCGAAATTAGCTAAATCACTTAATTTAAATTTATTAACTTACTCAAAAATTTATAAGAAATGTTTAAGTTATAAATTATTATATATACTTAAAAGTTAACGTAATTAGTACATAAAACTCCCCACTTTGTCGAAGTCAGAGAAGGGTCATAATGTACGTAACCTTCTCTTTATATTTTACAAAGAGGTTGTTTCTATTAATTGAGGTCACGTAAATTTGCGACTAAAGCTGCTTTAAGACTCGCTTCTATTATATATACTTAACAATTGTCTTGATATATACAAATAAAATAACAATTAAGAATATTATTATTATTATGAAAACTAAAATTTATTTACTTTAATGATAATCAGCGAAGATTCATGTATTATTATTTTTTATGAAACCTATTTATATTTTTATTCTTCAAATTCTTTATTACTAAATTTTAATTCCAATGCTAGGGAATTTCCATGTGAACGATGCCTAAAGTAATATTCCCTAGCCATATGATTTTGGCCACTTTGCAAGATACCACTAATTTTATAACATTTGGTGATAGATCATTGCTTAAGCCTTAAAGACATGTATCCACCATCTGAGGAGCCGGGAGTGGACGACTCAACTTCAGCGTGTACCGGGAAAGGAGCCAGTGCGCAGATTTTCTCGCCCGTTACGCTGGCCGGTTGATTCCGAACTGTCATATCCTCCGGGAGCCTCCTTTTGGAGTTCGTACCCTCAACAGTGGCGATGCACTCGGCGCTATATTTTCGCGCGCTTTGATTTAGCTTGTATTTTCCCTTGTAAATAAATAAAAAAAGAACTCGTCCTTTTTTTTATTAACAAAGCTAATAAACTTCAATGACTCTTTTACCCCTTACCGTGTTTTTTTAAATGGGGAAATTTAATATATCAAGAGTTTTAATTTTTTCAATTTATTTATATCATATTAATTTATTAATATACGATTAAAAATTATGAGACTAAATTTTTTTTAGATAAGATCATAATATAATGAATTATCATAACTTTTTTAAAATGTAAAAACTAAAAAAAGAAGAATGATCTAATTAAATCTTTCATTTTATTAAAAAATAAAATAATGTTCTGATTAATTAATTCACATTCCATTAATTTACCTTTTAAACCTATCACTTGAAAAATTAAAGATGGAATAATAATTTAAACATTGTTTAATTTTTATAATATTTTAATTAAAATAAAAAATTAAAATGTTTAATTTAATAATAAGTTTTTATAATTAGATCAAAATAATTTTTTTACCCATTTAATGTATTCGTTAGGCCTCCTAAGAGGTGGTCGAATTGGTGGAGTGGAGGGATATAAGGCCAAAAAGTTATGTGTTTGATTCTCCCTATCTATGCTCTTTCGATCGAGCCTGTCGTACATAACTTGTCTACTGCGGAGTACCTAATTGACGTGATTTACAGGCTATTATGTCAATTCGAAAGCTTATCTAATATATATCTAAAGAGTAGCAGCTGCGAATTTCTCCGTAAAAAAAAAAAAAGAAAGTAGTTATTGGGTATCAGGTAAGTGTCCATTTGTTAATTATGTTAACAAAAATAATATTCTAACTTGAGTTATACTAATTTTTGATAAGTTAATTAATAAAATAACAATTTTAAAGGGTTAAATATCGAATAAAAAATTAAAAAATTAAGCTCTTTTTTGAATATATTATCTCTTTAAAAAATAAAAAGAAACCCTCCCAACAAAAATTATTCCCCTTCCAACTCATCTGCTTTTTCCTCATCCCAAACACGGCCTTACTATTAAGGACACGCGTCTGTTCTCTGACCCAAAACAGCTGGTGATCTGTGGACAGGCCCGACAGGGTCACTGGTGTAGCCGGTTACCACTTGTCTGCGAGGTATATAAACAGCTTCTTTCGGTTACAAATTAATTGAAGAAAATAAATTAATACAAAGCGAAAATTAGCTTTATCCAGCTTGCTCTCTGCAGGTTAGTCGCTTTAGTTGAATTCTTGTTTAAGAGATTAAATTTGAGCTCTTTTATTCTTTTTAAGCTTGGATTAGTGTTAAAGGTGCTAACTTTGATCGATCTCTAGCGCAAGATTTTAGTTAGTGATTATCTTTCCCCCCCTTTTTCTGTTGTTTCGTTTGGGCTTCTTGATGTTTTGATCTTTCGGTTTAAGTTTCTGATTGGATGGTTTAGTTAAGGTTGGGGCGTGGGTTTATTCTGGGGTTTTTGATTTGGGAATTTGGGGCATTGTTGTTCTTGGTTTTGAGTTTACTCTCACTTTTTTGTTGTGAATCCCAGTTGTTAGGATTGGCTTGAAATGCAAGCTTTATTAGCCGTTGATGGCTTGAGTTCTTGGGTTTGGGATTTAGGCGGTTATCTCACCTAAATTTGTTTTTTTTTTTGGGCTGGTACTAGTGCTGTGTTATAGCTTTTTTTGGGTTTGGAGCTAGGTTTTTCTTGGGTTTACTGAAATTAGTGCTTTTATGGTGTTGTGAAAGATTATGTTTGGAAAGATTCAATCTTTCTACTGTGTTTTGAGTCGCAATAGATTATTTTTGTGGAGAAGGTAGTTTTAAGGAAGATCTCTTTTTTTTTTTTTCTCTTTTAAGCGTATGTTTTTCTGCAGCTAATCCTGTTTTTCTGTTTATGTATTTTGATTGAACTCTGTTTAGATCCAGGCAGCAAATTGTTGAAAGGCCCATCTGGCTAGAAAATATTGCACTTCATTTGGTCTGGTTGAGAGAGCCTGTAGATTTTTGACATCCTTTTCATTGGTTAGTAATATTGCTAACAGAAGCAATCAGACTTCTGTTTCTCTATGGTTGGTGAAGGGGATACTCATTTTACTGATGAGTCATTTATACTGCGAACCCTTTTGCGGTTTCCTGGAACGGTTTAGCTTTTAACGATATTGAGCAGGCTGAGTGTGATTATTATTGCTAAAATTCGTACACCCTGGCTCTGGAGAGCTACTTAGACTCCAGCCACCAGGACGCAGTGCCGGCCATGGCAACTTCTCGCGTGGCTGGAGGGTTAGCTCAGTCTTCCTCAAGTTCAGGAATTTTCTTCCAAGGGGATGGGCAGTCCCAAGCTATTGTTAACTCTCACTTGAGCACTTCATTCGGCAACTCATCCAATTCAGTTCCTGGAACTGGGCGTGCCAATTTGGGTCCAGTTTCTGGCGACATGAATAATGCAGTTTTGAACAGTGTGACAAACTCAGGACCAAGTGTTGGAGCAAGTTCTTTGGTCACTGATGCCAATTCGGCCCTGTCAGGAGGTCCCCAATTACAGAGAAGTGCAAGCATCAATACCGAGTCATATATGCGCTTGCCGGCATCGCCAATGTCTTTCTCATCCAATAATATTAGCGTTTCAGGTTCATCAGTAGTTGATGGATCCTCTGTAGTGCAGCAAGACCCGAATGCACACCAATTACAGCAAAGTCAGCATCAGCAACAAGGGGGCTCGAGTGCAACATCCTTTCCTGTCTCCCAACCTGGACAAGTTCTACAATCCTTGGGCCCGCGTGCAGCTGGAACTTTCATTCAAGATCCTACTAATCTATATCAGGTTCAAAAGAAACCTAGATTGGACATTAAGCAGGAAGATATTCTGCGACAGCCGATGCTGCAGCAATTGTTGCAGATGCAGGACACCATGCAGTTGCAAGGCCGAAATCCGCAGCTGCAAAGCTTTCTTCAACAACAAAGATTGAGACATCAGCAGCAAATTCTCCAGCAGCAGCAAATGCAATTGAGGCAGCAACTACAACAACAGGCAATGCAGCAGGCGCCTGCTGTAAAGCGACCCTCTGATAATGGGGGCATTTGTTCTCGTCGGTTGATGCAATACTTATATCATCAGAGACAACGGCCAGCTGTATGTTCTTGATGCTTTGCTTTTTGATTCATTTGGGTCTTTTGCATGGGACCAACCTTCTATTTTCTTTCTAAGCATAAATCTGTATTGGGACTCTTTGCCCTTTTTTGTGAACATATGATCCTGTATAGCTACCTGAATTTTATTTTTGCAAGTCCTGAAGCACTAAGGGAATTAAATATTGATATAGCTTTATTGGTATGACAGGATAACAGTATTGCTTATTGGAGGAAGTTTGTGGCAGAATACTATTCACCTCGTGCAAAGAAAAGATGGTGCTTGTCATTATATGATAATGTGGGGCATCATGCACTCGGTGTTTTCCCCCAGGCAGCTATGGTATCTTGCTTGCTTATTAAAAATAAGCTTCTGTAGCAATTATTATTGACATGCTACTACTTCGTGATAAACTTATACAGCTGATGCCCTCACAAAATTTAAGCTATTTATCATTCTCAATCATGTGTGAAATAAATTGATGCCTTGATTTTCAATTAACTACAGATTGATTTCAGATGCGTGACTTACCCTTTGTAGGCTTTGTTATCAGTTGTCACGCATCCTAATGTCCAACTATCTGTTTTGCAGGAGGCGTGGCATTGTGAAATATGTGGTTCTAAATCTGGAAGAGGATTTGGTAAGAAAACTATATATGTTCCTTTTATTTGAAGTTTTGCTTCTTGATAACTGCCATTATATTATAGTCCATAAAGAATTACAGTGTTGCTTTGAGAATTATTGCTTGCTTCAGGTATAAAATGCATTTTGATTTTGAAGAGACAACTTGAGACTATCAAGAGCATTTTATAATAAATGACATCTTGTTATCTTCTTTGATTCTTCTGCTACTGTCCTGTATTCTTTTGAGTTTCGTTTGCTTTAACTCATTTTATACTAACTATATGATGTATGTCTACAGAGGCAACCTTTGAAGTCCTTCCTAGACTTAATGAAATCAAATTTGGCAGCGGTGTCATTGATGAGTTATTGTTTTTGGACCTGCCACGAGAGTGTAGATTTCCCTCTGGAGTAATGATGTTGGAGTATGGAAAGGCAGTCCAAGAGAGTGTCTATGAGCAACTTCGTGTAGTTCGTGAGGGTCAGCTCCGTATTATATTCTCTCACGACTTAAAGGTCAATAATAGCGTTCTATGATGACCAGTTGTATCTGATAATGTAGTCCTTGAGATAACCTGCTATCATTATTTTGCTTTACAGATTTTGTCTTGGGAGTTTTGTGCACGGCGCCATGAAGAACTCCTTCCACGGAGGGTTGTTGCACCTCAGGTACTGATTTTTGTAATTTGTTTGTCTTGGTTTAGTTTTATTCCTAAAATTATGTTTGCAATATGCATAGATGGTCTGTGAGAAGATTTGAACTTTTGCAACTTTTCATAGATGAAACTATTCAAAATGATCCTTAAATTTTCCTCTGGTCCAACTCCTGAAAGTGCTGGGAGATGTGGTATCAAACTATATAAGAAGTATTCTCTAGCTCAATTTTTAAAGGTCAAATAACCAGATGACAAAAAGACAAATATGTTTTAAAGATCTGTTTTGAATCTCCAATCCTTTGTGACTTTTAAAGTTATTTGCTTAACAAGGGCCTTAAAAATTATGGTTGCTTTACTGCAATTTTATTCAGATCTGTGAAATTGTAGTTAATGTTCTGATTTCTCCTGCAGGTAAATCAATTGGTTCAAGTTGCACAGAAATGTCAGAGCACAATTGCTGAAAGCGGACCCGATGGTGTTTCTCAGCAGGATCTGCAAACAAACAGTAATATGTAAGACAATATAGACACTCAAATATGTTAGTTTCTTTTTCTATAAGATGCTATCGAATTGGGTCTGCCTGAAGCCTATAGATTCTTTAGATGGTTAGGATGAAGAGACTCAAAGTTGGCTTGACCGGGAATTCTTTTTCTGTAAGAAGATTTGACCTGACATGGGACTGATCTGTACCTGCCTTCTAATTCAGCATGTGACTCAACACCAACCTTGGAAACATATGTTACCGCATATGGCTTTAGCTAGTATATTGATTGGTAAAGAGTTTGAAAAGTAAATTATGAGTTCTTGCCCTGCTTAATTAATGTGTTTGAGAAGGGATTGGATACCTCCCTTAAGATAGTGTTTCAACATTTCGAGTATAGAATTCTGTTTACTCACTTTAAATTGAGTGTCCGTTTCCCTCCTTTTTTTGCTAGGATTGGAAATCCTGTATTTTACATATCCATACAATTGAGTCCTTGGGTTTTCGAAATAGTGTATAAAGAATTGCTTTGAATTATTGCTTTGACTTAGGACTTGTTCTAAAAATAAAAAAGTCAGAGGCATTTTGAATTGTTTGTTGACACGGACAAAGTCAAGGAAAACCTCTAAAATTATTTCAATATTGGATCTTGGACATATAATAGTTCCGAATCGAATCTCTTTATTAAGATAGTGTTTCAACAATGAGTTTTTTTTTTTTGTTTGTATGAGATGGCCTACTAAGAATAGTTGAAGTATACTGTTTTGAGTTTGCCAGCAGTTGGAACTGTGTTCTCATTGGGCAATGACAAAACCTGCAATTCCAATATAATGCCACAGACAAAGTCATGATTGCTTTTGATGGCAAGCTTCTGCAGATAGTCTTCTAAAACTTGGTTCAGACCACCATTGGTTACTGTTATTGTATTTACATACTTGACCTTGGTCCTTACTTTGCACGGGACTTGGCTGATGCCATTGCAATTTTTGCTAATTATTATGTCTAAAATAATGTCAACTGTTTTTCAGGGTACTTACAGCTGGCCGCCAGCTTGCAAAGAGTTTGGAGTTGCAGTCGCTAAATGATTTGGGTTTTTCCAAGAGATATGTCAGATGCTTGCAGGTCAGGTTTAAGCTTTTTCTGATACTAGCTTGTGTTGGTGAAATCAGGCTGATATCCAGTCTTGTAATAATTTTTTGACAGATTTCTGAGGTTGTGAATAGTATGAAGGATTTGGTTGATTTCTGTCGAGATCACAAAGTTGGCCCAATCGGTAATTTCTCTATGGCTACTGTTATAATAATGGATTTGCTACCTTTTTATTTTAGACTTTTGGTCCTCTCTGCTAACTTATTCTGGATGATTCTATTTCAAACATGGTAACTTTGAAATGAGTTATTTTGGAAAAGTCAGTCCATGGATGTGAACTAGGGATGCTAACAAATTCTCGCTAGCAGAGAAAACTATGATTTCACTCTCCTGTTTGTGCAAATTTTTACTCCTAACTTGTGCAGAGGGGTTGAAAAATTATCTTCGGCATGCCACTGTGACCAAGGCCCAGGTACAGAAGATGCAGGGCGTGGAGCAGCTAGCAAGTGTTCAGGGGTTGCCAACAGATCGAAATACCCTCAACAAACTAACAGCATTGCAGCCTGGAATTAACAACCACATGAGCAACAACCATCACATGGTTAATCGGGGAGCGTTGAGTGGTTCGGCCCAGGCTGCTTTGGCCCTGACTAACTACCAAAATCTGCTTATGAGGCAGAACTCAATGAATTCGAGCAGTAACTTAATTCAGCAGGAATCTCCATCATCCTTCAACAATTCCAGCCAAAGTTCATCCCCAAACTTCCAAGGGTCAGCTGGTTTCATGCCAGGATCAGTACAAAACGCACCTGTAAGTGGTTTCTCAAGTGCGAGTCTGCCATTGCAACAGCCACAACAGTTACAGCAGCGCTCTTTGAGCACTAATAGCTTGCTTCAACAGAATTATCCACAACCCTCTCAAGGTATTCCGGCTTTGCAGCAGCAGCAGATGATCCAGCAACTGCTTCAAGAGATGTCTAGCAACAACAGTGCGGGAGGGATGCAACAACATATCGGTGTGCAGAATGGTCATGGTACTGTTCCTAGAACTGGAATGGGCTTTGGAAGCAACCCTTCTGCAACACCTGTTACTCGTTCCATGATGTCAGGAAGTATCTCAGGATCTGCACCTAGCCGGAGCAACAGTTTCATAGCTGCTGTGTCGAATAATGATTCTGGAGGGAATGGTAGTTTTAATCAAAAAGTGCCCGATTTACCTCAGAGTCTCCATATTCCAGATGATTTGGTTCAGGATATTGCCAACGACTTTACTGAACCTGGATTTTTTAACAGTGACCTAGATGATAATATGGACTATGGCTGGAAGGCGTGACTAACATGGTTTGGACCATATTTTTATGTACAGGAAATGGAATAGCTACTTTCTTTCTTTTGATCCAGGAATTTGTTGTGACATTGCACTTGAACTTCGTTAGGCAATTAGCTTGTGTTTGTTTCTTCTCTCTTTTTCCGTTCTCTCTTTCTTTGAGAGTTCTGTTAAGTCTTGCAAGGTTAATCTATCGGAAGACAAAGTGAACAGCTAATATCATATCGAGTTCTGCGTTATTGTTTTATGTTTCCTGTCAACATCTTACTGGCTAACACATTCATTTATCACGACTTTCTCCAAATTGTTTCCTGCTTTTCGATCATAAGATGAACAGATACTATATGTAGATATTTCATCATCGATGAAAACTATGACCAAAGTGAATCAGAAAGCTCCTGATCTGAATCACTAAAATCCTAAATATAAGTAACTAAGATGGTTGTCTTACTTCTTGTAACTTCTCATTAAAGAAATAAATAAAGAATATTTATTCTCTACTCGAGAGTCCTTGATTCGATTCGTGTACATGGAACCTTCAAGCTATGCCAACGAAAAGAAAAAAAAGAAAACCAGAACTTAACAAGACAACCACCAAGCGATCATTAGAAAAAACATATGGAAGCAAACCTAGATCAATCAAGAAAAACTATACATAAACAATATGTTTGTAATAATACAATAATTTACCTACCTATCAAAGCTTGGCATTTCGATTCAAATAGCTTCAACCTGCATTTCAGCTCACTAGGACATATGAACACAGAGTCCAAGCACAGACCACCTTTTGTGTGCGTGCAATCAATCTGCATCATTGAGAATTTGATCTTCACCAGTCGATTATGGTTCTCTACTGTGAATTCACCTGCATGGTAGTGAACCCAACTTTCCTGTTCCCGCAGGCAACATTCTGATACCGCACGTTGTCCATTCGAAGTTGATAACTGGAAGCGAACAGGTTTTGTGTCCCAACCATGAACTTGATCGATGTTGTAGATTCTACGACCAAATCTTTTGGAGGGTTTGCCCAGTTGGAGCCTGAAGAACAGGCTGTATGTTCCTGCTGGAAATTCAAAGTCTAGTTCACCAACCACTTCAAACCACCATATCTGTTTAAGATATGCAATTGTACGGAAGCTGCACAATTAAAACATACGCATTTCCAAGTTAATCTTTGTCATCTTGGAAGATAATGTTTTGGTAAAATGTAGGGTTAAATTACGTCGAATTTCTAGTTTTTTTTTTAATTTTTTATTTAAACCCTGTTGTAATATTATTTAATTATCACATAATTTTATTTATATTTCGTTAATTAACTATCCATTCATGATTTTAAATTCATGTAATGTTATAATTTAAGAATTTTAATCATTTTGAGTATAACAAATAGAATTTTTTTTAATATAAATAGATAAGTGATAGTCGAGACATCAAATTACTAAGTCATACTATGAAGCTGTGGGAAAAGGTAATTGAAAAGAGAATCTGGAGAGTTGCTTCTATATCGGACATTCAATTCGATTTTAGACCTGATAGGTCCACGACAGAAGTAATACATCTGCTCCGGTGACTAATGGAATGCTAAAGGGAAAGGAAACGAGATTTGCATATAGTTTTTGTAGATTTGGAGAAGGCATATGACAGGGTTCTTAGAGAACTCATATGGTGGTGTTTGGAGGCAAATGATATTCCTATGACTTATATCAGAGTAATTAGGGATATGTATGAAGGAGCATTGACTAGTGTAAGGACGATAGGGGGCGACACGAAAGCATTCTCCCTTGGTGTAGGACTATACCAAGGCTCGGCCTTGAGCCCTTTTCTGTTTACATTAGTGTTAGACGTACTTACTAAACATATTCAAGGAGAGGTATCTTGGTGTATGTTATTTGCGGACGATATTGTCCTGGTGGATGAGATCAAGGAGGGGGTCAATGTCAAGTTAGAACGTTGAAGAGAAACGTTAAAATCAAAAGGTTTTAGAATGAGCATATCCAAGACGGACTATTTAAAATGCAACTTTTCGGGTAGCTAGATGGGACAAAAGATGGTGGTAGCAATTAGGACTAACATCATACCTCAGAAATCGAGTTTTAAATACCTCGAGTCTATCATTCAGAGAAATGGTAATATCGATGACGATGTGTTACATCGCATTATCGCATTAGATTTGGGTGGGTTAAATGACGAAGTGAATCAAGAGTTTTATGAGATAAAAAGATTCCTTCTAAACTCAAAGGGAAGTTCTATAAAGTGGTGATTCAGGCCAACAATATTATTGGGGCAGAGTGTTGGCCTACTAAACGTAGATATACACGACAGTTGGTGGTAGCAAAAATGCGTATGCTTAGGTGGATGTGTCACATTACCAAAATAGATATGGTCCGAAATCGTGTGGTGAGAGACAAACTACAGGTGGCTAGTATTACTGACAAGTTAAGAGAGACAAGAGTTAGGTGGTTTGGGCATATACGCAAGATGCCCTCTGATGCTCCGATACGACGGGGTGAGAAAATAACCTTTACTGGCTATAAGAGGAGAAGAGGGAGACCTTACAATAACTGGAGGGAAGTGACCATGAATGATATGTCTGAATTGGCCCTTATTGAGGCCATGGCTAGAAATAGGGTAAACGACATCCTTTAAAGTCCTCGTGCCTGACCTTAAAATCTAAGTTGTAGGCCGAAAGCCTTAGCCAAAATTTACGACTCGTAGATGCAGAAATATTTCATTCTAAAACCGTGGGATTGTCATACCCTCAACATCTCTCAGTGAGGACTCCTAGCGTAACAAGTGACAAAAGGAGTCGATCTTTATAGTGTGTAAGGTACTAGCAGATCTGGTCTCCTTAAGGTATTTTCCTTATTTATTATTTGAAACTTTATTTACTAATTGTGGTAGAGTGCTAAAATATTTTTTTTAAGCATCACCCCTTTTGTACATTCTGTATGTGGGTTTACCAAAAATAATCTCTTTACAATGTAGGAGTAAGGCTGCGTACTATCAAACCTCTCCAGACTCCAATTTATTGCGGAACTTCAAACTGGATGTGGTGGTGGTGATGATGATGATAAGTGATAGTTCTTAAAACATAAAAATTGCTAAAACTATTAATAATCTCGATTTATTTAACCCTAAAATATAAAATATAATCCTATATCTTAATATTTTTGTAAGTTTATCTTCTAAATAGTTTTAGTTTTTGGTTTTTAATTTTTTCTTTTAAATAAGAAATTTTGTTATTAACATCGTAGTTATATTTTTATCATTGATGATAATTACATATTAGATAAAATTTAAAGATAAATTATTTTTAATTAAGTAAATTTATTTTAATCCCTTGTATAATACTTATTAACAAATTAATAATAAAAATTATTATTAAAATA
>JANZXV010000007.1:23115653-23126974 GCA_027576455.1 Erythroxylum roigii
CATTTTAGTTCACCAATCTCCCAATTGTAATAATTAACTCCAAATTACTAATTATAATTCATCAAACTAAAATTTAAGAAATAAATAATACACAATCATATCAGAATTATTTTAAACATTTCATACCCCGAAACATGTCAATTGAGTGCATAGACTATCTTTGCAATGTTTTCTAAATCAACATTTACGTGTGTATATGCTCATGTTATGCATGTAAATGAAATGCACCTTATAAATTCTAAAATGGTATAACTCAAAGTCTGACATTCTAACCCTCAGTAAGTTTTAGAAACCGACTATTATAACTTGGCCATTCGTTTGCTGATGATAAGGGGGTGCCATTCTATGAGAATATTATATCTCCTCAAAAGAGCCTCAAAGGGTTTGTTACACAAGTGACTCCCTCTATCACTTATGATAGCTCTAGGCATCCCAAATCTAGTAAAGATCTTCTTGATGAACCGTTGCACCACCTTGCCATCATTTGTTGGAGTGGCTATTGCTTCGACCCACCTAGACATATAATCAACTCCAACTAATATATAAGAGTTACCTAGGGAAGATGGGAATGATCCAATGAAATCTAAGCCCCACACATCAAATATCTCCACCTCTATGATTTTTGAAAGTGGCATCTCATCTCCCTTAGAAATATTGCCCACTCTTTGGCACCTATCAAAATGCAATACAAAATCTTGAGCACCTTGAACAAGTTTGTCCAGTAGCATCCATACTCCAAATTGCGAGCAAGCATCTTGTTTACTCTATAGTGTCCTGCATAAACTGAACTATGATATTGAGTCAAAACATCAGTCATTTCATCTTTAGGGACACACTTGCGAATCAATTTGTCAATGCATATTTTATATAACATAGGTTTATCCCAAATATAGTGAGAGCACTGAAATAAGAAATGCTTCCTTTGTTGATGCGAGAGATTAGGGGGAAGAATACCATCTGAGAAATAATTGGCAATATCTGCAAACCAAGGAAGAAAAGGATTTTCTACCATCATTAAGGCCTTGTTACGAAAACGCTCTTCAATTTCCTTTTCCTCTTCATTTTGTACCTTTTAAAGTTTCAATAGGTGGTATGCTACAACATTTTCTACTCCTTTCTTATCCTTAATCTCAATGTTAAATTGTTGGAGCAAAAGCACCCATTGGATGAGCCTAGCTTTGGCATCCTTCTTTGCAAAGAGATAACATAGTGCTGCATGATATGTAAAAATAATAACTTATGAGCCCAAAAGATTAGAACGAAAATTTCACATACAAATACCACTGCAAGCAAGTCCTTCTCAGTAGTGGTGTAGTTTAATTATGCTCCCGTCAAGGTCTTGCTAGTGTAGTAAATTACATGTAGCCTCTTGTCCTTCTGCTGTCTGAGGACACAACTAATGGAATGGTCACTTGCATCACCTATGATCTCAAAGGGAAGTGACCAATCCAGTGATGTCAAAATAGGTGTTGTTGTAAATGCCTTCTTTAACCTGTTAAAAGCATCTAAACAATCATCCACAAAAGACACATCTTTAACTAACAAGTGAGTTAAGGGTATAGCAATAAGAGAAAAGTCTTTGATGAATCTTCTGTAGAACCCTGCATAACTAAGGAATGCTCGGATTCCCTTGATGTTGGTAGGAGGTGGGAGCTTTTTAATCACTTCAGTCTTAGCTTGATCTACCTCAATCCCTCTTCATGAGATCTTATGGCCTAAAATTACTCCCTCTTGGACCATAAAATGACACTTCTCCTGATTCAAAACTAAATGAGACTCCTCGCATCTTTGTAACACTCTGTCTAAATTAAACAAGTAATGACGAAAAGAGTCACCAAAAATAGAGAAGTCATCTATAAATACCTCCATGAAGTCTTCATTCGTATCCACAAAGATGACCATCATGCACCTTTGGAATATGGTTGGTGTATTGCATAGACCTAGACCAAAAGACATTCTCTTGTAAGCAAAATTCCTAAAAGGATAAGTGAAAGTAGTCTTCTCTTAGTCCCGTGGGTATATGAATACCTGATTGTACCTTGAATATTCATCAAGAAAATAATAAACAATATGGTAAACCACCCTTTAGTCATATTGAATTCAACCTGCTCATCACCAATTCTCAAAACCAGTTTTCCTTTATGCACATCACCTAATGCCCTCCCAGTATTCATAAAAGTTTTACCTAATTTCAATGGACAATTCCTATCTTCTTTAAAATCTAACTCAACAAAATCAACAGGAATTATAAATTTATCCACTTTAACTAGAACATCCCTACTACCGGAAATGGCCTCTTGATGGATTGATTCGCAAGTTGGATAAGTATGGATGTTGGCTTGACCTCTCCTAGCCGTAATTTCATGAAAATAGACAAAGGCATCAAGTTAATACTTACACCTAAATCACATTAGCATTTAGAAAATTCAAAATCACTAACAACATATGGAATAGTAAAACTCCTTGGATCTTGTAATTTTGAAGGCACTGTGTGCGATGATCGAACTACAGTTCTCCGTCAAGGTCACTTTCTGATTGTCCTCCCAAGTGCGTTTGTGTGTCAATATATCCTTGAGAAACTTAGCATACTTAGGAATACACTCCAATGCCTCTACCAAAGACAAATTAATCTGAAGCTTCTTCAACTTCTCCAAGAATTTGGAGAATTGAGTGTCTACTTGATGTTGTCTCACCCTATGAGATTGTGGAATCTTAGGTTTGTAGGGTGGAGCTAGCAGACATGGTTCTTTTTCTTCTACCTTCTCTTCTTTTATCTCTTTTCCTTTACCTTTCTCCTTTTGCTGGTTATTCTTTTTCACATGTGGCTCCTCCAATTGCTTGTCACTCTTAAATATGATCGCCTTGAGTTGTTCCTTTGGATTGGCCTCGGTGTTGCTTGGTAAGCTTCCTGCATTCTTAGAAGCCAAAACATTAGCAAGTTGACTGATTGAACCCAAGTTTTCTATATCAATTAGTGATAATTTCATGGATTCTATTATACTTCTTGGCTCTTATTTTCAGATTTTGTGATTAATTTAACTATTGAGTACTTGTCTTGAATTAATGTAGTTTGAGGGTAAAATTGTCACAAATAATTAGTAATTGTACTAAATTAATTTTCTTAGAACAATTGTTACTGTAAACTACTATTTTTCATTGTAGGAGATTCAAGAGGTAGAGCCAAGGAGTGAAGAACAAGAGCAAAAGTCAACAGGGTGCAACAACAAGTTCACCGCAGTGAAATCTGAATATCTACTGAAGAGACCTTTCGGGAAAAGTTCGCCACGACGAATATAATGTTTGCGCCACGGCGAAAGCTGAAGTTGACTGAATAAATCTTTTGGGAAAAGTTCGTCGCGGCGAAACCTTTGAATTGGCACAGACCTGGACCATTTTAGGCAAATTAACCGACTGTGCAACTCAATCCATTAACCCATTTTATGAAAAAGACCTATGTTAGGCTAATTTACAAAAAGGAGAGAGAGAGAGTCGACACCTCCAGACTATCATTCCATCATCTGATACAACTCCATCTTCATGCACACACCATCGTCTTCTCTCTTCCATACCATTTTCTTTTGCTTTCCATCGTCTATGGCAATCATGGTTGTTTCCAGTGGGTTCTCGGTTATGAAATCTCTTGGAGCTATACGTCGTTAGGCATCTCTCTTCTCTTGAAGATGTAGCAATGACTTGAGTTCAATGGGCTTAAAAGGGGAGTAGCTTAATCTATGCTTAGCTATGATTTATGAACTCTTAGGTTTAAGATTTGTAATTTGTAGTTGTATATTCTTGATTAGAGTTTAATAAAGTGTTGGATATTCAATGTGTGGTCGGGATTTGTTGATGTATAACTTTGAGCTTAAATATATGAAGTCTCATATATGTCTATTTGCGATCTTCTTGAATCTCTTTTATCTTGCATAGTTGTGTTTGATATTGAGTTGATTTGAGATCCTAAAGTGACTTGTTGCATTGACTTACCCACTACACACACTAAGGGCATTTAGCAAGGTCTTAAGAAATGGAGTTCATTGATTTAGACCTTGGACTTAAAGAGTTCTTTAAGGTTTACCATTTGAAACCTAGTGATTTCCACTCCCATCGAAATTGATTTCGAACTATGATCGCCAAAGGTCATTTTCAAGAGGATACTATCACCATTTGATCATTGTCTTTATCTTTCTATTTTTCCATTCCCAAAAATCTAAAAATACTTTTTACACATTTTTCTTACAATTCCATTTAATTTTGTTAAGGTTTCCAAAGATCAAAACCCCCTCCTTACTAATTTAGCTTGCATTTCATGACATATAGGTTAGCTTAGGTCCATTCGTTTAGGTTCCGATTAAGTGAGATGGCTTGAGGTTGCACCCTATATTGCAATCCTTGGATTATATTTTTAATTTAACCTCCAAGGGTAAGAACTAAGGTTCGAACCATTGATCTACCTGTACCTCCAAGTTGTGGATGGATGAAGTGTGGTTCTTTACAATCTAGTCAAACTTTGCCTCCATTCTCTTTTGACTCTCTTCTTATCTTCTTTGGCCTTCCTCTTGGCTTGAGAACCTTGAAGCCAATATGTCTATTAACTTGTTCATTTTGCTCTCCAAAGACCTAATTTGGTCTTCTTGAAACCTAAGAGGTCCTTGTGCTCTCACTTGGCCACTTGCATTGTTAGTATTTCACGAAAAATTTAGGTGGTTTTTCCACCCATGATTGTAAGTGTTAGAGTATGGATTGTTACCTCTTTGCAGCTGGCCTAAGTAATTCACTTATTCTATACCAGTTGCTCCCAGCAAGAAGCATTAAACTGTGCCATGGTTTTTCTGCCCATATAACTCACATTGTAATTAGATGGCCTTGATGGTGGATGAAGAAGCTCTTTGCTTATTGCTTAACTACTTTATGAGGGCAGTAATCTGTGCTTGCAAGGCTGTCATCGAGTCAATTAGAATCATCCCTTTTTACTCCTTATACCCTTGTTAACTTCTTTCATTTGATCACATGCAGCTGTTGCTCGCCAACTCTTGCAAGAGGTTATGAGCTACATTAATAGTTTTCCTAATCAAAGACCCTCTTATAGTTGTATCTATGGTCCCCCTTGTGTTTTGATTCACACTAATGTAGAATGTCTGCAAAAGGAACTCCCTTGGAAGGTTGTAGTAAGGGCAACTCCTTTGTAATTCCTTAAATCTCTCGCAGGCTTCATACAACAACTCACCATCACTTTGTTAAAAGTTTGTGATCTCCTTAATAATTCTTGTTGAAAACCTATAAAACTACACACTACTTTGAAGTATATGAGGAGTGTTGGCTTGATCTCAAAGTTATTGGCTTGAACCGTATGCCTTACAACTCCTTAAGCACTTATAAAGTCCATCAATGTCCTCTTAACTCCTTCTTAGTCTCCTTCTTCTGCCATATTCCTTTGTATTCTGTCTTGATTTCTTAACTCTCTTTTGTGCGTTGTAATGTTTGAAAACTCTTCTTTACTAAGCTTGTTAGACTTTCTCATGCTCCTTATGTTTATGCACTTGCAAATACGCAAGGAATAATATCAAACACTCTTAAATCAAAGCACCAAAACTAAACAAGATGCTAAACAAAACAATCCCTTGCAACGACGCCAAAAACTTGTTGATTGCCAAAAAAAACTACTTGTTTTATGCTAAAAATCACAAGTATACAGGTCGTTACTTGTAGTAAATAGTAGATATCATCCCACAAAGATTGTGCTTAGGCACCATTTAATTCAGGTTGTGCTTTGTTTAAGACTCAGATAAAATAATAAAAAGAAATAAAAACTGTACAAGTGAACACGGAAAGTAAATACGATTAATTGATTCAAGAATTTTAAAACAAAAATTTCAATAAAATAAATTTAAATTGAGCAGTCACACAGCTCATAATGGAAATTCATCAAGAGAGTTAATCAAGTTCTGAGAGAGGGAATTTTGATTACTCTCTGTCAAGTTATAACCATTAAACCCTAAATTGTAAATGCTAATCGAATTATGGAACTTGCAATCTCTTAATTCACAAATTACCCATAATTCTAATTAGTTCTAAAGCTCTCTAATAAACAATTGCGTCTTGCATGAGATCTCTATCCATGAAATTACTAGCTAGATTGTTAACGTGGTCAATTAGATCGCCTAACTCTCATTAATCTTTTCTAATCATTTTATCTGGCTCACCCTCTCGGTTTGTTACTGAAACATGCAAATATATTAATTAATCACAACACCCAAACCAATAAACCCAAAATAACTAAATCAACATTGTTGGTGCCTCTTATTTTATCCAAGGTAGAAATCCTTTCTTTAATTTTAATCCATAAAGTAAATGATAATCTTAAGATAAGAAGCTTGTTCCGTATAAGAGAATACTATTTCACAGTCATTACCTAATTCCTGATCACTTCCATATAAGATTTGTTTGTAAATAAGCCAGAGGGATGCTTAACCTAAATTACTTTCTCTTACGTCCTTTCTTGCTTTAATTATCTACAAGTTGGATCCTCTTATATAGTGCTCATAGAGACATTCCACCCAAAAGGGATTCATTTATTACTTTTTAGAGCCTCTCGATCAATATAACCTTGTTTATCAACTTTATAGATTTAACTCCCAAACCTTCTTCCATCTTGGGCATAAAAATTTCATTCTAGCTTAAATTTGCAAAAGACTTAAAGTATTCATTGCTAGTCTAAAGAAAATTCCTGAGAAGTTTGTCAATTTCCTTAAAAAGGTTCATAGGAAATATAATGTTAGAGGACTAATAAATGGATAAGTTACTAAGCATTGAATAAATTAGTTTTAACCCATTAGAAAAGGATAAACACTTAGATGTCCAAGCCCTAATTCTTTTCCTGATCATATCTAATAACCTTTGACAATCCAAATTTTAAGGGTATAAGAATACTTAGGTAGGTAAATGGAGGGGATTTCAATGATAAACTTGAGATGGAAGATAACAACTAAGCCAAGTTCAAAGCATCCACAAAAGTGATAATGTAGCACTTGTCCCTATTAATATGAAGCCTTGAACAAGCACTTAATTGCTCCAAAGATCTTATTAAGCAAGCCATTAAGGCTTCATCAACTTTACAGAAAAAAATAGATCATCAACAAAAGTAAGATGGGTGACGTCCAACATGTTATACTTCTTAAGATACTTAAAGCCACAATCAGTAAGCACTTTTTTCTGGATAATGAAATTAAGTACCTTAATGCATATGGTGAAGAGGGAAGTAGAAAGTGGATCACCTTGCATTAGCTCTATAAAACCCTTAATAAGTTCACTCTGATATAACTGACTCTTTTCGGTACTTGAATATTTCCCAAGAGTTCTGGTCCGTAACCCTTAATAAGTTCACTAACTTTCCCATTTATTAAAAAAATTAATGAATTTGTGGTCATGCAGTTCTCTGTAAGTATTTGAGTTCCTTGATTAGGGGTGAGCATTCGGGCCAATCGGGCCAAATTTGGACTATTCGGGTAAAACCCGAATTACCCGAATTTTTTTTTTGTATTACCCGGCCCGAACCCGAAGTTTTTATTACCTGAATTTTTTAGCCCGAACTCAAAATCGAAGTTACCCGGCCCGAACCCGAAATTTCATTTACCCGAACTTTTTGGCCCGAACTCGGACTTACCCGGCCCGAACCCGAATTTGCATTTACCCTAACAAAGTCACAATCACTGCCAAACAAAGTCCTTGGCAGTTTCTTTGCATTGCATTGCATGTAGATTAGTGACAAGGAAATCAGAATCAGATCACATGTTATCTCCAAGTATGAGAAGTAGTTGGAATCTTTGAAAGGTGGACGTTTAACCTCCATCGTGATAAATAGTGGAAACTCTTTTTTGGTGTTTGTACCTTCATTCGCGTGGTCTGATTAGATTTTATTCGGTTTAAATTTATAGATTCAAATAAAACTAATGGCACAGATTCACAAAGAAGAAGAAAAGAAACATACCCAAAAGACAACTCCTACAAAATTACAAATCGCAAGCGTTGAGAGAACAACAGAGAACTGATGTTTGCGGATGATGTTTCGCTTTTACGGAGCAAGGCAGAGATGCGACAACAGAGAACTGAGAAGTGAGAAAACAGAAGTTAGAAGAAAAATACCTAAAAGAAAACCCTAGAAATCGCAAGCGTTGAGAGAACAGAGAAGAACAAGAAGTTGGAGAAATGTTCAAATGGACTCCTTACCGTGACTGAGCACTGAGCACTGAGGAAGAAGACTGCGTGTGCGAGGCCGAGGAGTAGAGTAGGACTGCGTCTGCGATGATGTTTGCGGACTGCGATAGACGAAGACTGTCGAAGACGATAGTGGTGCGTGCGTGTGCGAGGAGTACTGGAGTCTGGAGTAGCCGAGCGGACTGCGATAGACGAAGAGTGTCGAAGACGATAGACGATAGTGGTGCGTGCGTAGACGAAGACGATAGACGAAGAGTGCGAGGAGGAGTACTGAGGAGTGTAGGACGATTTTGATTTTTGAGAAAAGTGGGAACCTAATTCGGGAGAGAGCCAGAGAGGGAGTTAAAACTTAAAAGGGGTATTCGGGTTATTCGGGTAACCCGAATTATTTTCGGAGTTACCCGAATAAACCCGAAAAAATTTCGGGTATAACCCGAAAAATAACTACTTACCCGAATTTGGACAATTCTTTACCCGAATTAATTCGAGCCGGGCCGGGTAATCGGGCCGGCCCGAATAATGCTCACCCCTAGCTGTACCTGCCAAAGATGACCTTAATTCAATCACGTTTTATTTTCATAACTTGTTTTTTATTAAAATTTGCAAGTGGTCCACTTTCTTGCACTAATAAACCAAGCGAACTCCATAAATGTTCACAACTAACATCATTTTCAATCACTTCATGCCTGTCATGGATCGAATAACTTTGACAAAACTTCTTGAAGGTCTCTCGTCTCTACCCTTCTATCTTCTTCTTCTTATGCCTGTTATCTTTGTCATCTTCAAGCTCTTCACCCCTAAAACTGAGCATCTTCCTCCGGGTCCTCGACCATGGCCTATCATAGGCAACATTCTGCAACTGGGAAAGATGCCTCACGTTTCATTGACAAGCTTTGCCAAAGAACACGGTCCGTTAATTTCTCTGAGGCTCGGAACTCGACTACTCGTTGTTGGGTCATCTCCAAGAGTGGCAACGGAGATTCTTAAAACCAACGATCGTTTGCTCTCAGGTAGATATGTACTTCAAGCAATTCCTGTGGAACATCGTGTGCTCGACCGCATAGCTATTATATGGGCATCTGAGTGTAACGAAGGTTGGAAATCTTTGCGAGCTCTGTGCAGGACCGAGCTTTTCTCGGCCAAAGCAATCGAGTCTCAGGCGGTTTTGAGAGAGAAGAAAGTGAGGGAGATGGTGGAGTTTTTGAGGACCAGAGAAGGGAAAGTTGTGAAGGTTGGTGAACTAGTGTTTGCGACTGTTTTTAACACAATGGGCAATCTTCTGTTCTCAAGGGACTTCGTCGATTATGGAGATGGAGGAGAGAGTAGCAGATTGAAGGGTATTGTGAGAAGGATGATAGAGCTAGGTGCTACTCCGAATATATGTGATTTTTATCCTGTGTTTTCTGGTTTGGATCCTCAAGGTCTGAAGAAGAAGATCTCAGATTGTATCAAAGAAATGTTTAGTACATGGGAAATTTTCATCAAGGAAAGAAGAGAAACTGAAAGATTTCATGCCCATAAATCCGATTTCTTGGATGTTTTCCTTGCAAATGGATTTGACGATGAACAAATCAATTGGCTGCTTCTTGTAAGAAACCAACCCTCTCTTCTCTTCTCTTTTCTGTTCATCAGAGAGATGATGCTGTTATCTAAACTTTGCTGCAGGAACTATTTACTGCGGGCACGGACACTGCTTCCACAACAGTGGAGTGGGCAATGGCAGAACTGATCAAGAACAAACAAGTCATGAAGAGAGTTCGTCAAGAGCTAGAGGAACAAATCAATGGAAACGCACTAAACGAGTCTCAAATCTCTCAGCTTCCTTACCTGAGTGCATGCGTGAAGGAAACATTGAGGTTACACCCACCTGCTCCTCTTCTATTGCCACACCGTGCCATTGAAGATTGCAAGGTCATGAACTATGAAATTCCAAGAGATACTCAACTATTTGTAAATGTTTGGGCTATTGGAAGAGACCCTCATGCTTGGGGAGAAGATCCATTGTCGTTTAGACCTGAAAGGTTTATTGGGTCAACAGATTTGGACTTCAAAGGCCAAGATTATGAGTTTCTGCCATTTGGTGCTGGAAGAAGAATCTGCCCAGGGCTACCAATGGCCGCCAAGCAAGTTCAGTTGATCTTAGCCTGTTTGATCCGTTCGTTTGATTGGTCTCTTCCAAATGGAGAGGATCATAGTAAGTTAGACATGAGTGAGAAGTTTGGAGTAACATTGCAGAAGGAAAAACCTCTGCTTCTTGTTCCTAACTAAAGAGACACATGTTCCAAAGTTGGTAATAATTCTGAAATTTCTGTTCCTTATCTCAATTCAGATATATGAATGATCATTTTACAACTGTCCAGGAGAACCAGGTGTTGACAAGTACGACACTAAAATATATATTGCTTGGAAATTTGTGTTCAAATTGATGAGGTATCAGAGACTAAAATATATATTGCCTCCAAATTTGTGTTCAAACGGACGAGGTATCAAGAGTTTAGATTTTCTGTCCAATATTACTCTCTTTTATTTTGGTTTATAGAATCTCAGCTATTTATTTTAAGGGACCCACGCGGGACCCATGTGAGACCCACATAAATAAATGACTAAGATTTATTGGACACAATAAGACACCATAATATTGGACAGAGGATCTGGACTCAGGTATCAGATACCTTATGACAGAGAAAAGATCAACTAAGAATAATTCAGAATGGAAGTCTAGCTACTAGCTAGTTGCTATCATCTTTTACAGGATTGGTTATTGTTTTCTGCAACTTGATTCAGGATTAGTTCACTTGTTTGTTTTGTTGCGAATCTTGCGATTAATCAGCCTGTCCAGAATAGATTTGTCAAGAATCTCCAGGTTTTTAATCAAACAAGCTTTCCAGGGTTGCTCTATCTCATAGTCCCTTCTCTTCTTCTTCTTATGTTCTTGATCCAACTAAGAAACATAGCGTCTTCATCTTCTAAATGACGTGCTCTTCCATCAGGTCCCAAGCCATGGTCTGTTATTGGTAACATTCTCGAGCTGGCTAACTACCTTGATTTTCTTCCCCTTTTGAAGCTCAACATTCGTCTTAAAAATCTTAAATGCTTCCAAAGATTCAGAT
>JANZXV010000007.1:23161164-23172474 GCA_027576455.1 Erythroxylum roigii
CCTATTACTGGGCTGTTAATGCCTGGGCTTGAAGTTGGGCCTCACTGGGCCGGGCCTCACTAGGCCGACCCGACCACAAATGTTATTTGCAAAATTAATTATTGTTTTGTAGTCACTTCAATTCAATGACAGATAATCTTGTTTGTCCCTATTGCTACTAAAGTCCCTACTACTAAACTGTCACTAGTCACCCAAATTTAGGGACGAAACCTGTGATCCGTCACTATACACTTGAATTTAAGGATGAATTTCATTGGTCATCCCTATTGTTACTGACACTCTCCTCAACCGTTGCTATAACCTTCATTTAGTAACAATCTTTCTATGTGTCACTAATAGTAGGCGTCACTATATGTCAACTTTTTTGTAGTGCCTACTTCGTCTCTTATAAAATAAACTTGATCGAAGTCTCTTATTCTCCTTTCCCTAGCTCTCACTAACTTAAAAATGTCATTTTCTCCATCTTTAGTTTCCAATCTTTGGTATACTTTTTTGTAAGCTCTGCTTTTAGCTACTATGATTTTCTTCTTTACCACTTTTTTCGCTATATTGTGCATTACTCTATTAGTTACTCTCTATCTTTATGATGATATCTAATAGAGCTTTGTTGGTACCCATTTTGATCTGAACCTTTTCTTGTACGTCTTCATTCAACCACCAAGACTTCATCTTATTACCTTTAGGCCCTTTAGAATCCTAAGATCTCTCTAATTCTCTTTCTTAAAAAAGTTGCTACCCTCTCCCATATCTTATTAGCATCTCCTACCAATTTTCATTCATCTCCATAAATTACTTTATCGTTAAGTTGTTTCACCTAGTCTCCTTTTAGATTCTGCAATTTGGTTCTGGTACACCTACTATGACTTCTCTTCTTCCTCCAGCTCTTAATTAATATATCCAAAACTATCAGTCCATAGTGGGTTAACAAGCACGCACTCGGTATCACTTTACAATCCTTGCATCTAGGTCGATCACTTCGCCTTCTAAATATGAATTTGTACAAAATTTCAATTAACTTTTTATTTTATTCAGATTGCCAGATATGGACCTACGATACAGGTCAGCAATCCAAAGACTTAGTGATGAGATTGATCAATGAAAAAACCTAAACCATTACAAGCAAAATTATTTCATGGGCTTATAAGAATCTATCATTTATTTAAAAATAGATACTTTATATCATTTAAAAAGTAATAAATTAAATCATCTCTAGCATTTTAAGATTTGTTCAATATAGTAACAAAATTTTTTAAAATTTTTATTTGCTAACTAATCTTTTAAATTTTATATAAATTACGTCCAAGTTGTTTTTACTGATGAGGAAACACTAATACCACGTGTATATTGATCAAATACTACATGTATGTTGATCCATTAATTAAATCAACAAAAAGAATATTTGGCTAGATTTCTATAAATTTTGAAATATTAATCATTAAAATAATTTTTAAAAAAGTTTGACAATAAATTAAAAAATTTGTAAAAGATTAAACAATATCTTTAGAAACTAATAACTACAAAATTTATCAAATATAGAATAAAATCTTCTTGCTATCTTTACAGACTTCAGAGTTACCTCTTCTTTAGTTACTTGCACATTGTTTTTTTTCATCCGTCTTAATATTCTTACTGCACAAATTCAAATATCTAAACATCACTTCTTTTTTAATTAGGGTCCCATTGGACATTCAGTTGTGTTAACTAAATAGGACTTGGGTTCGAGCCAACCTTCCAGCCCAAACTAAAATTTTTGAGCCGAGCTCTAGAATTTGGTCAAACTTATATTTCGTTTCCTAAATTTGATTGAGATATTTAAAACAATCTTACAACTTGATGAATTAGTTTTAAGACATAAGGTTTTCCTACAATAATAGGTTGCTCAAAAGGATCTCCTGTTCTTCCATCAAATATTTTATTTTTCCCAAATACTCGGGTTCAAATACTCATAGATTTGTTGTTTGTTTACTGATTTCATATAATTCAGAAAACACTAGTTTTCTCAAAGCCTCTTATTCATATCTCTCTTCAAAAGGTGTTATTTGATAATGCCTATCTAAAAAAGTAAAAAACTTTTCACTAATCCGAGTGAGCATTCAAATAGTCACTATAGACACATTTACTAAATTGACATGTCGAAGGAATTAATGTTGGATTTATTAGATCCTTAACAATTCATGCCAAGCTTGGTTATCAATGTGCTTTAAAAAGCTCATTTTATGAAATATTTGAGGAATTAAAAAAAGTAAAGCTATCGTTTGAAACAATTTTCAAAAATAAAAAATCAGTATCGTCCCAAAGATAGCAATGAGTCGAGCTTGAGATTAGACATGTCTATATGACCTAATTCAGCTCATTATTATCTAAAATTGTATTAAATATCTCAATCAAATTTAAATTATGCTATGCAAGTTTGACTAAAATTTAAATTAAATTTAAGCCACGATACAATCCGACTCATTTTTATTGTCATCTATATTACGCAACTTGGTTATATGAATGTCAATCCAGCCTAACCCGATTGTTTTCCAGGATGATCAGGCTATGGGCCAGAGCATGGATTGACCCATAGCCTAAGCCTAACCGGAACGACATAAATGACATTATTTTTTATTTTTTAAAAAATATTAAAAATAGGATGAGTCAAGCTACGTACTGTTCTGACTTCTGCCCATAATCGGGTCGCCTAACCTAAGGATCGGAGCGGGTAGGAGTGACATGAGCCGTTGAAATCCCTACTTGGTTATTAAATGATTGATCTCTCAATGCCACGACACGACACGACACTTCCACATCGTACATTCATCTGTGTCTCTTTGGTCTCACTCGCCCACTTTTACGGAGCACCGAGATGCAAAGATATTTATGATCCTTCACGTACGCTTCAGAAAGCTATAGCTGTACATTAGTCCCTACGTTTGTCAGTTCCAATTTAGTTCCCATTAAGTGTAGTTAAATGCTGAATAATTGAGACCTCTCCTACTGTGTTCTTTTTGCTGGGCACTCCTTAAATGTTGTGAACCTCAATTAGTGATCGTCGTATCTCTCTCTTTCTGCATAACAACCTCAAAGATATTACTCCTGTTGTGATGTTGACTACAATTTAATTAATTAGTGATCGTCGTATCTCTCTCTTTCTGCATAACAACCTCAAAGATATAAATCAATTAAAAAAAAGTGACGTAGAACCGTCCTAAAATGCAATTGAATGACACATAAAGAGCAAACCATTCATGCCCGTTCTAATTGCATACCTTATTAACCAACTAAACCCCACAGAGTTGAGTTTATATTGAAATTACAATCGTTTAGGAACAAGAAGTAAAGGCTGTTCCTTCTGAACTGTTATTCCAAACTTATCGTTCATGTCTAAGTTTGCAGGATCTTCATTGTTTGGAAGAGACCAACCAAAGGAATGCAGCAATGTGGCTAAAATCAATGGAACTTGCCTTGCAGCCATTGGTAGTCCTGGACAAATTCTTCTTCCTCCACCAAAAGGGACTAGCTCAAAATGCTGACCCTTAAAGTCCAAACTTGTGCCGAGAAATCTTTCTGGTTTAAACGATAAAGGGTCTTCCCAGACTGAAGGATCACGCCCCATTGCCCAGACATTGACTAGTACTTGAGAGTTCTTTGGAACAGTATAACCCATAATTTCGCAGGTCTCAGCTGCAACACGTGGAAGGAGAAATGGTACAGGTGGATGCAATCTCAGTGTTTCCTTCAAGCATGCATTTAGGTATGGAAGTTGAGAGACATGAGATTCTTTTGTTGGGTTCGTTTTAATTTCTGCTTTTAGTTCTTGGCAAGCTCTCTTCATGGCTTCTTTGTTCTTGAGCAGTTCAGCCATTGCCCACTCCACAATTGAGGTAGTTGTGTCTGTTCCTGCGATGAAGAGCTCCTGCAGAAAGTTGAAGTTCATTGATGAGTTGACATAAAATATGAAAATTAATGGAAGAAGAGCACAGAGGGACGGACACAGAGAAAAAGTTGTTTAATTGCTTACAAGAAACAACCAGTTAATTTTTTCGTCTTCAAATCCATTAGCAATAAAAACATCCAAGAAATCAGCTTTCGAAGAGTCCGATACTTGCGTCTCTCTTCTTCTTTTAACGTCCAGCTCCCATGTTGCAAACAACTCATGGGCGCATTTTGACAGTTTCCTTCTTAAACCCTGAGGATCCAACCAAGCAATTTTAGAATAAAAATCTGCAATGTTTGGTGCAGCAAACAACTCCACTATCTTCCATACAAGATCCTTCAATCCGCTGGCTGCATCTTCATTTCTGTAAGTAATAACGTCCCTCGAAAACAGAAGATTACCTAGTATGTTAAAAACGGTAGCAAACACTGCCTCTGCAACATTAACAACAGACCCTTCTCTACTTCTTAGGAACTCCACCAACTCGCCCACTTTCTTCTCTCGTAACATGGCCTGTGACTCGACAGCTTTGACAGAGAACAATTCAGTCCTGCAAAGGGCTCTTAAGAACTTCCATTCTTCCGTGCACTCGGAGGTCCAAGCAATGGCTACGCTGTTAAGAATATGAGGCTCGAAAGGAGTTGCTTTCGGTACCTTCCTACCAGAAAGCAAACGATCTTGGGTTTTCATAATTTCAGTTGCAGCCATTGGAGAAGACGCAACAACGACAAGTTGGGTGCCTAGTCTAAGTGAAATCAAAGGGCCATGAACTTTGGCGAGGGTTGCTAATGAAACATGAAGCTTCTGCCCCAGCTGAAGAATGTTTCCTACAACAGGCCATGGTTTGGGACCTGGTGGAAGCCGCCGTGTCTTGGAAAATGGAAACAAAACATAGATAACAAGTAGAAAAAGAAGAAGAAGAAGAACAGGTGGTATCAAGAGATTTAGAAAAACAGTAAAATCCACTTGGTCCATTTCCAATTGGGATATTTTGGCATGAAGGAAAGATTAAGCTTTGCCCTTATTTATAAGATTTGGAAGCAAACATCAAGTGCACTTATCCGATTGCCACCATGCTCATTCGTGGACCTTTGTGTTCCTTGTAAGATAGTTCTAACTTTGGGCCGTAAATACAATAGAGAAAGAGACAGCAGGGTCGACATCAAAAGAAACAGTTTAGCTTCAAAATTTATGACCCAAAGAAGTAAAGGTAAGTCGCGAGCATAGATGCGGTGTTTTGGGAGCTCGAAAGAGGTGTTGATCTTTTAAAAGGAGATAAGTCATCACTTTGCAACTCATTGCATGATATTGTTAATTCTTCGCTAATTCCTTCGACTATTGAGCAATCTACATGTGAAAAAAATGAAGTTTGTGACCAAACACACATTGGAGGTAATCAAATACAATATGATAATGATGAGCTATATGAACCATATCTAGATAATTTTGAAGGCATATCTATAAGGATAATGAGCAGGAGGAGCAATTCGATCCAACAGTTGATAAAACACAACTTTGAAGGTCAATAAGGGAGAAAAGACCTTATACAAAGTATCCAAGTTTTGACTACCTGTTGACTACTGCTGAGAGGGAGCTTGAGAATGTGCAAGAGGTTGCATCTTGGAAGCCAGAGCTCTCTGGCTCGCAACTATAAAGGAAAAGATGGAATCTCTAAAGAAGAATAATACATATGAGCTTGTAAAGCTTTCAAAACGCAAGAAGGCATTGCGTTCAAGATAAAAAGAGATGGTAACAAGATAGTAAAGCATAATGCAAAACTAGTAGTAAAAAGACTTAGGTAAAAGAAGGGTATAAATTTTAATGAAATTTTTTCACCAATAGTCAAGATGACCTCAATCTGAACATTTTTTTGTCTAACTTCCTGTATAAATCTTAAACTCAAACAATTGGATGTTAAAATATCCTTGTGAGATTTGGAAGAAAATATATATATGGAACAGTCAAAGTTAAGGGCAAAGAAAATATGATCAGCAAGTTGAAGAAAAGCTTATGTGGGTTAAAACAAGATCCAAAGTAGTGATATCAAAAGTATAATTCCTTTATGATAGATTGTGATTACCAACAAACTTATGTCTATTGTTGTATATATTTCAAGAAGTTCTGAGAGAGAACTTCATCATTCTTCTTCTTTATGTTAATGATATGTTGATTGTAGATCAAGACGTTGGTAGAATCCAAAAGTTAAAGAAGGATTTGTAGAAAATTTTTATATGAAATAATTGGGAACTGCAAAGCAGATTTTAGACATGGAGATACCTCGGGGCCTAAACAATAGTAGATTATAGTTATCTCAGGAGGGATATATTGAACGGGTGTTAGAAAGGTTCAATGTGAAACATATTAAGCTAGTTAACACGCCATTGTCATCTCACTTTAAAACGAGTAAGTGTGCACATCCCTCAACATAAAAGGAGAAAGATGGTATGTCCTTTGTTCCATACTCATCTGCAATGGGGTCTTTATGTATGCAACGATGTGCACAAAGTTAGATATTGCTCAGACTATTAAGATAGTGAGTAAATTCTTGTCAAATTCAAGGAAGGTTCATTAGGAAACTGTGAAATATAATCTAAGATAATTAAAAGGCACGTCAAAATGAAGTTTGTGCTTTAGTGATGATGAGCCAAATCTAGAAGGTTTTATGGATGCAAATATAGTTGGAGATCTAGATGGAAGAAAATATGTTTTAGGTTTTCTATTCAAGTTTGCGGAGGGAGTCATTTTATGACAATCTAAGCCAACAAAAGTGTGTGGCTTTATTTACAACTGAAGCAGAGTATATAGTTACAGTGGAAGTTTGAAAGAAGACGCTCTAACTGAAAAGGTTCCTTCAAGAGTTGAATGTGAAGCAAGAAGACTATGTAGTATTTTTTTTATAATCAAGGTGCTGTTGACTTAAGAAAAAATTATTATGTATCATCCCTACACAAAGCACATAGATGTTAAATATCATTGGTTGAGGTCTGAGATTGAAGAGCGACAATTAATGTTGAAGAAGGTTCATATAGATTTGAATGATGCTAATTTGTTGACTAAAGTGGTTCACAAAAAGGGTTAAGGAATGTGTGAAGAGTGAAGACATACACGATCGTGTACACACTCACTCATGTGAATGACATACACAACCGCGTGAGGCGATCATGCAACTTTCTATAACCATGTACATCTACGATTAAGGTAGTGTTGGTCGTGTAAGTGACCATATATGATTTAGAAAAAACTATTTTGTGAAATAAAAGAGAAAAATACATAGGTTTTTTGTAGAAGTGTGGGTATAACTTCCAAAAGAGAGGGAAAAAATAAAGAAGGCAAATAGTGTTGTATTCTCATCTTTTTTTTTTATTTTTGGGATTTATTTAGTGTTTGATGATTGTTACATCAACTTTGATTTTCAACCTTAAAATTTTGTGAGACAACTTGTTATCATGGGATAAGAGATCAACTTGTGCAAATGTTTGTTGAGTTTAGTGAATTTGTTTGTCAGTTTCGATCATAAATTTTTTCTCTGCACTAGAGAGTTTTCTATGTAAATTTTGGTATTTATTTTATCGTTAAATTTCTTATTTTGACATTGATTTGCTAGCGCAAGTTAAAGAGTATTTTTATTGTCGATATTTAATTGATCTTTTAAAGAGTTGTGTTATTGTCTCCCAACGCTAACTAATCGATTAAAGCTTAAGTTAATTTATAATAGGTTTTGGACATTTTAGTAATATAATTAAAATTAAATTTTAATTTTAATTAAACTTTAATTAAAATTATGAATAATTTTAATTAAATACCAATTATACATAAGTAAGATCCTATATGTCATATTGATTCTTGTTTATCAAATATCTCATATTTAAACAAAAAGTTTTTCAAACTTGACAGTAAATTCCAACTTGATTAAAATATGTTTACTCTCTTCAACCTATTTTTTAGGCGAGATATATTATATTCCCAAATATGTTGGTAATGAACTTACTTTCATCTCTCTAAAATGTCCAATTTAAACTATAATTCCAATTGTTAAAACAATTTTAATTGGGCCTAAAATTGTATTATTTACAAACTAATTTCTTAAATATTCAATTTTATTTATTTTTAAATTCAATTAATCAAGTAGAACTCATGTTACACATTTTAGTTCCTTGAACATATCGACTGACACAAACTTTGACACATTTGTATTGTAATTTGTAAATCATTTCCTTCTTCGAAAATTTTTTGGTTACATCAACAAATTATATTTTATCTTATGTCTTTATCACATCTTTTCAAAAAGGAAATATATAAATGTTGTATATCTCATGGGCCTTATTTTGATAAGGAGAGAATTCGTATTAATTATTTTTTAAATAGAAGGTTAAGTAATCGGTGTATGACCATACGAAGCAATCCCTTACTTTCAAAGATTTCCTTTTTTGTCGTAGATATATAAACGTTAAAAATGGTTTACCCACTAAGTGCATATTGAAATGTGTATTATGTAAAACAAAAGGGCTTTTAATTGTATAAATAAAAAACATATTAATTTATTAATTATTACTTATTAGTTATTAATATGAATTATGAATAATTTAATTTAATATATTAATGCAACTGAATGAGACATGAAGACTTGAAAAACCCAAAAGGGTAGTCGTTTCAAAAGCTTTTAGATTCGTTTCTAGCAAATAAAAAAATTAAAAAATTAAGACAACCAAAAATAAATCAACATTGGAATTTGATAACGCAGTTCAGTACACCTTGTCTACATCTGTGGGGTCCTCACCTAATTTAATAACTTTCGCCGAAGTACAATAGATTTACCCAAGGCTTTATTGAGCCGACACCATTCAGTCCTCGACACTATCTCTCATCCTCACTTCCCGTTAAAGAATTTCACACCCAATAGTATGACTGTCTCGTACTAACCTCAACAGAGGATTTTCTCAACACTCTTTTTAATTAAAAGACAAAAAAATAATTGAAATATTTAATCAACTAAGAACTGAATGACAATATACTTGAGATAAAAGAAAATAACAACTTCCTACGAAGTTCAGCTGCACTGAAATAAATCTAGAAGTCGTCACAACAATAATGGGCTGATTCACTCATAACTCATAATCAAGTCACAAAAACTTCTGCAAAAATCATAGCTGCAAAAATTCCCAATCAACAACAACACATCAATGAAAACGCAACACAAAACTATTCAGCTCAGGTGACATGATCAACAGAAACTCCAGCACAAAGATAACCAACTGAATCTCGCAATTCCCAAAGGAAAATTACAGCTGCACTCACAAACCCGTTAACCACATACAATCATGAAAAGTGCAACACACATACTCAGCTTGGATTGCGTGAAAAAAACCCAATAGAGAACCAGACACCATAGGTTACGTTATCCACACAAGAATCAAGAGAACCCCATATGTTTTTTATGCACATTCAAGAAGGACAAGTCTTGGTTCAACAAACAATTAAACCACCATTGTATATATCCAACGAAAAAGAATAAGTGCACCTTCAGCTATATATACGAGAGATATTCAATTAAGGCCCATATCAAGATAACTAGCAAGGGACGTAGAGAGGTAGATGTCTTCTGGGCTCGCCCAAGACACTAATAAGCTCAAGCTCCAATCTTTTTGGTCCTGTAAAGTCCACCAAAAAATTCTCCAAATACCAATCCAAAAAACATGACATTAGCTGCTGAAAATTCCTTCTTTACCAACATGATATATCACACCTCCACTCAAGATACACTTCAAACCAAGATAAGCTCAAGATAGACTTCAAATCAAGATAGGATTCTTTTTCAACTATAATATTATCCCCAATAACTTTTGAATCCAAGTCATTATCTAATTAATATCTTATATGTCCAATTAAAACATAATGTCAAAAATAATTATTTAAATATATAACATATATCTTAATAATTTCCCCCTTTTTGGCATTGTTTGTCATAAATATGAAACTCCCCTTAAATAACATAATTGGACATATAAATCAAATGCACAATCCATATGACAAATACCCCCCTTAATCAAGCATCAAGTTTCAAAGAATATCACAATTTATCCAATCATCCAAATTTATCCACCTTGGAAAAAAAATATGCCAAAAAGTAAGACGAATAGTCACACATGTACCTTAAAATCTCCCCCTGAATTGAACATTTACTATCAACAATTTGATGTCTCCCCATTGGGACAAAACAGTATCAAAATGCATAATTATATCAGCGGAAGACTTATAAGCACGCCAAGAAGAAAAATTACCACCATTCAAAACACTAAGAGATATACTCGAAAGGGAGAGAAATCCATACCAAAGAGAGAGCTGAGGAGTCGTCGGTGGAGCCAAATAGAAGTCACAATGCAAACTACTAAAAAGATGAGACGACTATAGCAATATAAAAACTAAGAACTAAAGAAGATTTTTTTTATGTTTTCTCTTTTTTTAAACAAAACAAAAAATACTTCAAAATTGTAAAGCACACAGTCCCTGTGCCTCTCGAAGAAATTCAAACTCGGTCTTTTTTTTGGCTCGAATGAAGATGTGTAACACAAGTAGCCTGCAAGTTCTCGATAATCAACCCTTTTTCTTTCTCTTGTTTTTCTTCTTTCATTGACATCTCCAATGACATTTTCTACTGGGTGATTTCTTCGGATTCAAGATGACGAATCTCGGTTCAAATCAGCTTCTAGTGTTTTGGGTGATTCATCATCCGAAGTAACTAAAAGTTCTTCAATTCGCGCAGTTACTTCCTCTGCAGCAACTAACTACAGATCAACTCCTGCAGTTACTTCCTCAGCAACAACTAACTGCAGATCTAGGCAATTCTTCAATCGTGTCTCTTTGCTTGTTTGGGCTGGTTCAGATGGTTGATTACGTTGATTTTCTTTTGCCACTTGACTATTCAACAAAGATAAATCGTCTATCACAACATTTATGGACCCTTGCACTTTCTTTGTTCTTTGGTTATACACTCGGTAAGCTTTACTATAAGTTGAATAGCCAATAAAAATAACTTTATCACTTTTGCTTTTGAATTTTCCAAGCTGCTTTCCCATTTGATTTTGCTTCTTTGTTCATTTTGGCTAAATCCTTCACAGCCTCCAATTTTGTCAATTTGCTAATGAGATCAAAATTTACATGCCCAAGCCTTTAATGCCATAAATCAATGTTATTCTCATGAGTAACTGACTTATACATAGTGTTAAGTCATCTATTTGCACTTATTTTAAACTTAATTATCTTTAATGTGTTGAAATTATTATATGAAATTAATGGAATTATCTTATAATTATTTATAGATGATTTTCAACACCTTAGAGACGAAATTGAATCAAAAAGATGCAAAAGAATGAAGAAAATCCGAAATTTCAAAT
>JANZXV010000007.1:23191230-23203532 GCA_027576455.1 Erythroxylum roigii
TAAATAAATTTATTTAACTAAAAGTAATATATCTTTAAGTTTTATCTAAAATGTAATTATTATTAGTGATAAAAATACAACTATATTAATATTGACAACCAAACATGTTTTTGTTTGTATTTGAAAGAAAAACAGAAACAAAAAAACTGAAAACGGAAACCGAAAACCGAAAACCGAAAAATACAACAGAAAAACAGAAGTAGAACCAAACGGCCCCTTAAGATTTTCCTAATTACCACAACATGGGAAGTGGAACAAGCCTTATTAAAGAAGAGGAATGCGATTATATTAGCTATCGGAGCATAAGGTTATAGGAGATGGTCTCTATTTTTATATCAGACAATCATGGTAGGATATAAAAAAGATCAAATTGGAGATAGTTCTCCAAAGCATTAAGGTTCGTCAACTCAATAATCACGTTGGTTTATGATTATTTTAGATTCTACTTACCGATTACAACGGTTAGTCCTTGCAATTTAGTGATAAGATATGCAATTAGCTACTGATTATTCTATCATATTGGTGCATCCACTCCTTTTTCCTATAGTCAACTCGTGACCCCATTGAAGCTAATCACTTGTATTAATTGGTCAATCTCATCAAGGGAAAGAAAATTGAAATGAAAACATTATCTATAGATTTATGATTTCACAAGAACGAAAATTGAAATGAAAGCTACTAAAAACATACCACGAACTAGCGAGGGGATTAATCATTGGGTCCGCCGGTGAATACCCTAGTCTAAGATTAAAAAAAGAAGTTGTCAAAATGACCAATATAATTTTGTTTTTAAATAAATATATTTATCCTCAAACCATATTATCAAGTTTCATTAGCAAGCATCAAATGACATAATTTAATAGTCCCACTTGGTCAATTAAAAATTAAACTTACAGTCAACAGAGTCAAGAAGTTACACTCATTAAAATTAGCAAATAGCTGGTCAATTGAAATGGACTAAACAGTTGTGAATTGTGATGCACCATATTATTATTTTACAATGTCTATCTCAACCTGTTCATAAAAAAAGTCCATATATAGCACCAAATAGGTGCATATATAGCACCAAATAGGTGCTTAATCAAAGAGGGTTTGTCGGTGAACGGTGAGATACTAAACACATCGTGCATTGTTATTTTTCTAACCTTATTCGCCACATTTACCGGCACAGTGTCTACTTGGAACCAACCCTAACACATACTAATTAAGTAATTAGGTACTAAGTAGTAAGCCTCCCCTAAATCTCACTTGTCCAATACTAGAAACACCCTTCTTGTTTTAGTTATATATTCAATGCTAAGTTGGCTTTCGTTTAGACTCATAACCCACATGATCAACTTTGATTCAGAACCTGTTCTTCTTCAACCTAATTGATTGTATAAATATTGGTAAGAGCGAGAAGAGAGCGTCATCAACTCCTGACCAGCACAACCATGGCTAGTTGCACACAATACCATGCCACATCCAAGCCCCAAAAGCCTCAAATAACACCACCTTTCTGTTTCAAAAACGCCAGCTTCTGTTCCTTAGCTCTGATCCTCTTTCTCTGCACTTTCTCTTACTTGTTCGGAGTCTGGCAACACGGCGGCAATATCACCCTCCGGACAAGAACTGCGACTCAGACTGCGAACACGGTCGTGTCATTCCCATGTAACCCCTCCTCAAATGGGAAAGACGAGAAATTAGAGAAATCCCTCGATTTCTCGTCCCACCACGTCGCGGATGATGACACCACAGTGTTATCTTCAGAGACCAAGGCCTACCCTCCATGCAACGTGAGCTTAAGCGAGTACACCCCATGTGAGGACGCGAAAAGATCACTGAAATTCAAGCGGCGCCGCCTGATATACCGAGAACGGCACTGCCCTGCAAAAGACGAGGTTCTCAAGTGCCGTATTCCGGCGCCGCACGGCTATAAGAGCCCATTCCGCTGGCCTAAAAGCAGAGACTACGCGTGGTACGCGAACGTCCCACACAAACATCTAACGGTGGAGAAAGCCGTGCAGAACTGGATCAGGTACGAGGGCGAACGGTTCAAGTTTCCCGGCGGCGGAACTATGTTTCCGAATGGCGCTGACGCTTATATCGACGACATCGGAAAGTTGATGAATCTCAAAGATGGGTCCATAAGAACTGCGGTTGATACTGGTTGTGGGGTAAGTTTATTTCTTAATTAATTATACGTTCCCATATTTATTTATTTATTTCTAATTAAAGTATAATCTCTAATAGATATTGATGCCCTTTTTGTTAATTCTTGAACTTAATTGGGTTTTCTTTTCTTTCTTTGTTTTGAAGTTTACTAATTTGAATTAATATTTTTATTATTATGGTAATTTTTTTGTGGGATTTCTTAATAATGGAAGTTTAAGATATTATGTTGATATAATTTCAAAAAAAAAAGATATTATGTTGATATTGATTTTATAATAATGAAGGAAACCAAAAATTTTTAATGAAAAATAAGCATTAATATGGAAAGATTATCGGCAATTGGATCTAATTTATGAAATATTTGTATTTTCGAGAAGGAAATTTTCGGTTTTTCTGACTATTAACTATTTGTTGATGATATGTAATAGTATTAAAATGATAATCACACTTTGGGGAATTTATACTTAAGAGTGCGAATTTTCTGATTAACTTACGCAGGTGGCGAGCTGGGGAGCTTATCTTCTGTCAAGAAACATCTTGACAATGTCGTTTGCTCCAAGAGACACACATGAAGCTCAGGTTCAATTCGCACTGGAACGTGGAGTTCCTGCTCTGATCGGTGTTATAGCCTCAAAGAGACTTCCTTACCCGTCGAGAGCTTTCGACATGGCACATTGCTCTCGCTGCCTAATTCCCTGGGCTGAGTCAGGTACATATATATTATATGTATATATATATATCTGTGTGTGTGCATGTGTGTATGTGTGTATGTGTAATCTCCGGACTAAGACCATGTTTGTAATAAACTTAATGAACAGATGGGCAGTACTTGATTGAAGTAGATAGAATTCTACGGCCTGGAGGGTACTGGATACTTTCAGGTCCTCCGATTAACTGGAGAAAGTACTGGAAAGGTTGGGAGAGAACGAAAGAGGACCTGAGTGATGAACAGACTAGAATCGAAAATGTGGCCAAGAGTTTGTGTTGGAAGAAGTTTGTAGAGAAAGGTGATATTGCTATTTGGCAAAAGCCACTCAATCACTTGAATTGTAAAGTTAACAGGAAGATTACGCAGAACCCACCACTGTGTCCTGCTCAGGATCCTGATAAAGCTTGGTACATCTTCGTTTCTCTAAAATTTTGCTTGTTTCGTGTGCTTGTCCAGTGATTGATTCGTGATACTACAATTTTCAGGTACACGAATCTGGAGACGTGTTTGACGAATTTGCCTGAAGTATCGAGGAATCAAGAAGTCGCAGGTGGTAAGTTGGTCAAGTGGCCTGAGAGATTGAATGCTATCCCGCCTAGAATTAGCAGAGGAACAGTGGAAGGAGTGACGGCAGAAACTTTCCAGGAAGATATACAACTTTGGAACAGGAGATTGTCTTATTACAAAACGGTCAACAACCAGTTGGGACAACCTGGAAGGTATCGAAACTTTTTGGACATGAACGCTTACTTGGGTGGATTCGCTGCAGCTCTTGTTGATGACCCAGTTTGGGTAATGAATGTTGTTCCTGTCCAAACCAAAGTCAACACGCTTGGAGTAATCTACGAACGAGGGTTGATTGGAACTTATCAGGATTGGTAAATCTAACACTCCAAAAAAGAAAATATCTTATCGGTTAACGTTTTCAACTTGGTTCTTACAGTTTATTTCGTTTCCATCAACCTTAACCACAGGTGTGAAGCAATGTCTACATATCCAAGAACATACGATCTGATCCATGCTGATTCAGTCTTCAGCTTGTACGAGAGCAGGTGACAATAATTTAATCGAACTTTGTGGATCAATAGCACAGAAAAACACACGGTCACATGTGGTCTCACCGCATAATAAGTTTACAAATCCTGACGTGCATTTATTGTTCTTGCTTTGTTACAGATGTGAAATGGAAGACATTCTGCTCGAGATGGATAGAGTGCTGAGGCCTGAAGGAAGTGTGATCATCAGAGATGAAGTTGATCTTTTGGTGAAGATTAAGAGAATAACTGATGCATTGAACTGGGATAGTCAGATTGTTGATCATGAAGATGGACCTCTTGAGAGACAGAAGCTACTTTTTGCAGTGAAATCCTACTGGGCAGCTCCTGCTGATTCAGATCATAGCAGAATTAAAACTTCTTAAGGAAGTTGATGTATTATTTTCCGTTTTCTTTTTCTTGCTTCATATTTTGTTTAGCTATTTTTTCTTTTTGGTCCTTGATCTTTGATGATTCTTTCTTAGGTTAGTGAAAGGCAACAATACAGAGGGACATTCATACTATTGATCGTAAAATCTGAACCTGAACTCAGCATAAATCTTGGTTAACTAGGATAGAGACCAGGTGACACTTAACCTAGCAGATTGTGATAAATCAGCTTAAAGCTTTTGAGTTGGATTTTGGGGTACTTCCTTTTGCTCATTTGTATTAAATGTTATCATTATAATTGGTTTCTCCTATAAAAAGCCTTCTTTTAGTGTTTTTATTATCAATTTTATTTTAGCTGATCAGTCGAAAAAATTTAATATAAGTAAGAATAATTTTTTCCTTGACCTAAAAATCCTGTAATCTTATTATAACTTAACATTCTTAAAGTTCGATTTATGTTAAAAAATTATGAAATTTTGGTTTCAAAATTTTAAAAAATATATAATACCACAATTTAATTGATTAATTTGTTTACCATTCACACACATTCTTCATTTAAAGTGGGATCTCTTTGCAATTTTGATTATAAAGTTATCATATCAAAAAAATTGTGGACTTTGATTGTTTAATTACACCATTAAACTTGTAAAAATTAATTTTGCACTTTCTCCTGTCAGCGGCTTCACAACTTCTGTGATGATCACCAGATTTCAAATTAGGTGATTCACGTAAACATCCAATTTCATCTCTTGTCACAACCTATAAAACTTGATCCTGAGGCTTACAGGCCAAATGACAGTGAAAGTCAAAGTTAGGCAACAAGATTACAAGAAAGTAGTTTCTTTGATCATTAATGGCAGCTCCCAAGTCCTCAATTAGTGCACTATTGCTTCTTTTGGCCACTGTATTTTCAGTGCAGAGCCAAGTGGGTGACGCTCAGAATTGCTCAACTCAGCTTAGCAACCTGAACGCTTGTTCACCGTTTCTGGTGCCTGGCAACTCCAACCCTAACCCTAACGCTGATTGCTGCAATGCTCTCCAGGCAGTTCAACATGACTGCATCTGCAACACCATCCAGATTGCAAATCGTATTCCTATGCAGTGCAATCTCCCACCTCTCCGATGTCCTGCAGTAAGCATTCAATCTCATGCGTTTGTTGGATCTGAAAATTTTATCAACTTAAATTTGAAATTGATTCATCAACACAATCCAATACTTATCAAATAATTAGATTTTACAGAGTTAATTATGACTTACTACTGTTCCTTTTACCTTTTTTTTCCTTTATGTAATTCTTGCAGCCATAAACAAATGGTCGAACCCGTCACACACAGAGGAGAGATCAGCAGTGAATAACGTCAGAGCACATAGGAAAATGTTCTGAGCTCGAAATTTTACGATGCTTTTCCTTTTCTTTTTTTCTTCAGTTTCTTCCTCCATACTGTAACCTGATCTGCAACAAAACTGAAGCTCCACACGTTAATTAATAAAATTCCCTTTGCTTTTCGTTAGAACATGGAGTTAGGATTTAGGAATCTCATTAATCTGAACTACTAAAACAAAAAGTCAGACGTACCGGTGCACAAGATTTTTACTTCACAGAAGTCTGGAAAGAATCATAATATAGACTATTTCTATAACTTGAATATGTAATTTTATAGTCACAAAGTAGCAGATGGTACCAGTTACTCAAAGGATTAGCCTCTAATTTGAACTGCATTAATTAATTACCGGATCCTGATATGTTTTATAAGCTCAATTATGATATTCGAATGCCAATGGTTATTTAAGAAAAGAAAAAGAACAGCCTTAAATTTTTGGGCCAGCTGTCCCATCCTGTGAGATGCCTACAAATCAGCGAAGGGATTAATCACTGAATCCGTCGGTGAATACCTTGGTCTAGAACTTTAAAAATAAAAGAAAAAGAAAAGGTGGCTATTAATGACATGAATTAAGCCTCCAACCAAAAGCCAGAACAAAGAATGGTCTTCGATGAATGATGTTGTCCTATTAATGTCAGTATTCATTACAATACAAGCACATGCAAGCTTCTATTCATGATCATAAGGTTAATTTCTCTTCTGGTCTTTCTTTGGCTGTTGTTTTGGAATGGTAGATGGGGTCAAATTTAGTTTAAATTCAACTTGAAATTATTGAAATTAACTAATTAATTTAAATTAATCGGACTTCAGGTTGAACTTAAAAAAGAAATAAATTCGTTTTGATTGAAATTCAAGTCAACTCAATCCATTTCAAACTAGTTTAGTCTAGATTCTAGCTGTGTGACTCAAGTCCACTAAATTTGGGATCTCGAGTTGCGCCTTTATACTTGAAAATAAAATATGAATGAGATTAAAACGACATTATTTTAATTAGTTATATTAAAATGATATTACTTTTTAATCAATTTGGATTAGTTTGAATCCTTCAACCAACCCATTCAAACTCAGCCTCAATCTTCCATCATCTCAAATTAAATTTATTAAATTTAAATTAAATTAAATTGTGTTAGAATTTACAATGGGCCTACAGGCCCACACGAGAAGAAAAGTTAGACCACTTACAAGTCTATATGTTGGTCTTCTTTCTTCTCTTTTTTCAATGTGGGACAAACTCTCATTGTTATATTTCAACACACCCGCCTCGTGGGTCTAACACGTGACATAATCTATCATTTCGAGATGTTAACGACTAACATAAGAGCAACCTGCTCTGATACCATGTTAGAATTTACAATGGACCTACAGGCTCACACGAGAAAGAAAGCTAGATCACATACAAGCCCAAGTGAGGTTTCATCCTAAAATCAATTGGTGATAGGTGGAGTAACCCACTAGACTTATATATTAGTCTTCTTCCCTCTTTTTTTCCTAATGTAAAACAAACTCCTACCCTTCTATTTCAACAAATTGGACTGAAGAGAGATGTTCATAACCCTACTTGCATTAAGTTATTTGTCACTCCAAACAGAAAGCATGACTGTACAAATTCTCTTAATGTAATGATTATTTGAATTATATAACTTATAATTATCGAATAAATTAATCGGAATCAGTAATTGAAGAGTTGTTTATGTATTTAAAAGAATTATTAAACATCTTATAATTAAAAAACGTACATTTCAAGTGTCAAGTCGGTGGACCTCATTGAAGCATGTGGTCCATTCTCACACCCACCCAACTCACCAACCCTAGACTCACTTTCTTAGGTTACTTAAGTCACAGGGCATGGAACTCGTAATAAGAGCCTAGATATAGCTTCCTTTGGATAGTCAGATACATTGCATTATGCTTTCTCCTCACCTATTAATATAGGGAGAGTTCAAAAGGATAATCCCTTTATAAATAGGGCTGAAAATAGGCCATTTTAGATAGAATAATCCTCCATAGATTTCATATATTTTAGCAATAAAGTGGTTTTCCTTTAAATTTTAAATTAAATATGAAGAATTCACTCTAAAGTCAAGCTTTATTAAAATGTTTTTTTTGTTATACAATGAATGTGGTGTTTTTGGTTCTTTATTAGTAGGCCTCCCACGAACACTTTTTCAAACAAGTAACATGATTAAAGCTAACTTGTACATAAGAAATGAGATGACAACTTGGAGAATATAAAAGTCTAAAAGTTCAATCTCTTTGATAAACAACTTTTCTCTCAAATTAATTACCTATTTGAATGAACTTTTAAGAGATTAATAAATATTCTCTCCTATAAAAAAAATTTAAGAAAAAATATTTAGTTATAAAATAAAAAAGTACTTATTTAATAGACATAGCTTTTTTCACAGTTAAAATACAATTTTTTAATAAGTTCAAATTTAAAATTTCTCAAAAAAACCTCTCGAATGACTTTTTCAGGTAGATTTTTTATATAAATTAATAAGCCTATTTTTAGTCCCTTTTGTTCTTTTGTTTTACACATAATTCTCACGATACCTGCAAACTCATTTTTACGTTTATCTTACAAACCCTTCTTCTCTATTTGGCTTTTTTATATGTTTTAATATTTATTTTTTATATTAGTTTTACTTATGTTATAATCTATATAAAAGATTCAGTTAGATATATTTTCATTTATGTTTCATATCGTTTAAAATTATATAATAATTAATATATTGTACTTTACATATTGTTTAATATACTTTAAATAATTTTTGTATGCATAAATAATTTTTATTACAAAATAAAATATAGTTAAAATTAAAATTAAAATTACTTTTTATTTTTATGTTGTCAAACAGTCTACTGTATGAAGCTCTTTCAAAAAAGCTATTTTTTAAATGACAGACAAACAGTTAACTGACTTTCTAGAAAAGTTCTTTCCAGAAAGATTTACAGAAAAAAGCTCTATTGACATAAGCTCTACTGGTATAAGTCTAACTAAACATAGGCTAAATTAGTTCACTTTTTATAAAACTAATTATGGCATCGGAGAAAAACCTTTTATTTTCTTTTTCTTTTTATTTTTACTTGATTTCCTTGTACATTAAAAAATTGAAATTTTAATTTATGGTGATTCAATTATTAAAAAAACACAATAGCAAAAGAAATTATTAAATGCTTAATGAAAATTTCTAAAAGAAAACAAGAAGGGGATAAATTACTAATTCATGCTTGTTATTTAATTCAATTTTTATCTAAAAATGAAAATGTTAAAGCTTAACTAATAATACGTAACCTTACCTCTAATTAATAAAGATGTTGTTTTCAAATGACACACATAAAAATTTAAATAAAATAATAATAATTTATTATAATAATAATAAATATAAATTAAAAATATAAGTTTATTATTAATATTTTCCAAAATTTCATATAAATTCTTAATATATTTATATATATTGAATTTTAATATAGATATTTATTTAAAATTAATATTAAATTTAAAATTTTATTTGAATTATAAGAATATTGTTCACGTGAATTAGAAAAAAATTTTACCGCTGTCAACCATCACGTCATTGGTCCATCACAGCAGTAAAAGGTCAAAGACATCAGACTTTCGTCAGCACGCGCGTGATCACACGAGCCCCAAGCACGCGTGAGACTGCAGTCTCCATAGCTCCGTCTTTAAAGCTAAATTCTTTGCTCTGCTCTCTTCGTCTTCCTCAACGCTCACCATGTCTTCCAGCTCCTCTTTCAAACATAAACTATGAGAAATGGGCTTTTTCCGGCGACTTTTTGGCGCCAAGAAGACCACAACCTCCTCTCCGTCGAAGGACAAGAAGAGGTGGAGCTTCTCTAGATCTTCCAACTCCGCTTCTCTGCACAGTCGGGACCCTTTCTCCCCGATTCAGTTTGACGATAGTCTCGATGCAAACAAACGCGCGATAGCGGTGGCTGCGGCCACCGCAGCCGTCGCTGAAGCTGCCCTTGCGGCGGCCAAAGCTGCCGCGGAGGTCGTGAGATTGACCAGTGGCGGTGGTGCCGCGGAGAGATGTGCTGCTCCGGCGACCGTTAGTTGGACCCGTCTTCGGAGAGTGGAGGAGGTCGCGGCGATAAAGATACAGTCGGCTTTTCGCGGTTATCTGGTGAGTGAGTGTTGGTTGTCGTCTCACTTCTTGTATGATCTGTTCTTGGTCTTCCATTTTATGCTTAATTAACTTCATATTAAAACATAAGAAAAGTAGATCATTGGAATTCAAATTTCTTTTATTATCAATTAGTTCAAAGAAATTAATGAAAAAACAAAATAATTATTATATAGAATTATGTGATGATGTTTTGAAGATGGTCCTTGTCATGAAATGAGAGGAGAAGATGAGACCCATAGTTGAATGGTTAAGAAGATGCCCTGACAACTAACTTGGCTTGAGAGTGACTTCACTGTCAGTTCCCGAACCAGACCTGATTGTTTGTACGGTTCTGACTTCCAAAATTTTACGGTGACTAGATCCTCTCTCTCGTTAACCAATTCTTACTATGCACTATTAAATTTCATCCTAATGTTTATCTATGTGTATATGAGACGTTAAGGATGAATTGTTGACTGTTGAATAGTAATGTACTGTCTTGACATGTATGATGTCATTTTCAGGAATAGTTCTGTGCTCTAACTTAGATGCAAGAGATAGGTTAGTCGTTCAACAGCTTATTAGTGGTATTGGCTTAGTTCATATCAGGGCAAAACATTATGTGGCCTACCTCTTGTCGGGACATGGACTGCTTCCACGTTGATGGGACAATTTGCTTTGTTAGGTTATCTGTTTAGCTATGATTATTGAACAAGAATTGGTGTCGGGATTTTGGCAGTTTCCAGGCTCCAGGCTCATATCTTATTAATCCTGACCTTTATACTTGTTCTGAGGTTCAGGACTAGATAGTCTCTGAACCGGACCGAATTGATATGTGGTATCTAATATTTTGCTGATGATATTGAAGGCCAGGAGAGCATTGAGAGCTCTGAAAGCATTAGTGAAGCTTCAAGCACTTGTGAGAGGTCATATTGTTAGAAAGCAAACTTCAGACATGCTGAGGCGCATGCAAACGTTGCTGAGAGTTCAGGCTCGGGCCCGTGCCAGTCGCTCCCATTCAGAATCCTGGCGTTCTACTACCAACTCCTCCCATTCTCATTATTCTGTAAAGCCAACCTACATATTCTGTTATTTCCATTTCTCTGCAAAACTCTTGATGCACTTTGGGAATTCATTGTTCTTTTCCATGTTTTATGAGTCTTCAATATCTCCGTGTGCAGAGAAATGGCTTGCGTTCAAAACTTCGGGACATCATTCACCAAGACAGAGTAAAGTTGGGTTCAAATTGGTTAGACCGATGGATGGAAGAAAGTTTTTGTGATCACAATCCACCTAGAAATCAACAAGCAGATGATCAAAGGAGTGACAAGATCCTGGAAGTAGATACTTGGAAGCCACAGGTTAAACCTCTCCGTAGCAGAACCTTTCAGGCATCGCAGTCGCAGCATGTCTTGACTTCTCATTACGATCGTCAACGCTTTATGTCAGCCGACTTTCCGTCGAAGTTTTCCACTAAAACATCAATCCCTTTATCTCCTGCCTCATCTAGGCCTGGAAGTAGTCAAAGAAGAAGTCCTTTCACACCAACAAAGAGTGAACACGTGCTTGGATACTTCAATGGCTATTCAAGTTATCCCAATTACATGGCAAACACGGAATCTTCTCGTGCTAAGGTTAGGTCACAGAGTGCCCCAAGACAGAGGCTAGAGTTTGAGAAACATTGTTCACGTGTTGGATCTGTCCGAGGGTTTGGTGATACAGATGCTTATTCAGAAAGTAGTTTCGATCGAAAGACCGAGTCTAGCAGCAGAGTTTACCCTGATTCTGGCCGTTTGCACAGATTAGGGAGTACCAATTTAAGGTGATTTCTTACCATTCTTCTTTTGTTCTTTCCTGATATCTGTGTGGTTAATGTTGTAAATTATATATTTGACCTTCACATCACAAACCTTGGCCTTGTAGAATGAACTGAACCATGCAAATATGGATGCCAATGGGTTGTAGGCCCGACCCATCTTTCTTTTTTTTTTGTACATGAGCACCTCGAGCCCAATAAATTTCGTTTCAACTTATGAACAAATCAATGTTACTTTAATCTTGGTTGATCGGGTTAGGTTGGGTCGGTCTGTGAAACTTGACTTCGTTCTAAAGTTATAAACATTTTTTATATGAATTGAATATGAGTCTAGTCAAATATATATTATGCAAGGAGCTTGGTTAGCTTTTGGTCAATTTGACTCAATATCTTTTCATTAGTCGGGTTTAGGGATGGCAATGGGTAGGGTTCGGTTCGGTTTTTACTCTAACCATATCCATATTCATTCTTTATGACTTAACCCATATTCATATCCATATTCATATCCATCAGTTTTTACGATTTACTACTCATATCTAAATCTATTGGATTGTTCGAGTTTTTGGATATTCATTGGGTTGTATAGCACATAAAAATATAACTTCTAAATAGAAAATATAAAGAGTAGATTTTTGCGAACGCTCCAAATTAAAATTACTTTAATAATAATAAGTCAAGATTTTGAT
>JANZXV010000007.1:23314926-23341314 GCA_027576455.1 Erythroxylum roigii
AATTAAAATATTGAAATTAATTAATTGATTAAAATATAATTAATTAAAATATAATTATTAATTAATTACATTATAGTTAATTAAAAATTAATTAATTAGTTACAATATTTTAATTAAAATATAATCAATTAATTAAAATATAATTCATTCATAAATTAAAATATTTTAATTAATTAATTACAATACAATTAATTAAAATATAATCAATCAATTAATTAAAATATATTAAATTTTTATTTGTTAATATTTTTTACAAACCAACCGTTATTAATGGTAATGGTAATCATTCCTTCCTCTTAACCAACCATCATAATTATAATGATAATATCCATTCTCATTCCTCGCTATATTCATTTTTATTCTTATTACCATTCTCTCGTACAAACCAACCGGCAAACACCCCCTTAGTAATATTTTATAAAATTATAATCTCTTCCTTAGGTTGGTTTTGTTATATCGTTGCCTCCATTCTTTTTTCTTTCAAAGGAAAGAGAACAAAAGTGCCTAGTGCGTAAAGTCTAAGCCCCTGTGAATGGGTCTATTGTAAAGGATTCCTTGCTTGTGTCGATAGAGTGCATCCAAAATGCTCCGTGAAGGTTCCTAAATAATATGCAGTCCCGTCTCACTTGATTAAGTTCTTTGATTGCCATTGACATCAATCAATCCCATTTTTCATCACCACTAAATTCTCTATAATCATATGCCTCAAACATAATATAAATCAAATTTCCAGTAAAATAGAAACCTACAAACCCCTTTCATCTTCTTTTTCTTAGTTGCTAATTATCGTGAAATTAAATTTATGGTGAAGGACACATAGCTACATAACCGAATAGAAGCGGCATCTAATCACAACATGCATGCAGGCTCTTTCATACAAAATACAATGGAAAACAAAAACAATTAGAAAGGCGTTCATTTTCTTACTAAAAGATAAACTCAAAGTTCCTCATCTATGGATCTACCATACATGATATTGTCTTTAATCTGCTCAGACTTGTGCTTGGCAGCATCCAATGCCTCTGCAGCTTTCTGTTTAGCAGTATCATAACCTTCTTTAACCTTCTCCCTACCCCACCTCATCTCTTCCTCTGTTTCTTCTTCCCCCTTCTTCCCACTTTCTTTCCCTTCTTCAACTTTCTCGCCACCCTTCTCCTTGGCTTTGCCAACTTCCTTTGCCTCCTCTACCCTGTGTTCTGCTCTTTCCTTTGTCTCTTGTGCCTTCTCTTCCGCCACTCCTGTTGTTTCACCTACCTTTTTCTTCGCAGCGTCTACCATTTCGCTCGCTTCCTGTTTTGCTGCATACGTCAAGTCCCTAGCTTTTATCGCTTGCTGCATGCTTAGTCTCCTTGGACTTCTCTGCGCCGTACTCTGCAGCTTCTGCATTCAAACACAGATATTTATCTATTAATTTCTAGACACGGGCATCTGCAGATGAATCCATATACATATATATATATATATGAAATCACCAGAAGCTTTGTCTATGGCGTTTTTAGCAGTTTGAGAGGCATCGTTAGACGCTGTTTTAGCAGCCTCCTCCGCTTCGCCTGGCTTGCGTCCAGTGGTCCCAAAGAGCTTCTCCTTGGCCCATTCAGCCCAGGATTCTGATCCTTCTTTAGCTTTCTCTGCTCCCTTGGAACCAGCCTCCTCTGTCTTTCCTTTGATCTCATTAAAATCATCCTTTTCTTCATTTGTCGACAACATATGATCAACGCTGGAGCAATTGCAATACATGACAAGCAATACCATCATGGCAGCCATCAAGAACAAGTAGAGCTTACTTGAAGTGCAAAGGTTGTTACCGTTGTGCACGTAGAAATAGTTCAAAGTGCTAGATGAATTTAAGGAGGTTTGAGAAAGGAGAAAGAGATTGAAGATTGAAACGGTGGGAACATAGGCAGACGACAAGTGTCGTTTCAGGATATAGCAAGTGGCAGCACTCAAACAATACGTGTCTCGTGCAAATGATAGTGATTAGTGAACCTGCTGAAACAATACGTGCCTCGTGCACTCTTGAATGATTCCTCCAAATTGTTTAATTTTCGACGACATCCAAGCTCTCTACCCTCTTGCCAGCCACTTGGACTAAATACAAATACGCTTTTGGATATACTATACCAAGCTCTCTACCTTCTGGAAGTAGATATTTTTTTTATAGTTGGGGTCTTCCTAATAAGTTTCGTGGCGAACTCAAAAAGAAAAAACAGCACCAATTAACTTGCCTGATTGATTATACGGATATTTATATATGCATATGACAACAGAGTTAATAGAGAAAATTTCTTAAAAACTTTGGTGTAATTTGTTTCGTGATATTAGAGTGTTAATTGCATTTGTTTTATTTATTGTTGTTCGTGGTTGACGGAGCCGAGTTCAAAGTGACTTGATCTGCTACAAAGTCGGTTTGTTCTTTATAAGGAGTTTTAAGAAGTCAAACATAGCCTTGCAAGAAATATGACTTATGTTGTTAGCCCAGATTTTCTATGAGCACATATTAAAATTAGAGAGTGTTTGGTTTCATTTTTCTTTTTGGTCTTTTGTTGCTGTTTTTGTAAAAAATGAAACAGTTTCGCCAAACTTGTTTGGTTAAAAATATTTTCGTTTTTTGTTGTAAAAAAAAACGACAATTATTTTTTGAAAATATAAAAAAGACGTTTTAATGTATTTTCAAAACAGGTTTTTATATTTAACGAAAATGATTTTCCTATTCCGATTCCGTCTTCAGCCTCTTTAGCTATTTCTTTGTTACTGCGTCTTTTGTCGTCTTTTTCCTTCTTCTGCGTTTTCTACCGGCTATAATTTCCGCGTCTTCTGTCGTCTTTTGCCCTCTCTTGCATTTTCTATTGTCTGTGATTTTCAGGTTTGTTTTTATCTGCTTATGTGTGTGTTGTAATTCGTTGCTCGACTGTTGTTATTTGCGTTGAAACATAATAGGCCCATCACCTTCTCTTCTTTGAAATCACACAAAAGAGCATGGAACTGTAGCATAATTAAAATTAATCCATTAGATTCATCAACGTAGTTTTGTTTTATGAGAGAGGCCTTTCTTGTGTCTCTTACTAGACAGTGCTCAGGGATTACATAACGACGTGATACCTGTCTCAGATATGTAACTTGATCACCTAGCTGAGGGATATAATGATGTCCCTCCTCATGCTTTGACAAATCCTGAAATGGAAAAAGTGAATGGAAAGTTGTAGTATGCAAGTATCTTGTATGTCTTGAGTGAAGATGAGATCATTTGTTTACCTTGTCTGAAGATAAAGTAAAAATGTTACAATGTCAAGAACGTCTAGTTCATTAGTAAGAATTAGCTTCGATGAACAAGTAGTTGTTTTCCTAGGTTTGGAGCATTGGTAACTATCTTAAAGCACTTGATATTTTGGGGGTATCATTATTCACATTTGTATTCACGTTTCTAATTGGTTAAGGTACTCCTTGAAGGCTCTCTGTTTCTACAACAACTTGCTCGTTTCATTTAAGATCACCACTATTTAGAATAGGATAGTAATTCTTAATGCTATAGTTTTGAATTGTTGCTTAAATGGTGAAAGCTTTGGAGGATTTCCTTCGAGTTGTTTAATATATTGACATAAAGAGAAGTGGTTTATAAGATAAGAAGATTGCGTGAAAGAGGAAAAGAAGAGAACTTGTGGAGAGCAAAGAAGAGTAAATAGTAGGGTGGTCCAACATATTAATTTGTCAAATCAGTGAATAGTGAGGGGAGAACAAAGAGTGGCAGTAGAGAGCAGCTTGTGATATTGAAAAAAGCCAAAGTGGGGCTGTTGGCTTAACCATCATGCATATATTGTGAATTTAATTAAATTTACATCTTTATTTTTATGCTATAGAATCAAATTGAGACCTTTATATTTGTTTAATAATTTCCATTGACTTTATGTAATTTAGCATATAATATGGTTGTCTCACGTTTATTTTCAATTGAAGAATAAGTATAATAGATTAAGGGCTAGATTGAAGAATTTCAAGAACTTATTGAAAGAAACAGGAATCAACTACAACTTCCTTACTGGTGAAGTTAATGCTACAAATGAATGTTGGGAAATCTATTTAAGATAAAATGTCTTTTTTATTAATATATCATATTATATAATATTTATTCTTATATTTATTTTTCATCATTATAGGTGCATAAAATGACTCCTAGATTTAAGAAAAAAGGATATAAGAAATTTTCAAACTTGTGTCATTTTTGGAGATACTGTTGCAACTGGTGTGCATGCACATCCATCAACTAAATCTCCATACATAAGAGGAACATGAAAATGATGTTGATGAAGATTATTTGTATAATGAAAAAGAAGATCAAGATATAAGGAAACAAAGAGTGCATATATAACATATTAGGACGGATCTCATGATAGCAGATCCTCTAACTAAGAGTTTACAACCAAAGACATTCAAAGAACATATGCTTAGGATGGGTCTTGGTTGTATTGATCATTGATAATAATATTTGATGATGATGTTTTAGTACTCTTGAGCTCAATAATAATATATTTCTTAATTTTATATTTCTTATTCATTATGTTTATGTATACATGATTGTTTGAATAAGAAATTTGTATGTATTTTCATAACAAGTATGTGGACTGTATGTTATTTATATATAACTTATAAACCTAAACATAATAAGTTCTTAATGTAGCGGTATATAGAAGGGAGTATACGACTATAATGTGTATGAACACCATAACCTACATTATGTGATTTGATATATTGAGGTGCTTATAATGTTAACGGTTTATAAGATTTAATTTTGCTAGCCTTATGTTATACTATTAAATGTAATGATGAAACATCTAGCCAATTGGGAGAATGTAAGAAATATGGCCTGATGTTATGGCCCATATTTTTTTGTAGGCCCATATTAAACTTGGTTTAGGGTTTTCATTGTTTAATAGCATGTTAAATCTTAATCGTTAATTTAGTACTTAATGGACGTACAAGATTTAATGTCAATAAAGAAGTGTATATAAACTAGTCCTCTCTCTACCATAATTATGTACAGATAAAAACAAACACAAAACAAACGTATTTGTGCATTGGGTTATCCATCAAGCCTTCTATTACTAAAAAAGGGTTAAGAGATAGAAACTAGTTTGTGTTCGTTGGAAGCTTTCTTTATACATCATGACGAATTCCGTTCAAGGTAAGTGATTTATTCACTTCATCTATGTGGTTATTATTATATTCAAGATCTAAATGGCACGAATAATTTACGTATGATTTATGATTTTTCTATGGCTTATATCTTTGATGTTTGAATATTAAGAATAGAAAAACTTACAGTATGTTCAATCAAAAAGGAAGGCTTTTTAATCTGATTTTTTCTAATTTCATGTCAGGTTTCCAAGTTTGGAGGAGGGACCTTCTTCTATCACCTTTTGAGCCTCGGATTTTGAATTGAAGGTAAAGATAATGTTAACATTCTCAGTTAACATCACTTCTTATATGCCTCTACCTTTCCAATTTTAATAGGTCAAGCTTGAATCACATTGGAAGCAGAACATTTTTCCATAAAGAAGCCGATAATTGTCGCATCCTAAGTTTATGTGCCTTCCTTAAGAAAGTCAATGTTGGGAGCCACCATGAGCTTTCCATCAAGTTCAACAAAGGGGCTATAGAACAGAGAAGAGTTAGAGGTTTCCCCATCACCTGTTTCTAGGTTTTCTCATTTTCAGCATGAGGTTTGTTCTAATTTATTGCTTGGTTTGAATGGGTAGGTGCTATGGATGGAAAAGGTTGGTGTGCTGCGGGAAGAGTGTGCGTTAAGAGGGTAGGAGTTTGAGAATGTTGGTTAGTTGAAAGGAAAGGGGAGTGAGCATCGATTATCAGATTAAAGTTTTTATGGTTTTTAAGATCTGGATTTGATGAAATAGGAGAAGGAGATGAGATGGAAGAAGAAGGTAAGTGGGAGACTCCGACTCCATTAAGTAATGGAAGTCTGAGTGCAGCACTGTGAGGGCTCAGTAGGCAGAAAACAAAGAAGCTAGAGGAGAATGAGATGATAGGAAGGGACAAATGAAAAGGCCCCAACTCAAGAGAGCCGATAACTAGGAATGATGAATTTGGGGAAGAACAGAAGAGAAAGGAAAGTTAGGAGGCAGGCAAATCAGATGGTGATAAACAGAAGCCATTCAAAGAGCAACCAACCAAATTTTGTTAACCTTAAGTAGTCTTTCTTTTTTGTCTAAAAAAATAGAATTCCTTTTTTCATATTTTTCCCATTTAATCAGATCGATTTAAGTTAATTCATTGTCTTATGACAATAACAACAACAATAACTCAATAAAAATTTCATTAATGCGTGAGATCTTAAGATATCTAATAGTACGCATCCTTACCTCTAGTTAGTAGAGAGACTGTTTTCAAAATTAATACATTATGATGATATACTAAATTTAAGTTGATCAGTTCTTACTTTAAACTTATTTAAATATGTTCTCTTATTTTATTTATTGAAAGTTAAGTACCGAAGAAAAATAATCAAATAACTAAAATAGTTAAGAATTATAGGAAAAAATAATTAAAGTGTTGAAAAAATTTTAAATTCTATAAAAATATTGAAGTGGGCAACTCCTAAATAGACTTTCTTTATGTAAACCATATATTAGTATAAATTAATAACCTTTTAATATGAAATTTGAAGTGTAGTAATATTTATGATAATTCACTTTTTCTTTGAATTTTTAATTAAGATAGAGATTTTTTTTCGTTTCTTTATATCATGAGAATTAAGGCTAATGGCTTTAATCAAGACATGAAAATATTGAAATTTTAGTTTTTTCCTTTTTAATTTTATTTATATCAAATTAAAACATGTCATAATGTTATTTTAGTGTGACGCCCTAATACCCTCTGGAAGGATATATGGATGCCACACAAGACAGTACAAACAAACCAAAACATTTCGCGGAAGCATAGCATTCAAAAATATACATTTCTAAAACATACGAAACATTTCACACATGCATTTCCAGAATCTCAAACAAACATACAATACATATCATAATTTCATAAACCAACCTGAATTAAGGTTATTACAATCTTTCAAACAGAAATCCAAAGTTATATATAAGCCCAAAACAAATTCAAAATATATTTTGAGCAACAAAAAACTCAGACTCCTTTGGCCATTGCGGTTGACTTGTTCCAGTCCTTAAGTCCTTCTCTCTGAACCTACATTGGACAAATTCACCGTGCTAAGCATATAACTTAGTGAGTAATAACAAATCTATACATAAACTGACAAATCATCACACTGAATCATGTAACAGCATCAACATGCATTCAAAGATTTCTTTAACAGTAAGCCAGGCAAAAAGCATTTCAGAACGAAGTTTTATAATTAACAAAACTACATAACACAAGAGAGTATAAACCCTTCAGAATCAGAACATAATTTAGTTTATGACAAAATCAAACAGATATTAGAGTATAAAATCATAGGACTGTTAAATCCATTTACAGAAGCAGGTAACGAGACTTATACAAAAGAGACCAAAGTCTCGACACCAAAGTGTCAATAACAGAAGACATTAAAGTGTCATAGAAGCAGCTGCGGACCCTTTCTAGACATGCCTATTTACTCACAACTAGGACTTAACAGATTCAAAAACAGAAATGTCTGAAATTCAATTTACATATCAATCAATGTTTTCATACTATGTATTCAAGCATATCACATACTTACACCTTTGCAAATCATTCAATGTTCCAATCAACAGCAAACAAAACAGTCAAAGCAAAACTATCAAAATTGACCATCTAAATTACTTACAAAAATTACCGTCTAAATTACTTACAAAAGCTCCCTTATTGCTTATTGCCTCGAAGTCCCAGTAATATCTGGAATCGATCGCTTTATGGGTTCCTCTAAAACATTTAGTACAAACACATATCACTATTGTGCATGAATAAGAATTCATTAATACACATTCATGTATGCTGATTATGACGATGCATGTTCATGATAAATTCCTAGGTTTCTAATCCTTACTCTTGTCACATTATCAATCATGTGAAGCCATACTAAATTTCTCAATCCAGATTTATTTCACAACCAACTTTCAGTCCATTTTGCTCAATTACTCTCATCAGGAAGATGAGGTAATTAGGTAATACTTCCTTTTATAAAGTTTTCCCTCTTTATCTTAAGTTCCCAATGATGCCAAGCTCATCCAATTTGGTTTGGTATATTGAAAGTTATACTCAAAAGATTTTAGACTGTTCTTAAGCTTCAGCAAAATTCTTATCTCAAATTCCAATCAGAAATTGAAATTCTTATAGACGGAATTAAAACTTGATTTCATCAAATAATTTATAGCCCTATGTCTCTAGTTTACTTCAAATAAAAAATCTTCCCATTTGGATAACTACAAAGAAAATATGCCCAAAATACCGAAATATGTTCAGTGCAGAGAAAAGTTCGCCGCAGCGAACTCCTCTAGAGAGGAATTCTCGCAAAACTCTCACAAATTCGTCGCAACGAAACCTAGAGTTGGCCGCGACGAACTTTACCTGGAAGGAATCCTAGCCAAATCCTTCAAGTTCAACTTTTTCTCTCTACTGTATTTTCATTCTTACTACATTTGTTCCATTTTCTACATTTTCTTTTCAAATTACCCAACACCCAGTAATCTCATATTCAATTCCAAATACTCTAACTGCTATCTTTATACACTCACGACCTCAAATCTACACCCAAGTCATTTAGTGAATCCATTCATCGAGACTCAGCACACTGCATAAACTTCTCATGCATGTATATATTTCCAACATAAAACATCATCCAACTCATGCATGAATCATTTCCAACACTAATACATCATCAAAATCATTCACTGAACTCAGAGAGTTAAAAATATCCCTTACCTGATTTTTTTACAAATTCTTTGACAGTGAAGGTGAAGAACAGGGTTCGGTGGAAGGTTGAAGAAGAAAAACCAACGAGAAACAAAAATCTTAGCTGGACTAAATTGTTTTGTTTACAAAGGTTAACACTAACTTAAAAATCAACAACAATAATAATGATGAAGGTTCGGTGACTTTCAAAGAACACTAACATAATCCGAAGAACAACAAGGCTCCAGTGATTTTTTTCCCCTCTAACACAAGCATTCACTTAAGTTATTACCACGTGTGTTGTTACCAAATTGACACTTGGCTCATTACATGAGTGCAATTTGTCATGCACATAGAAGTGTTACATGTCATTAGGCCATTGGTCTATTTTTCCTAATATCTCAAAATTTTCAAAAAAAATCCTAAAATTCCTAAAAAATTTCGAAATATTTCTAATAACTTCCAAATGAATTTCCATCACAATAAACCAAAATTCTCATCTTAATCAAAATTCTAAAACCAATTATCCCCGAAATGTCATGAATGCATACACAATTCATTTGTATGAGTCTAAAAATTCCTATGCATAAATAAGCAAAAACTCAATTATGCAAAACATACTATGCATTAAAATTTATCAATATTCTAACTCCTAACAAGAGGCGTTACATTTAGTACATGTAACTAAAGTACTAAAATTGTATTCATTTTTAGAGATTTATTGAAAGTTAATAACTCGTTACAATTTATGAAGAGAATACACTGAAAAGTTTATATAGTATGTATTTAAAATATAATGGTTATGAATTTATTTATTGTAAAAGATTATAAGAGAAATCATAGTTGAGAGATGGCATATAAGATCGATCTAAAGTCAACAAGGTCAAATCCAATTTAACCAAGCTTTGGGCAGGTCACAAGTCTTTTTTTTTTTAAAAATCGAGCCTCAAATTGGGTTTAAACTTGAGTTGTTTAGGTTCAACTCGATCAAAACCTCAAAATTATAAGTAAAACGATACAATTTTAAATAAAACGACATTATTTTATTTTTAATTTTGGTTCAGCATGATCTTGCTGAAGTTGAACGTCGGTGTTTGGATCCATGATCTGTACGATTCTGGCTATATGATACCTGCAAAACAAATAACGGTGGGCCGGGAGTTGATTCCCGGGAGGCCCCTCCGACGCTCAAGTCAATTTCTTTGTGTAGGTTTTAGTTGCTAAAAGCAGAGGAAAATAGGGTTGTAATCTCTTACCTGAATCAGGGAGGAATAGTACCTTATATACCTGGGGTTACCGCTAGGTTTAGGTCTTTACGTGAGTCATGTTTGCATGGGAGATTATCTCCTGTGATTGGGCCGTTGATATCTGGACCTGGAGCTGGGCCTGGCAAGACCGGTCCAGCCGACCCAACCAAATTTAAAATTTAAAATTTAAAAAGATCTGATAGGGTCATATTTCGAGTTGTCGGGTAGTATTCCTATAATTTCATTTAATCTTATACCAAAGACATAAAAAAATAAAATTAGTAAAAATCTTTTATCTTTTCATGTTTTATAAAATAAGTAATTAATTAATTAATGTTTCGTATTTAAATAACCAATTCTAATTAATTAGTAATTTATTAGTAATTAGTAATATTTAAAGTATCTTGAATGAATCACAAACTAAAAATTTTTAAATCACGAATAAGTTTAAATATTTTAAGAGATATATTTTTTAAATAACGTCGTATTAATATAATAAACGTAAGTTTAAATTATTTTTAAAATCAATAAATTTTAAATTTTTACAATAATTTATGAAAAGTATTAGAATTTATAAATTCTAATATTAAATGTATTTTATTTTTTTCAAATAAATTTAAACTTTCTTTTTCTTATCAAAAATCGTTAATATATTAAAAAAGGCCAAATTAGGTTTAGTTGATATTAATACGAAAAATAGAGGCAATGAACAAGAATTAAGATGAAAGGACCAAAATATAATTAAAAAAAAGCTTGAGCCCATGGTCCAGCCCAAACAAGCTCTAAACAAGGTAACCGGCGCCGTATTACTTACTGTTGATTGTTGAATCTCTACTCCTCTTCTGGCGGGCTCTTGGCGAACTGCTCTGTTCAAGAACCTCGGTTCGGACCGTTCGGTGACTACAAGTGTACACTTCGATTTCGATCTGTCCCAGAAATATGGGGGTGAAGTACTTGTGGGATATCTTGGAATCCTGCAAGAAAATCTTACCACTACATCATCTTCAGTTAATTCCTCTGTTTTTTCTTTTTTTCTACTGTTTTCTCGGCAGCCAAACATCCCAAACACCTGGGATTTGCTCCATTTTCATATTGTTTGATGCTGAAAAGGTTAGTTTTTTAATCACCCAATTCGTTGTTTTCAGGAACAAGAGGTTGTGCATAGATCTTTCCTGTTGGTTGGTTCAACTTCAAACTGTAAACAGGTCGCACTCCGCAATGACAGAGAAGCTTTACCTTAAGAATCTTTTTCACCGTCTCAGAGCTCTCATTGCCTTGAATTGTAGTCTTGTTTTTGTTTCTGGTACTTGCTCCACTCCTTTTTTGCAACTTGGTCATCGGTTGCCATTGAAGTCTTTAAAAAGTTGTTCTTTTTGGATGCTTAGCTTCAGCAAAGTCTAGTTTTTTTTATCTTTGGTTTTCTGAATTTGAGTTTTTGATAATAATTGTGACCTTTTCATTCCCAAACGCTCATTTTGTACACACAAAAACACTTATTTTCAGTAGCATCTCTCATTTAGTTTTGTATAGAATTTAGGAGTTACTCGTTGCTGTTTCATTCCCGTGTAGACGGAGCAATTCCGGCTATCAAACTAGCAACTTACAGGCAGCGCTTAAAATCGGGAATCGAGGTAGGAAATCCTTGTTTACTATTCTAAACAGTTAAATTTCTTTCTGTTCTACATGTTTAGTTTTTTGTTTTCTTTCTTTCTATCTGTTAACCTGCAAATGGTTTCTCCGCACTTCAGGTTTCCCAGGATGAAGTGAATCTACAAAAAGCATGCTCTCTTAAGAGAAACATGGGGTCTGAGTTCTCCCGCATGATCAAGGAAGCAAAAGTCCTTGGACTGGCACTTGGAATCCCTTGTCTGGATGGGTATTTCAATGAAGTTATTTCTGTTAATATTATTGTGGAAGTTCTATTGAAGGTGAACCAGTGTTGAATCATTTTATCAGAGATCTGAAGGTTGAACTGCTTGATAGAAATTAGTTTATAACTGGTTCTCTTAGAACTTGATACTAAGACCAATGAATTAATGACGAAGTCTGGTTCCAAGAATGTTGCTATTTGTAAAAGCACTATGAAATTAGTGAGGCTACAATTTAATGCATATAGATTCTTAAAGCAATGGCTGCACCTTTGACAAATTGTTTCTCCTACATTTCTATTTCTTAATTCCAGAATTGAGGAAGGTGAAGCACAGTGTGCATTACTCAACTCAGAATCATTGTGTGTAAGTAGCAAAAAATCTTAGTCTGGATTCAGTTGTGTCACTTGGATAAATTTTTAAGTTTCCAATTTATTTATTTTGGCCTATTATCAGGATGGTTGCTTTAGCTCAGATTCAGACATCTTCCTTTTTGGTGCTAGGACGGTGTACAGAGATATATGCCTGGGTGAGCAGATGGGGAGGCTTTTTGTCTATTGATTCAATTTTTTGCTCATCATTAATTTTGACTACTACTGACCAGTTCTTTTGATGATTAGCGGAAGGTGGTCATGTTGTATGCTACGATATGGCTGATATTGAAAGAAACCTTGGATTTGGAAGGAAATCGTTGGCACGTTTCTTTGGCCTGTATCTTTCAGAAAATCCTGTTTAATTTTTTTCCTATTAAAGTGAAACTCATCAAAGGCTCACACCTGAACACTCTGCTATCTTGCATTTTCTTTTGGCCTGTGATTGGTTGTGTAATGCTTAATGATTATCTCTCGGTCTCCAGATTACACTGGCCCTTCTTCTTGGGTGTGATTACTGTCAGGGTGTTCACGGTCTTGGTCCAGTATGTTTGGATATTCCACTGCTTCTTTACTGTATCTATTTCTTTCTTATTCATTCTCCTTTTTTTTTCTATATTGATGCACTTATCATATTTGAGTTGGCTGATATATACTTGTGCTGTTACACTTTACTCAATGACTTTAGGAATCAGCTTGCCGGCTTATCAAGTCTGTTGGAGAAAACAATATCTTTCAACAAATCATATCAGCAGGACTATCTTTTGTAAAGAAGACAAAATGTTCAAAGACACTAAGTCAAGCTCTTGATGGCAATGAAAATTCAAACCCAGTGCATTCAACAATTGATACCTGGGGTGATGAGAAGAACCTTCTTTTTGCAAATCTTACGGCCATTGTTTTGCATCTGGTTCTATACTGTTGCATTTCAGAATTTGGTTGAGCTTGGAACCTGCGAGTTCACTAGTTCCACTTCTGCCTTGATGCCTATTGTAGGTAGCAATGATAATTCTGAAGCATCGAATCCATGTTTGCAAGTTATAAATGCATATTTAAAACCTAAGTGCCACTCTGCAGATTCTGATGAAGTCCATAGGTAATGTAGCTGACATCTGTTCTGATTTATTCATTATTTGCCCTATGAGGTATTCATTTGATAAAATGATTTCATCTATTTCCGACTAGAACATAACCAAGTCTTTTTTGTTCATTGAATAGATGTATTCATTACATGGTTACATTAAGAAAGTTTACATGTACACTCTTTGCATTGGGTTTTGACTTCACTTGAGCACAAATAAAATGGTAGAGTTTTTCTGCTTTAGCTGACTTGGACTTGACACGTCAAGTAGCATCATAGTTTCTATAATCTTGTTCCTTTGCTGTTATGTTTTTCACAGGGCGCTTGCAAATCTTCCATTTCAACGGGCTGAGCTTCAACAAATATGCGCCCAGTTTTTTGGGTGGCCTCTAGTGAAAACAGGTCTTTACTTTTCTGTTACCATGCAAATTGTTTAAGATGTAACATTAATGTAGTGGCTGCATTTACATGGTAGCTTCATTGTAGATGAGTATGCCCTTCCAAAAGTTGCTGAAAGAGATCTACGAAGATTTGCCAATTTACGTTCAGCTTCATCACAACTTGGAGTTCAGCCTCCTCTGTACCAGGTACTAGCTTCACCTCAACTATCCAGTGCCTGATGTTCCTCCGTATTGGTTGGTTTACTATCTTTAGAGTTGTTGGGTCTTAATGTGATGGTATGGATATTTATAATACTTGTCCTCCTGCTTGAAGATCCCAAAAGGAACTGAGTTGAATGTGGTTTCTAACTGCAGCTTTAAAATACAATCTCCATCCTTTAAACATGAATGTGGCTGTACAGATTTTTATGAAAAAAATGAAATAGATGTATTTAATGAAAATCCAAAAAGTGTTTGGAGGCATACTCCACAGAAATAAGTTGACATTTGTGTGTGAAAGCAGTTGCTTCATGCATTAGTTTTACAGTAAAACTTGGTTGCCTGAAGCATGTCAATATGCCAGTCATAGAAATCATCTCCATCTATTGTTGTTAACTTCTGAGCAAAACCTTGCGCTGCAGATGCCAGTGAAGTGCCCGGTGACAGAAATTGTCAAGCACCGAAAAGTGCAAGGAAGAGATTGCTTTGAGGTGTTGTGGGATAGGTTGGACGGGCTTAAGACCTCTATAGTTTCAGCAGATCTAATTGAAAGGTACTATTTACGATTGCTTGAGTTTTCTACGTACTCAAAAGTGCACCTGGATTTTGAGTACTTTTCTGCTAGAAGTGTGGAGAGTTAATGGCTTATGATCCAAACGCTCCAAATGAGAATTTGTTGTTTTTTATTTTTAATAAAACATATCTGCAATCTGTTTGATACACTCCTGCAACTGATTGGAGGTTCTAAGTAGCTTTACAATTATGTTGTTACACTTTTGCAAATCTTAAATGATTCACATTGTGATTCAATGGATTGCTTTTTCTTATTTCTTTCCTTCTCTTTTCAGTGCCTGTCCTGAAAAGATAACCGAGTTTGAGGAACGGAAAGCTCAGGGTAAGAAAGAAAAACAAAACAAAGGAAGACCAAAGAAGTTGGTGAAGAGTACTACTATTGCTGACCTAGACTCTAGACTCCAAGCTTTGTTGCTGGAAATAGAATCAGAAGGCAATACAGCTTTTAGTTCCTCCCATTCTTCAGAACCAGCTGTATCAAATAATAATGCCACCTTAGGTCTGACAATCCACGGAGGACTTAATGCAGGGTCAGAAAGAAGCAGAGAAGCCAATACTTTCACCTCATGCTATGCTAGTAACACTGGTCTTGGTCAAAATCAGGTCATTGATCTTTCTAGTCCTCCCCCACCAAGAAACCTGCCTAATTTCTCAGGATCCCGACAAGCCAGAAACCAAGTTGTTGATGTAATAGATTTAAGTGACTCAGAAAATGAAGTGTCACCTGAACATACAAGAAAGGCAAGAGAACTCAGATTGTTCATAGCTAGCATTAGGGATGACATTTCTTAGAACCATTGCTCATGTATCCCTGCTTTGTTGTAGTGAACTCAGATTGGTCATAGCTAGCATTAGGGATGACATTTCTTAGAACCATTGTTCATGTATCCCTGCTTTGTTGTAGTAGATAGATATTTTTTGCCTTCTTAATTATGTCTCTACCTTCTGTCAAATGATCCCTTAATTTTTATATAAATTAAATTTTATTCTTATATTATAATTCTTAATAAATATATTGAAATTTAACTATCTTCCACAAATGCACATTTGAAAGCTGGAACTTAAACATTACAGACGAAGTGTTTAGGTACAAGTAATTATAACTCATTTTGACAAAAAATCTAGAGAGGAAAATTTCATGGAAGTCAATGAATTTGTCGCCATGTTAAGTCCTCTGCAATCCTTTTAACATTAGCCAAGAACTGAATGCATTTTGTAGGGTCATCATCCTGCAATGCCAACTTCAAGTTCCAAAACAATGCCCTGTAAGGATTACTACATTTTTCTGTACTCTGTTCTGGTTGTTCTTCGTCCATCGGTAAGCTTTTTATCAGCTCGTTTGAACCTGATTTGTTTCCTACTCTGCTGTTTACAACAGCTTCCAGCTCTGAAGACATGGCAATGGCCCGTCTGATACATGATGAAGGTATCTGCAACAGTAATGGAGTTTCCATGAAAGAGAATATGCAAAATTTTCAAGAAACTGACTGCAAAGTTGTGTGCAACTCAAAACAACTTGACCCTATCGCTATATCAAAACAGAATTTACAGTTTACCTGAGCAAGCTGAGCGACTTTAAATCCAAAACTTTTCTCCGAAACACCAGGTACCAGCTTGTAAAGGTAAGTAACATTTTCACCATCAAATTCCGAGTCTGTGGCTTCTGTACTTTTCTGTGACGTCAGATAAGAAACATGGTATGCTCCTACAGAGCCTGGAAATTCCCTCTTGATGTCAGCAATTTTTGGGTAGTGAGTTACAAAAAGGACCATGCTTTTCTTTTTCTCGAGCAGATGGTGCAACGCAGCATACGCAATAGCTCCACCGTCATGCGTACTTGTTCCTCTACCAAGCTCGTCAATGATAACCAGTGAGTTTGGTGTGCACTTGTTGAGTATATAGCTAGCCTCGCTCAGTTCTTCAAGAAATGTGCTTCGACCTTGTTGAATACTGTCGGAAGCTCCCATCCGCGTGTAGATTTGATCTAGCACGTGCAGTTTTACGGACAGTGCTGGTACAAAGGAGCCAACCTAGAGGGATGAGAGGGCAACTATGAATGAAGTGGCCACAACTCACAAGAACTCATTTTTGTCAAATAAAAGCAACAAAAAGTAAATTTTACGTGAACTAATTGAAACCAGCAGAAAAGAAGTTCAAAGGAATTCAAGACATAACATAAGAAATAATTGATTGAAGAAAATAGTATGTTCTTAAAAAAATGAAGCCAATGATAAAATCAACTGAAAAAACTCAACAGGAATTTTTACAATTTTCACTAACATTAGTTAGATATGACCAGGAAAGAAAAATCGAACAGCTGCCAAACATTATGAATAAATGAAGATATAAAATTAGACTCTACCTGAGCCATCAAAGCAATGAGAGCAACTTGGCGAATGTAGCAACTCTTTCCTCCCATATTTGGTCCAGTAATAATTTGACAATACTCACCATGTGAATGCAAATTAGTGTCATTTGGTACAAAATTATCTTGCAAAATGGTCTCTAGAACCTGTTAGGCATAATCAACAAATAACCAACAAGAAACAGACTATTGACCATAATCTCTACTCCTGTAATAGAATATCACAATCCATTGAGCTTGAGTTTTAGACTCCACAGCAAACTATCATGCAGCAGCTCATCACATCACATAATGAATGATCATAATATAACCTAAAGTTTCAACAGTCTAAATGATTTTCTTCAACATGCTAGAAGTGAAAAAATATGGTAATTTCAATCATCTTGTAATTTGAAATCATTTAGATAAAAAGAAATAGTGACTTATTAGTGAATAGAAGAAGCACGTATAATATGATGTAGCATGACTATTTTACCGGGTGACGACCAGAGCAGATATGGATCTGAACAGATTCTTCATTATCGACAAATACTGGCCGAATGTAGTTCTGCAAGAAATAAGTAAAGAATCACATTGCATCAACCTAGGCACAAATTAAGGGGAAAAAAAAGAAAGAGAAACTTGTAGCACACCATGTTCTTTGAAAGAGTAGCAAGAGCATGCAAACAATCCAACGTTGCAAGAGCTTGAACAGCAGCCTGAAATTCAGCATAATATTTACCAAATCCCATCAAAAATCTATCCCAAGCAGTTCGACAAACAACCATTAGTTCTTCATTGGCCAATGATAGTTCATCTAAGGCCGCGATTACTTCTGGTGGGTGGTATCTAATAGTTTTTTTAGTGCTGTTCACCTTGACCCAGCTTAATGGCACCTTTACATCTGAAGGCAACTGCAAAGTTAACTAATCAGAAGTGCAGCATGCAGTGCAGCTAAATTTAGAATAACTGGGACAAAGAGTATACAAACACAGAACTTCAAATAGGTCCAGAGAACCCAATATGATGCAGTACACTAAACGACTGAATAGTTTACAGCACTACATCAAAGAATTAAATGCACCTCCTTAAAACTTGCAGCCTTACCTCAATCAAATGTGTGATTCCTGACACACTAAAAAATTCCAAGTTACGCATTCTAAGGTGCTTGCGGTAAATACTGATCAAAGAATCCAACTTGTCCTTTGCTAATTGAACTGCTTCCCTGGCTTTTGCAACCTGGGCAAAGTAAATTGAGCATGTTTAGAGAAATAAAATGTTACATTTAACGCATGTTGAAAAACATAAAATAGTGATACATAAAAAAAGAACTATATGGAATATAAAAACCTCTGGAAATTGGCCATTAGAACTTAAAATCAAGTTTGGGAGATCCTTTTGTTCCGCTGCTTCCTTATTTAGCATAGACAACAGTTTGGCAGCAATACCCACTATATTCATGGAAGAAGCAGTCAAAAGTAACTTTTTCAATAGAACAGATTTTACAATCTGTGCCTGCACTCTGGCATTGTCATGATCCTCTTCAATGTTAAGTCGCTGAAGCTGTTTTCCGGCATATAATATAGCTTGAATAACTGCAATGAACTGTCATTTGAAGACTTAAAATTTTCGGCAAGCACATCAATTACCAACAGCATCTCATGGTTATTGTCTAGGTAAAAGGTTCTCTTGCTTTACCAAGTTAAAAGGTATCTTGAATCCAGATAACAAATTACATGTATAGGCTTTTCAGTTCCTTCAGAAATGAAATGTCAGCAAATAGCAAAGTATCATTGAAAATCACAATATCAGAGGAAAGAATAGAAGTTGTTTAAGCCCCTCCAAGAAGTTGTAAAGAGATGCAACTGGTGTTTCACATTGGAAGAAGGCTGTAAAACCAAGAGAAGATGGAAAATGGGAAACCGTTATCCATTCTTAAAGCCATTTTAAGACACTGTTAGAGGCACAAATAACCCTTATGAAAATGAGCTGAACCGTCTCAAAACAACCAATGATTACCTCAGATGCAGTGGCAGTGCGATGGAAAATTCTGGTTATTCCACGTTGAATATCAAGTGATCTTCCTAAAGTTGTTAAAACAGAAGAGAGCAAGTTATAGAAATCAGGCTGTACAATGCATAAGTCAGCTTTCTCCTTATCAATCTCATTAACCCAAGGAGCAGCTCTATAAGAGCCCATGGATTCTGCAATCTCAGAAACAGCATCAAGACGAGCATTTATCATGCTTCTAGCACACAAAGGGTGAGTGACCTGTATCAGGCATTACTTATTAAATCTATGTAATAGATTACGATGAAGTTGATAGTCAAATATACAAATAAGACCATTACCCAGTGTCTCATCAGCCTTGAACCTGGTATTGTAAGAGTATGATTCATCATATGTAGCAAGGACCCAAACTCAGAACCGTTTGAATTGTTCCTCAAGACCTAAATGGTAGCTTGTTAATCCAAGTTTAGAAACAGGGTTTGAAATAACTGGAAAGTTAGTTAGAATTAAGGCATAAATCTAAGAGCAAGAAAATTGACTTCTCAAACATGAGATAAAGTCCCTACAACTCAGTTAAAGGGAGTTGGAACATGGCAATTGAGACTTATTTGTCCAAAATTTGCTCTCCTCCTTTTCAACAAACCAACAATTTTTAATCCTAGTAAAGAATGATAGAACATAGGAATGAAAAAAAAAGCATTCTGATGATCAATCTGCGAATCACTGTCATGTATAGACTGCTAGGTGAAATAATCATAGCACAAATGATGCACTAAGCTATTTCAGAAGAATCTCCAACACTCAATGAACTAACTACCAAATGATGCTAGCTCCATTAAGAGAGGTCTTTAGTGAAACACACAGTTTCATAGTTATTCAGCCTGAGTGAAACCAAACAATCACCTCTAATTGTTGAAGTGTGTTTGCTGAAAGGTTCATTTCCATGTTGCTGGAGAAAGATCTGAACGAAGCTCCAAGGCCCCAGATGCTATCAAATCCAAATTGTTTGAGATGATGGATGGTTAAGGCCAATGCTTGCACTGCTAAATCTGGCATGTTAATGATTTCCTTTCATTTTGAAGTAGGGTGGATAAAAATCAGAAAGTAAATAGAAGATCAAAAAAAGAAATAAAACATTAACATAAGTGAACTTACGATAAAGAGAATAAAAAAGGAAAGTGTAAAACCATATCTAGCACTATCTTTTGAAACAAAACTAGAAGAAAAACAACAAAATCACATGAAAGGATGAGTTTGAAAGCCATCTCACCTTAATCAATAAGTTATCACTTCTCTGTTCTGTCACTTCTTGGGTTTGCTTTCTGTTATCCGGTATATTTTCTTGTATATTCTCATACAAAGACATGATATCAGCAAGTGCACTACCATTGCTAAAGCAATCTCGAGAGGCACGCTCAACTCGAACATTTGAAGCAGGTCCAGCATATGCCAGCAGAGACTGATAAACAAGAATCCATAGAATAAGCTCAGCTAAACCATACTATTGCAATTTTCGACCACTTGTCATTCCATCATTCATTCTGATCGTCTAAGTTGACCTGATTCCTTGTACATCTTACAATTACCTGAAGTTAACTGAAATAGGATTTTCTGTACCGTTAAGCATAAGGAAACTGCAACCTAAAATCTTAACTGCCCAAGCAAAGTCGCTATTCCTATTTGAATCAGTATATGATAGTGAAGAGTAAGACACACATGTTGAATTAAGTTTAGTTAAACTTAATAATTAATTTTAAACAGATTACAGAACGTTAAGAAGAGAATCCTTAGAACTAAAGCATGATACAAGTATGGTCACATACATGGTAAAAGGCAAGGCACCTAGCCTTGATGCCAAAACAATCAAAGAACGTCACACCTTTAACAACAACAAAAATAAAATGCATGGCTTCACACACAAACAAGAAAGCTTTCTCGTTAACTTTCTAAATCCTTTCACGTTAACTAAATGAATTATTAGAGATTGATTTCAACTACCTTCTCTGTTAGCTTTGACAGAGGATTCCCAAGAAGTAGCTCAGCTGGAGACAAGCTCAACACCACAGCCTCAAGCCCACTCCTCATAAAGCCATCATTGAGCTCACCATAAACTACATCTCCAGTCGAAATCTCAACAGCGACAAATCCAATCCTCACCTCAGGCACACCCTCACAATCATCATTTCCCTCCAAAACACTTTTTTCCACTACACAACACAAATAATTGCTCTCCCCACCACAACCCTCCTCTCCTCCTCCCAAATCCTCTGCTGCCTCCAGTGTAGCCTTTGTATACAAAGCCGACAGCCCTCTTGAGAACGGCCCGATCTTCGTGTCCCCATGCGCCTTAATAGCAGCTGTCTCAGTTTGCTTAACAACACCAACCTTATATCCTGCACTCACCAATCTTCTAACATGGACACTTAATCGAAAAGTTGGCACGCTTGCAGTCATAAAGTTGCGATCTTTATGAGCATAAATTCCAAGCACTCTCGCCGCTATCTCTGCATCTTCCCCAAAAAACCGGTACTTGTAACCAACCTCAATCATCAAAAGAACATCTGGGTATTTGCCTTTGAGGTCCACCACTTGCTGCTCTAAAGGAGTGAACTTTACGGAGTCACTGTGGCATGATATTTGGGGTTGAGGATCTTCAGGGATTGGTTCGAGTAGTTTGTCAATGAACTTCTGGTGAAGAGATGGGTTAGGAATTGGCCTTTGAGTATGAGGAGAAAGTTTGGGTCTTTTGGGAGTGGAAGCGAGGTGTGAAGACAGGAGCTTGCGCTTGGCGGGAGAGAAAGAGACGGTGGCAGAGATTTTCAGAGGTGGGTTTGATGACGAAGATGAAGATAAAGGGTTGGTCGCCGGCGGTGGCCAATCCGAGGTTTTGGGTTTAGGAGCGAAAAAGCGGGAAATGACTTGCTGCTTTTCCTTGCCCATCAAGGCCTTCGTGTAGGAACTTCCCTTTGTTCGGTTAATATATATGTACATTCGCACAACATACGTACCTGGCGGCTTAGTTCAAGTTGGCAGCAAATTAACGCCTAGTCCCCAATTTTTGATTAAATTTAATTGGATATTAAATCAAGTTTTTATTTTATTCTATTCTATTTTATTTATATATATGTGTGTGTGCGCGCGCGCGGTGTATTTTACGTGAATCTATCTAAAACAATCTCTTTATCAGTTAAGAGTAATGGTTGGGTCGGCCATACAAGACCCAATACCAAGCCCATACATCGACAGCCCAGTCATAGGTGATCATCTCCCATGCAAACACCAAGACCTACGTAAAGACCTAAACCTAGCAATTATCTCATATATAAGGTACTATTTTGCCATGATGCAGGTACGACACTACAACCCTAGCTTTCTCTATTCTTAATGACAAAAAACCTCCTCAAAAGACTAACTTGAGCATCGGAGGGGCCTTCCGGGAAATAACCTCCGGCGTGCCTTGCTTGTTTTGCAGGTATTCAGCAACCAAAATCTCACAAGGTCATGGATCCGAATAGTAACGTCCAGCACCAGCAGAATCCGGCAGAACCACAGTTATACCCTCTTTTCATAATTTTTGAATTATGATATATATATATATATATATCGTATCCGTATCATATTATAATTATAGAAAATTTTAATGTATTAAATAATAAAATTCATACATATTATATAAAAAATACGAATAAGATGTAGTTCGCTGTATCATTCGTATTAATAAAGAATTTAACATTGGATTTTTATATTATTATTATTATTATGTTTTTTGTATTAAAGTTATAAACTTAATTTTTGTAAAATTAAATATCTAAATTCTTATAAGAATATTGAACAAAATACTATGAAATATAATATTCATACCTTCATAATTTTTTTAAATCATGTCATCATAAGTCATTTTACACATCAACAACTAATACTAAACAGCCAATTTTACTAAACATCTTAATAAACAATTGATGTTATTTGTTGGTAAAATCAGCTGATATAATTAACTATCAATTAACCGCTAATATAATCAGCCAACAGCTAATATAATCTACTATTTGCCAAGCATAACCTTCTTATGATTAAAACCTGTAACTTTCTAATCACAAAGGAATTATAAGAAATGAAATCAAAAAAATGTATCAGGAAATGAAAATTATTACAGGCCGGTTCTGCATAGTCACTACGGTGCTGTTGCATAATCAATGACATAATGCAAGGGTTTGTTTCCTCGAATCAGACGCAAATTCTAGTCGTGCATAGACTTCGATGATGAGAAGTTTCAACACTTAAACACAAGACCTTTCTTGGACGGAACCAGAAAAGCTGCAGGAAATTATATAATTATATCATTTCATACCGTTGACTCTGTATATCCAAACTCGAAAGCAAAATTCTCAGTGACAGTGATCACAAGATGGAGGAACGCTAGTTGGATCAAGACAACAATGTCGCTGAAGCTTACATTTCAAATAAAGATTTTGGAATCAGGAGTTAAATTTTTTTGATAATATTAGCTAAGCAAAGTCGGCAATTCATGATTGATCTCAAAGTTAGACATTTGGCCGTAGAGCTGTCAGAGGAAAGAAAAGTCTTTAGTCATCATTTTTCTGTGTACGACAATTGCTGGTAATAGAGCAATTCTAGACATTTTATGTTGAGTAATTGAATCTAGATTTTTAGTTTAATATTACTTTTTCTTGTTCTGTTTCATAAAATCTTAGCTATTTATTTTAAGAGATTCACGTGAAACTTACGTGAAACTCATATAAATAAATAGCTTGCTGAAATTTATTAGACACAATAAAATACCATAATATTAGGCAGAAGATTTAAACTATAAGTAATCATCACACTTAAGAAAAAGGGCCATTTATCTGTTAGGCTACAATGCAACTGGTCCAAATGTTTTAATCTGATAAGTTAACAGCAGCCATAGGTTTCTTCGACAGCAAGAGGTGAGGAAGGGATCGGATAATTATCTTGAATCGGTAAACGGTTTTTTCACGTTTCATCGAAACAAGAACATTCTTATTTCTTAAATCTTACATGCAAAGTCCGAGGAAGTAGTTGGGAGGAAAACAAGAAAGGCGGCGGTCGGCAGGCCACGTATGTCCAAGGTAAACCAAGTCTCGAAACGGATAAAAGAAATAGAATTACACTGTAATTTAAGAAACTTTTAAAAAATGTTCCACTATTTTTTATTTTTTATAAAATTCTTTCTCTTCAACTTATATACGTAGAAAATAACAACAAAATATAAGTGTCATAAATAATATACTTGTATTAATCAAATGTTATTTGTATGACAATTTAGCATATCTTTTAAATTAAAATTGATTCTAATTAATAATTTATTATAATTATCTTAAATTATTAATTTAAATCAAATTTAATTAGTTCAGATCAGATTTAAGAGTTAATTTAGTTTATCATATTGACGACATTTGATTAATCCACATCTGATGTTCATATTATATATATATTCGTTATTTTTTAAACAAAATCAACAAGAAGAGATTTAAAAAACTAAAAATTAGAAGATTTTTAAAGAAAATGTAAAAATTAAAGAGTTTATCTTTTACTAAGATAATTACAATTAAATTATTAATTTAAGTAGAATTTAATTAGGTCAGATCAGATTCAATAGTTGATTTAATTTGATTAGTTCATGCATGATGTTCGTATTATATTTTTATTGTTATTTTTTAAAATAAAATTAAAAGAATAGGTTAAAAATTAGAAGGATTTTTTTTAAATTGTAAAGATTAAAGAATTTTTTTATAATTTTGAAAACTATAAAGAGAAGATGTATATGTATTTTATCTGGATAATTATAAACGAAACGAGTATAAATAAGATAATTATAAAGCAATATTATGAATCGCAAGACATAATTACCACGTTGAAAATGGAGCTACGCGGTTTGCTTCTGCTGGAAGAAGTCTGAAAATTATTTATGTGAATCAAATGGCTAAACTTAAGCTGTCAGTCAAATAATTGGAAGACAATTCAAAATTTCTTATCAAACCTGTCTAAAGAGTTCACGCAATCGTGTTTAGCTAATCCTTGTGACTCTCTCTAATTCAGGTTCGCTCTATAAATATAAGCTGAAATATATCTCTTATTCTTACAACTAATTGGCTAAGGATCAGAATCATTCTGAGAAGATCTTAGAATTGTATTAATAATTGCTTGTCTTGCCTTTGCTTCCTCATTCATTTTGCATTCTTCTCCAATTCATCAAGATGTCCCGTCCGCCATTACTGTTGTTAGCTTGTGCTTTAGCACTTCTATCTTCTTCTATGGCTGCTGCTGCAATTGTAGAACACACACTTGAAGTAATTTCCAGACTTTCTCCTGTGATCTCCTCTGGAATTTTTCCAAGGTGTGAGTCCATGCAAAGGTGCATGGCTCAGGATTTTGGGCAGAAACTGACTCTCGTTGATAATGTTTCAGGTGAAAAATCTCACTGTCCGAAGGCTCTGCAACGAACAGGTCGTGACTGCGGTGAACGGAAGTGTCCCCGGTCCAACGATTCGTGCTCGTGAGGGCGATACTCTTGTTGTTAAAGTCATTAACAACTCTCCGTACAACATGACCATTCACTGGTAAATCCTGGAATACATTTCAGATTGTAGAAATGGTAAAGAAACAACAGTTTCATCGTTTACTTCATGAATCTGATACGATTTCTCTTTTTTCTCAGGCATGGAATCTTTCAGCTTCTTAGTGGCTGGGCAGATGGACCAAATATGGTGACACAGTGTCCAATCCAACCAGGACGTAGCTATACATACAGGTTCAAGATTATCGATCAAGAGGGAACACTCTGGTGGCATGCACATGTCTCTGTTCTCCGAGCAAGTGTTCATGGAGCACTCGTTATTCGTCCAAGATCCGGCACCAAGTACCCTTTCGCAAAACCTTACAGAGGAGTTCCAATCATATTAGGTATTGACTTGTTCTTTTCCAAGTTATTGAATTGAGCCTGTCATTATTAGAATCCTGACGGAACTAATAAGATTTTATAGTCCAGGAGAGTGGTGGAAAGCTGATGTTGTTGACTTGGAGAACCAGGCACTTGCTACGGGCGCTGCACCAAATGTTTCTGATGCTTACACCATCAATGGACGCCCTGGAGATCTCTACAATTGCTCTCAAAGCCGTGAGTTCATGTCGATTCCCATTGATATCCGAATTGATGTCGTAATTTGTCGTAATCATGACCGAAACTGAAGTATTTTCTCTTTTACCAGCGACTCACAAGCTTAGTGTGATACAAGGAAAAACCTATCTCCTCCGTATTATCAACGCTGCACTCAATACACAACTGTTCTTCAAAGTAGCCAACCACAGTCTGAGAGTTGTTGGCATTGACGCTGCATATACAGACCCTTACGACACTGATGTTGTCGTCACCGGTCCCGGCCAGA
>JANZXV010000007.1:23350826-23373752 GCA_027576455.1 Erythroxylum roigii
TCAGAAGACACCGAAGTGTCACAGAAGACCGAAGTCTCGACACCGAAGTGTCCATATCAGAAGACACCGAAGTGTCATAAAGACGCATCCCACTTTACAAGGTTAAAGTGAGGTTAGTATCATTGTCAAATTCCTCTGTCAAGTCCATCTCTTTATCAATTTGTTCAAAAAGTTTATGGATATCAGTTGAAGCCAATTAGGAGGCCATGGGCTAGAAATAGAGTTGGACTCTTGTGTTAGGCTTGATGGTGGATTGGAATTCACTGTTCTGCGGTACATAGGACAAGGAATGTCACCAGCTCGTACGCGGAGAATGTGATCATATATTGAAGTCCACTGATTTGTAGATGGAGTTATGATTGGCCTCAAAAGAGAATTATCTCCGTAGTAAGGTCTAAGAGATGTACAAATGGCTGAAGGGACCGAGTTATGAGATCTATTTAATTGGTCTAAGAAAGAGTGTAATTCTTCTATTAAGAATGTGCTTTCTGTAGGCCAATCTGTAGAAGCGCGCCAAAACTGGAGATGGTTGAATGTACATAATTGTCCAGAGTCACTCATACAATATGGACGATGAATCAAATAGATACCATAAGCTTTGCAATCGTCCACAGAAGAGTACCATAAATGATGATGAGTCAAAAGTTGGGACATATCAATACGCCGTTTGTTTAATGGTTGTAACCATTCCAGAAAAGTCCACAAGAGAGAACTAGCATTGATTAGATTAGACAAATGTCGATATAGATGAAGACATGAGAAAGAAACAGAACACGCATAAAGGGCAAACAAGGCCCAGAGATTAGACAAATGCCGATATAGATGAAGACATGAGAAAGAAATAGAACACGCATAAAGGGCAAACAAGGCCCAGAGATTAGACAAATCTCGATATAGATGAAGACATGAGAAAGAAACAGAACACGCATAAAGGGCAAACAAGGCCCAGAGATGCCAGAGAATAGACTAATGGATATTGTCATAGATGTGATACATGAGTTTGTAAGGAGTTATGACATCAAAATAACCAGGAATGGGTAAAATGTCAAAATTGAGAAGAGTCAGATGCAGATAATAAAACAAACTTTGTTGAAGAAGTGGAAAAGGTCTACAACAGTGGTTGCAGGTTCAGAAAACAAAGGGGAAATTCTTTTATGTATTTTACAAACTTAGGAAACTCCATTAACCAAAAAAAAGGAATAGGAAGCTTTAAAGAAGATGAGATAAGCAAAAGAGGTTTGGCAGGTCTAGAAAGATAATCAACAAGTGTATTATGGTGACCTTTAATGTGGTGGATGGAGAATTTATAGCGAGAAAACCACTGCTGCCAACGAAGCAAATGACTGTTGGGAATCTTTTTCTTGGGCTGATCAAGGATTTTTGGAAAAGATGTGTTATCCATTTCAATGACAAAATGATAAGGAGTGAGGTGGAAAGCAAACTTTTCAATACCTCTTTTGACAGCAAGAATCTCCTTATAACTGATATGATAATGGCATTCAAAAGAACAATTTGGCCACTTTTATGTCCATAATAGTATCGGTTGCCATTGATTTCTTCGATGAGCACAACACCCTAATGGGTGTCACTAGCATCAATTTGTAAGATTCGTTGTCCCGTGTCAGGAATCTTTAAAGGTGGGGGATCCTGACAAAGATGCTTTAGATGCTGGATAGCCTTGGTTTGTTCCATTGTCCAAGGTGGTGGATTCTTTTTCAGAAGCTTAGATAAGTTTGAAGTGTAAGCTGCCAGGTGTGGTATGAACTCACGAATATAGTTAACAATCCCGAGGAATTATTGTATTTGCTTTATAGTGAGATGTCCATCAGGAAAATGTAACAACTTTTGTGCAATATGTGGACCAGGCTGGTAGAATCTATCTTTGCAATGCATACCTAGAAAATCAATTTCGGTAATGCCAATGATGTTTTTCGAAGCTGAAAGTATAATGTCATGTTGTTTAGTAAGATCCAAGAATTGTTGCAGTAAGGCCTGATGTTCCTCGTGGGTCTTTGAGAATAGTAAAATATCATTGATGCAAATGATTGCACTGTCGAGGATAGGCTCATAAATCTTGGTCATTGTTTTCTGAAACAGTAATAGGGCGACTTTAAGCCCAAATGACATAACAGTCCATTGGTACTGTGCATTGGGAATGCAGAATACAGTCTTGTATCTCTTAGTTGGGTGAATAACTAGTTGGCAAAATCCTTCTTTCAGGTCAAACTTGGAAAAAGTAACAACTTCTTTGAGAAATAGTACATGAGTATTGATCTTTGGAAGAGGAAACTTGTCATCTTACAGAAATACATTCAGAGGCTTGTAGTCAATGACTAATCTCTTTTTTTCACGTTTATGCTCTTAACGTTTATTGACATAGAATGTTTGGCAAGCCCAATCCGACTTTGTGGGCTCAATAAGTCCTTGCTTTAAAAGGATTGCATTCATCTTATGCAAGCTTTAGATCATCAGGATTCATCCCTAGATATGTGGCTTTTGTAGGATTGATATCCTCATTCTTCTTAAAAGGTAGACTTATAAAAAAGTCAGCATTTTTCTATAGAGGATACGGGTAAGAAAACTGTGCATGAGATACAGGACAATATTCCAACAGTTTATCTCGTAGTGCAGTAGAATGTGTAGGAATTTGAGTTAGTTCAAACACATTCTTAATATCAATATATGGACTGAAAAATGATTGATACTTAAGGCTTGTGGGTAGAATCTATAAAGGCGAGGCTTTACTGTAAACATCCATACCAATAAGAATGTCTAGGTCAGGTAGATTACTTCCAAGAACTTTAGTCCAAACTGTATACTGCGGAAAGAATCGTATTTCGATTCTTCTCTTGGTGATTAACCCAGTCTTGAAGCAGTTACCGCTAGCAGCAGTAAAATATTCATCATGTGACATCCATGCGTCAGATGATAAGAGATTGTACGACTGGATCTAGTATCCATAAACTTGATAGCTTTAATAGGCTTATCATATTTGTCCTATTGAAAGAGTTGGATCTAGACATATGGTATTTGAACTGGTGTACGATCTACTTTCATACATGTCTGTTATAGCATGTATAGTAAATCATCCTCTAGAGAAACAGAGGAATCAGATGATTCTTCATCTTCAGAAGTTGTGATTGATACAGTAAGCTTTGTGTCCTCGTCTTCTTGAGATTGTTCCTCAATTAGATCTTTAAAGTTGTTGGAAGAATGAATGAGCATAATAGATTGCATCTGCTTCAACAACTTGATATCCTTTTTTATTTTGTGAGGACATGTTCATGCAAAGTGTCTATGTTGTCTACAGAGAAAGCATCGTTCAGCTTTCTGGCGATGAGAGGATTTCTTGAAGAACCAAACAAATATTATTTTCTTATCGCTCTTCCTTTCATAAGTTTTCTTTAAAGGTTTGTAGCCTTCCATTTGTCTACGGAGCTTCTTCTATGATAGACTTGTCAAAGAAGAGCTTTCTTCTTGCTATGACACTCACAAGTCTTTTTTTTCTTTGAGGAGTGGACCACCCTTAATAATATTCTTGAATAAGGCATATTGATCACATAACTTATTAAGAGAAACTAAAGCAAGCTGGTAGATTTCTCCAAGAGATATATTTGTCATATCTCTTTGTAAAGAAATTATGGTCCTTTGTAGCTCTGGTTGCAGTTGATTTGGAAAGGATGAGATAAAAGTATAACAAAGATTAACATCATTCCATCCATTCAAGAGATAGTACCTTTCTGTTATACGTCAGTAATGTTTCTGAATATCACACTTGTCAAGCGAATAACATTTCACTGCAAAATATTCTTGACAGATTTGCTTATCAATAATCTGAGTCACTAATGAATTCTTTATGGATTACTCCAAAAAATGCTCCTGCTGTAGTGACTTGGATATACTGAAGTCGTTGATAGTCGTTAATACTTTTCCACCATTCTCGCAAAGTACCATTGAAACGAGATGTAAAATCAGACAAAATATCCGATAAAGGATTATTAGGTCGAGTCATTTGTAGATCTATCCAGACACTAAATTCGTGCATTCGTTCTCTCCATTTCTTTGGAGGTAGATCATCAAAAGTAAATCAAGGTCCTGAAGTAGGCTTAGTTTGAGCCTGTGCAGCTGGCTGAGCTAGTGTTGCTTATGGTGCTAGTTTAGGATTGAAAGGTTCAATACTTATGGGTTCTGCTTCACTTATTTTTGATTCAACTTTAGTAAGATTAGACATCGTCATCAGAACTTGAGATAACTCTGATAGATCAGCTAATTGTGCTGAGGAATCAGAAGACAATGCAGAGATTTGTTCAGATGATGATTTAGAGATTGTTGTAGAAACTTCAGATGTTGGGACAGGGGCTTCAGAATAAGTTTCTGTATTATCTGATTGAGCATAAAAATCTTTTGTAATATGTGTAGATGCAAGAGTTGCAACGAACTCTTTCTGTAGCGCTTTGTCCTTACCAAGAGATGAGGTGGAAGGTTGAACTTTTGGTAGAGACATTGGAGGTGTATGAATCTGTAACGGCTTACTCCACTGATTAATTAGTTCAAATTTAGTGTATGAAGGTGATGGCTTAGGAACCTTAGATGGCTCATAAATTCGTTGCTCAGGAACTAGGACATGCTTTGGCTTTGGTTTTGACTTTTTAGGTTTTTCTTGAGTTTTTTTAGGATGGATGTACTGTCTAATCAAAGGATAATTGAACTTGAATACCTTTGAATAGTCAGCTCCTTCTGGATACGTCTGATATATAGGAGACGGGTATGTTGGCTGAGTATTTGGAAATAATGAAGAGGATAAGCCATATACTGTCCTCGACTGTGCAGATTGTATATCAGCTTTTGTTTGTTGCACAATCCCTTGTATCTTCTGGATTTCTCGAACTTTAGCGTCGAAGTCAGGTTCAAGATAATGTGTAGCAATGTAATGTCAAAGATCAGCATCAAGTCACTGAATCTGCGCTTTGTAAGATTGATACATTTGTTATATTTGCTTAGAGACTGTGTCGACTTTGTGTTGCATAGCATAGGTTTATTGATTGATTCCATCCATCTTAGAATCAATTCGTCGAAGAACTTTATTATATGTTACTGCATTAGATGTTTGCCAGTTAAGAACTTTATCGGAAGGATTGGATATAAGTGTTCCTTGTGAAGTGATTCCTGTCGCTCAGATATAGGGATTATAGACAAGACAACCCTCGTTGATTCATCAGTACTCCTGTGTAAAGAAGGAAAGTCTTCGTCATATGGCTTAGCCATCATACGAGGTATAAAAGTAGGAGTCATAGCAGGAACTGTTGGCTTAGACTGACATGGATAAGATTTCAGCATCTCTCGAAGAGATCTAGGTCTAGATCTTTCTATCTGTAGACTTTTAAGATTGTTAAAATCATCTGGATCTGGATCATCTCTGTGTGGATGATATTGTTAAGAAGGCATACAACGAGATTTTGGCTTTTTCTTCTTCCTTCTCCTTCTGACATATCTTTCATCATCATCATCATCACTGTCTGACTCAGGATTGAGACATATTTCACAATCTAGTTTACACATAGATGGGTTGACATCCTATACAAAATGTCTACAATGATGACTGACATAAACTGAATCTATATTATATTTGAAATAATGGATAGGAGGACAAGATTTACCTTCTGTATGTGAAAATATGAGTTGGATCATAAATATTGCCCTAGAGGTAGAAGGTTCGGATGGATCTTCATTAGGCTTCGCGTAGATGGACTTTACTGTTCTATCTTTCAGTGTCCTAAGAATCAGAGGAGTTGTAGTATGAAAAGAGTGTCGATAAGGTCCGTGGAACACCTTTTGGTAGTTAGTGATCCATTCAGTGTGTACGATCCCACATCAGTTGGGAAGGAGAACGAAGCATCCCTTATAAGGGTGTGGATACCTTCCCCTTGTAGGCGCGTTTTCCATGCCCTAACGCACCAAATCCCATCAGAGCTCCGAAGTTAAACGTGTTAGGGCCAGAGCAGTACCAGGATGGGTGACCTCCTGGAAAGTCCTGTGGAAAAATAAAAACCGTGAGGGTGTGGAGCACGAGCCACTTAAAAAGGCCCAATAGGTGTGGACCACGAGCTACTTAAAAAGGCCCAAAGTGGACAATATCTGCAAGCGAGTGGTCTGGGTTGTTACAAATGGTATCAGAGCTAGTACCCGGGCCGTCGTGCCAGAGAGGACGCTGGCCTCCTAGGGGGTGGATTGTAAGATCCCACATTGGTTGGGAAGGAGAACGAAGCATCCCTTATAAGGGTGTGGATATCTTCCCCTTGCAGACGCGTTTTCCATGCCCTAACACACCAGATCCCATCAGAACTCCAAAGTTAAACGTGCTAGGACCAAAGCAGTACCAGGATGGGTGACCTCCTGGGAAGTACTGTGAAAAAAAAAACCGTGAGGGTGTGGACCACGAGCCACTTAAGAAGGCCCAATGGGTGTGGACCACGAGCCACTTAAAAAGGCCCAAAGCGGATAATATCTGCAAGCAAATGGTTTGGGTTGTTACATATTAGACATCAACTTTTCAAGCTCCTGTGCTGGTAATTGCTTCGGGATCTAGGTGATAGTAGTCTGATCATTGGAACGATCAGCAACTATATAAAGGGCATTCGAAGTGGAATCACGAAAGTTTATGTCCAAAGCATGATTCTGTAGATGATAGATCATCTGGCGATGTAAAGTAGCCATGATGGCTATAGGATCTTGATCTGATCCAGTGATCTGAATATGAACTTATAGACGTTTGGACAGAGTGGGATCATCCAACCGGATGTTGAAATAAGGTGTTATGGTCATAATGAAACTTTCATTATTGAGTGTTGTCAACAAGGTAGCAATTAAGGAATTCTAGTATGTTGTATAGGCAGTGTCTAGAAGAGATATTCTGGTTGTAGCAAGTATTCCCTTTCTTCCATGAAGTGTGAGAACTATAGCTCTAACATGAAGATGTGTATGATTTTGTTTCCTCCAGAGAGAGATCAGCTCTTTAGGGATTTCAAGCTTTACGTATTGTTCTGATGTTGTAGATCTGAGACCACACTGTTCTAATCTGAAACTTTGGATGATTTCTTTAACTTTAGGTCTGGAGGTAGACAATATTGTACGAATACTTCTCGTCCAAAAACGATCATGAAAGTATAACTGTACCGACTCAATAAAGGTAAAGAGGACTCACAAGCACGATTTTTTATAGGTACATGAGTGATTTCTACAAGATTTTCTATGTGATTAAATAACACACGCTTTACACTAGAAGGTAAACTAGACATAGATAAAGTTGAAGATAAATGAACAGGGTCATTGGGTAATGTTTCCATTACTTACGGTTCTCTCCCTATTCACTTTGCTCAAGAGATAATGTTACTGCTGTCAAGACACGAAATATGGCTTTGATACCACCGAGCCCCCCTATAAGGCCTTGTGAAGTGACAGGTACAGATTTAACCAACCAACCTCTATGGTTGAGTCCCTTTATCATTCGGGGATTCGAGCTCACGACGATGGCGAGACCACAACGGGTTCTAAACCACTTCGCCTCCCCAAGAGGCCTTACAAATGGAGGTGAAACAAAATTCTAAATATACCCCTCACTCTAGAAGTAGTAACTCTAACGTTAGCCAACACTGGCCTATGAGCCAAATTTCAAATTTTCATACAGAAGAGATGCCTTTTAAATTAGTGACAAATATTTAGATTCATTTTTAAAAAGTTTTCAAAAAATTTGAAGTATCTTAAAATTTATTACCGATTTATTTGAGTTGAAATTTTATTAAACTTGTACTCATAAAATTATTAAATAATTTATTTAAAAATTTAATTAGCAAATTATTACATGGTTTTAAATACGGAAAACGAAAATTTAAAATAAAAAGAAAAAATATACAAGGCGGCGAAAAGTATGCACAAGGCGGTCAAAACTAAGTGAAATCATACCGTTAGATCTAACCCCATGAAGTCCTGATCCAACGGTCAGGATGCCAAAAAAAATCTCTAATTACGTGAGAATTGTCCCAATAATTAATAGTACAATTAGGGCAAGAAGAACAAGCCCTAGCTTAGATTTTGGTGCCAATTTCATTTGAAATCTCACCTTTTTATTCTCGTTCTTTCAATCGCGAGAGAGGAAGAGAAACAAATCAGCGGGAGAACCATAAAGAAGAAAAGAAATGGTGAGCTCGCCGCTGGTAAATACGTACCCGTTGTCGAGCTACACGTTTGGGACCAAAGAGCCCAAGATGGAGAAAGACACCTCCGTAGCGGATCGTCTCGCTCGCATGAAAGTCAAGTTTGTTTCTGTTCCCTCCTTTTTTTTTGTTTCACAATTCGTTCTCTTTATTAGCTCAGTTGTAAACCCCAGATAAACCCTACTTTTGTTACTATTTGTTTGGTAGATGATGGAAATGCCCCGCTAGTTTGCTAGTTAATTGGCGAGAATTTGAGTTTCAAATCCCGAATCTGTTTGTTATTTGTTAGTGTCAGCTAGGTTTTTTGGAGGTGTATGGTATTTTTTTTGGAGTTTAATTTTGCTCGGATTCTAATGGGCACTGTTTCGTTTTTGTGATTCAGCTACATGAAGGAGGGGATGAGGACAAGTGTGGAAGCAATTTTGCTGGTATGATCTCTAGTCTATGTCGGTGATCTTTAGCCTAGGTGGCTACAGAAATGCAGTCAATATTCACTAAAGAACTTCGTCATTCTTGTAGATGTTGTTTTGGTACAAGATACTGCAGCAATCATTTTGCTGAGGAATAGATTTTCGAAAAGCATTTCTTTATTGGATCGATTCAATTGTATCATGGAAATGTATTTTAGTATTGGATTATTCAATAATTTGCAACTTGTTGTTAGAATTGGAACAAGTATTGTTGTTGAGATCAGCTATCATTGCTTCATATTCTTCCCTTTTTAACTTTCTTCAGTCCCTATGTTATATTGATAATTTCATTTTGTATCAGATCCATCATAAATGTCTTAGAGATTTTTCATCTTTTTCTTGGCTCAAATACAATTTTGATGTTGTAGGTACAAGAGCATAATCACCCCCACATACTGCTTCTACAGATCGGAAATACATTCTGCAAACTTCCCGGTGGACGACTGAAGCCAGGAGAGAATGGTACTTTTTTCTGTCTTTTCTGCAATACTATCTTTCCTACCACAATATTTGTTCTCTATGATGTGCTTGTATTAAGAAGAGATCCATTTCAATTTTTAAAATTGTAGTTCTTATGCCATTCATGAATATCTTAACAGAAATTGAGGGTTTAAAGAGGAAGCTGACCAGCAAGCTTGGTGCTAGTTCACCTGCTCTAGTTCCAGACTGGCAGGTATTGTTCTCCTACGTTATTCAGGTCTTAGGGTAGATTTGATGTTTTAGTACAATTATTTGAGAAAAATGTCAAAAACTGTGTAATAAATGATACAAAAATTAAGTTGTAAAACAGATGCTATCTTGTGTGCCTTGTATGTGAGGAGTTTATGCCTTTGGAACTGTTGTTGGATGGCTTTTTCTCTGCATTCTTCAAGCTCAATGGGTACTTCTCTTAGTATATTATGGCATTTCTAATGAACACTCCTTGTGGTTTTGGCCTATTCTGCAGATTGGTGAATGTGTGGCCATATGGTGGAGGCCGAACTTTGAGACCATCATGTATCCTTATTGCCCTCCCCACATTACAAAGCCAAAGGTATAAGTTCTCTGCTTGGTTTCCTCTTTTTTGGGGAAATTTCTGCTTGGTTTTTTTGTTTCTACATGTGACTTAGTTCTATGGGTGCTTATTACTCTTCTTCCCATTCATGTTGATGTAGGAGTGCAAGAAGCTTTTCCTTGTTCACTTGTCTGAAAGGGAATATTTTGCTGTGCCGAAAAACTTGAAACTTCTTGCTGTCCCTTTGTTTGAACTCTATGATAATGTGCAGGTATGCTTTTTTGAATTAGTTAAAATTATAAATCTGAATATCTTGTACATTTTGTTATTTTGTTTAGTTCCAATTCAATTACAGATTTGGTTTATTAAATACAAAAGGAGAGTAGTGGATGAATCAAAAGCAGATTAGTGAATATCTTATATGTTAATTAAAAGCTTCTCTTTGGAAATAAGAGACTACACTCTTTTAAATTTATTCTTGGTTGCTTCCATGTCTTTGCCATCCAAATCTTCTTCGTGGCAAACATGATTCTTACTTTGTGCTTTAGTCAGTGTCATTAATCCTCCAGTGTCCTTATGATGTATCTTGCTTGGTGACAGAGATACGGCCCCGTTATATCAACCATACCTCAGCAGCTGTCAAGATTCCAGTTCAATATGATCACTACCTAAATTTTATTGATTCGAGCTTGCGTATCTATGGTAGTTCTTTCATTCCAAGGGGTCACAGATGGGATGGATACTGAGATTTGAAACTACGGTGGCTGTTCATGATATAATTTATAGTTATTTAAACTGCGTATGTGATCATGACTTGCACTACATGGAATTGACATCTTTAGTGGCTGAGTTTTTCTTTTTTGGACTATATCTGTTCTGTAACCAGATTGCAACTGGAATGATTCAAACTTCAGTAGACTGGTGTAGGAAGTTTAGGGAATACAACATTGCTGTTAAACTGGTATTGCTATCAACTAAACGTAGTAGAGGAATTCCCTTTGTGTTGTTTTTGTAATCACGTTTGTTGAAGGGGCGATTTTAGGGTTTGGGCTTGGAATTTTGTATGTAGTCATATTTTTATGTCACTGCAATTGACGAAAAGATATGCTGGATTGAGTGGCATCCTTAGAAATCCCTTGAGAGGATGAAGAGGAGTGCTTTGATTCTTGGCATCTGCCTAAACTATTTAAGTATCTGATCATCATTGTTTTGATGAAATCAATGCTATATTTATGTTTTTTCTTTTTCTATCGCATGTTCGGTGTTTTTAAGATTGGATTACATGACTATGGTAGTTCTCTTGTTCCCCAAACTTGCATGGGATCTTGTCTAACTAGCTCAGCGCCGGCAGCCGAGCTCAGAAGCTACATGGCGGAAGTGAACTTAAAACTTGAGTTTTATGCTACATTCCTTGCCTTTTTCCTTGGTCCAATTTCCTCTAACCTTGTACCTTCCCCTAGAGCTTCTGACCATTAACCTACTAAGGATGTGGATATTGAACATGAGAGCATAGACCTTTTTGTAGGGATGTCAATTGATCGTGCTGAGATCGAACTGCCTTTGACTCATTCAACCCAATCCTTAATTTTGTGGTTTGAACTTAATTGAGATCAAAACAATATCGTTTAATCGAACTAGGTTGTTTGATTTTAAGTTTAGTTAGGTCAGTTTAATTTGTGAACTCCAACCTTTTGAAGTTCTCTTGGTAATTAAGATTTGATTACATTTACTTTAATCTACTATCAAAATATTTAGGTTCTTGTATTCATAATGTTCTCCATTGTCACATTTCATCAGACATATAACACACACCTTTCATTACTCGTTAGTGGCATTCCAAATTATATTTTAACATTTTCCAATTTCAAATCACAATGTGATAATAGATTGCTACAACTTAGTGCTTGCAAACATAAAGTACTAAAGATTTAAACTTTCATTTATTCACATGGGACAAAACAATCTATATTGGTAATAATTATATTGGCATGTTCCTAATACAACAAGCACTAAAACCAAGGAAAAGCTAGATGTTGACCAATTTAATCAGAAAAGAAAAATGACTTATGACACTAGAAGTAAACTATTGTGAAATTGGATAGATTAACCAACTTGAATTGATAGTAGACCACTTAGAGCTTGTTACTTATGTGTGTATACTTGAGTTGAAAATGACAAGTTACTATGAAATGACCAAAGCATTGGAATATTTGTGAAGTCATTGACAGGTTATATAGTAATGACTAAAGAGTCATTGTAATCCTAAAATATGACTGTATTTAAATTTTAGTTAAATATAACTAAAATATAAAAAAGATAACAAGTCTAGTTTGAATGTTACCAATGTAATGTTACAATTTTGTTATCAAGGCTTAATTAAGTTTGTTTTCTTTTCATTTTATCACTTTTTTAACAAGCTCAATTGGGAGATTAACTTTAATAACCTTAATTTAAGGTAATGTTTCTTTTCCTTTGTTAGATTGGCTAGTTTCAATAAATTTCAATGATTAAAAAAATGAACTAGCCTGGTCAGTTCGACTGTATAAATCTTGAATCGGTTAATTTTTTTGGTTCGATTTAGATTAATAATTCTTGTTATTAAAAACATAATAGTTCAATTTTTTAAACTAACCAATTTTTATAAATTATAATAAATCAATTAATTTTATCTAATAGTTTTTTTATTCAATTAAACTTCAATTTCTTCGATGAATAAGCATAGTCTCATTCTTCAATTTTATTCTATATATATTTTATAACGATCTAATACTAATTAAAATTTTAAACCATTCAGAAAATATCACCACTTTGTGGGCTAATTTCGCTGCTTGCTTAAGCTATCACTCGCTTTACGAGTACATCGGTGTGAGAGACGGGGGAAAAGAGAAGGGTCGGCCTATCGAACTCTCGGTCTTCCAGTCGAAAAATAATGTCGATGAAGACGTGATGGTGCGCTATTTCGTAGTGGGGATTGTAACTTTTCATGAATTTTCCATTTCTCACACAACGTTGAAACTTTGCTTTTTTTATTTTATTTTTGAAGATCGACAAATCAAACGATACCACTTACTCGACTTCGAGAATAGGGATCTCCTTCTCGCGACAAACTCGATCAATAGTTGCGCTAATACGGTAGACGCCTTTCACCAAAGATTCTATTGCTTCCCGCGAGCTTTCCTTATATCTATTCTATAACGATCTAATACCAATTAAAAATTTAAACCTTACATTTCTTACATTATCGATTTAATTTCGATCCAACTTTAAATTTTTGGTTTAATCATGTCTTTAGGGGGAACAATTTATTATTATTATTTTTTTGAAACAGGGGGAACAATTTATTGTCTAAGGTGTTCATACACAAGTGGACCGAGATAGAAGACCAGATTTGCACGAAAACTGCATTGCATTGCATTAATTATGATACAAAAATAAATTAATAAACTAATTTTTTTCTTAGCTAGCTAATATGCCGATTTGTCTGGCATCAATCCGACAGCTATGGTTTTTTAAATATTTGTTAATTAATTGATTACGTAAATTATATTTTAAAATTGTAAATTTATTATTATTATTATTATATATTGCTTTGACATTCTACGTTTTTGCTCATGATTATGAATTTTGATTCTCAAGCAATCTCAACAAAGCATTGACCTATTGATTTCAATATAAACATATTAAGTGGTTGAGAACCCAACTTTGATTTCTTTGTTTTTTTATATTTTCGTTTTAAGCAAAATCTAAAAAAAAAAATAGAGTATCGTTAACATCTAATTGAATTCTCGCTAAAACTCGAAGTATGAGAAGATCTAATAGTACACAGCTTTACCCGTACGAAGTAATGCACTTTTTTAAGTAAAAATAGATGAAATTTTAATATAACATAATATAAAAAATTAAGTATAATTAAATAATACTATATGAAATAAAAATAATTTTAAATATGCTGATTAAAATAAAAATGTCAAATTATAAGAATTTAAAGTAATCAACTCTACAATCTGCTTGAATGTGAAACTTGATATTATACAAATCGAATGTCGGTACCCAACCAAATGATAAAAGATAAAAAAAGAAAAGACCTTTGCAAAGATAATTATTTTTTTAATTAGATAGGCATTGACAATGATATATTAATATTACAAAGTAACAAAAGAGTGCAAAAGTAGGGTTTCGTCATCTTGTAAATGGTCTCCATTCCAACACACACAAACCCTTCAAGTTGTTAGAGAGATTCCCAGATTTGATCAGCAATTCCTGAGCCTGAACTTTGATTCCCAGGCAAAACCCATATGGATAGAGAGTAATGAGACAAGTGGACACTGAAGTTGCATCATCACATTTTTTTTTCAAAATAATATATTACTTTTTATTTAAGCCATGTCAAATCTCAAATCATGACTTCCCGATTGATAGATGAAGAGCGGCACAACGTGACACACGGAAACAAAAACAAGACAATTGATCTCGTTAATAACACATAACCAACCACTCAGCTTAGTAATGTAATTAACTAATTCTCAAGTTGTAATCATCTATAAATAATTACATGGTTTGGTTATTTAAGTTTCTTATTAATTATAAGCTTTAACACTATTGGGTTTATTATGCAATTATTGGGTAAAAAACATAAATATCTTCTATAACATTACTTTAAGAATTCTTTTTAAAAAATACCTTAAAATTCTCAAAAACATTTTCTAATTTTTACTTTTTAAATTCATTCTCCTAAATTTCAGTAAAATAGATATGATATAAATATATCATAGGATTAATGAAATATTACTTATATAACGATCTAACCTAACTCTTAAATATGAACTGAATTAATTATGTATAACTTTAATTAATAATTTTTTATAATACTATCTTAAATTATTAATTTAATTCGAATTAAATTGATTCATGTTGATTTTATTGATATTTGATTAGTCCATATTTAATGTTAATATTACGTGTATTTTGTAAAAACTACAATTTATAAATTAACCTCTTACTTTACTTTGAGTCATTAATTTATTTAATTGAAATAAATGATTTATAAAATAATTCTATAAACCAAAAATTTTATTTAATATAATCCAAAATAATATGTGATGTAATGCATATCTCTTAAATTTCTCGTCAAATCTTCTGTTCTAGTTATTCTGTTTCATTTATGTTCTATTAAATCTCATCCATACATTTATGTAGGGTCTATATGAATATGTATATAAGATTTAATAGAACATGATAAGAACAACGTAACCGAACAAGAAATCTTACCCACATAAATTCTGATACAATCATGTTTGACTGCTCTTAGCGCACCTTCCAGCTTTTAACGTAACCTAACCCAGTTCTTGGATATTATATGAATAATGGTGTACTCGTCAGGTTTTTAACTCTTTCTGAAGTTATCAGGTTCCTGTCAAACACATTCATTACTTTCTCTCAAGTTAGTGACAGTTCAGTAATTTATTACCAATTATGTCTTCTTGTTAGCTTAGCTACAAGAAAAGAAAATTAAATTAACTCTACAGTCAGCTGTCAGAACGAACTGGGATTCATGACTATGTAAGCAAGCAAAACAGCTGTCCTAAGTAGAGAAGTTTTAATCTTAGCTATCTAACCAATTTTTAATAAAATTAATACTTACAAAAATAATATTTTTGTTTAATAATAATATTCTGAAAATTGATTATATAACTAGTTTCTTATATCTGCATAAACCAATATTTTAAAAACTGAACAGTTGCGTTGATTTAATTGTGAAAATTTTAAATCGGCTAATTTTTTAGTTCAATTTTTTACTTTTCGATTTGATTTAGTTAAAAAATTTTTGGTTAAGAACCGATCAATTTATTAATTGATTGATTATTTTTTTAAAACTAATCGGTTTTTATAAACTAAATAAATTGATTAATTTTTATTTAACAGTCTATTTTTCAATTAAACTTTAAATTTTTCGATGTGGAAGGATAGTCTTCTTTAATTATTTTTCATTCTTTAATTAATTGAACCTTTTAAATTTTAAACTTCTTATTTTACCGATTTATTTTCCGGTCCAACAAAACACTATACGGTAGTTGTTGGACTCGAGGAAAAGAAACTCAGGTCAACCCTTTTCATTAGGCATGAGTACTATTTGATTTTTTTATATGTGAAATTAGGTATTCTAATTCCAGGAAGACGAATAAGATTTAGGGTTGACTTAATATTATCATTTCTTGAAATTAAAAAAAAACTCCTCCTAATGTAACGATTGGTAAAAAAAAAAACTAGGGTTTATTATTCCTAATTTCAAATACAATCTGTCCCAAAAGGGATTATTATGTCATAGTTTACCATTTCAACTTCGTAAGTATTTTAATATCATGAACCGAAGAATGCCAATTATTAGCAATGATTAAGTAATGATATTATGCCGTTCCTCTAATATGATTAGTTGATATTGAACTTAACAAATTATATATATATATAAACACAACTGTGCTCTACATAAACGTGTGGATGAGATAGATGGGAACAGAGTTGGAATAATAAAATTGATACTGGTGATAATATAAATGTGTGGATGAGATGGAATGAAACAGGGTTGGAATAGCAAAACTGGCACAGGTGATCACGTCCCTAAAATTAATGATTCGTTTAGGAGAGATTTGATCTAGTACAACTCCGACGGAAACTCCAACATTATTATAATTAATTTGTTTTTGAAATAAAATAGAACTTTTATATAGTTTAAGAAAAACTTTAATTTTTAAAAAACTCATTTATACGTACAAAATGAATATAATTAATTAAGTTTAACTTAAATTAATAATTTAAGATAATTATAATAAATTATTATTTAGTTAAATTTAATTAGTTTGATTCGATTTTAGTGGCTGAGTTGAATCATTGTATAAATAGAATTTAATTAGTTCACGTCTATAAAGATGACAATGAGTTGGTCCATGGGTCGGTCTCGTTAATTTTTTTAAGATTAAAAATAAAAATCTTGTAAAACATAAATCTAAATTGTCCAATAGAAACCCTTTTTTTGTAGGGATGATATTAAACAAGATGATGTCTGTGTTACATAAACATAAGTCAACATCTAAGGAAACAGTTTATGTCTTCAAGTTTATTGAGATACTCAGAACCGTTATACACAGCCTTTGTCTGACAACAGGATATTGAAGAATATGAACTTTTGTCAATGTTCAGTTACAAGACTTATCTATCTAATCTCCTTCTAAACATTGTTTAGTGGAGACATGAAACAATTCCAATTAATAAATTATTAAGTTTACCTAATATCTCCGAATGATTACCTTGATGAATTAGGGATTATTTGGATCCCAATTTCATTGATACGGGAGATATGGGAAGGTCCAATATTACGTAACTTTACGTAATTTTATTTTTCTGTATAAAATCTAACATGAATACGACTCGTTATGAATTTTATTTATAAATATAACCCGATATGATTTTAAAAATCTTTTTATTTTTACAAATTTATAATGATAACCACAATTAAAGTATGAAATGGATGTAAGAAATTGTGGTCCATGCATGCACTACTTGGATTAATATTTAATACTTCAAATTAGGTACTTAAAAATATGAGGAAAACAAAATTAATAATTAGTTTGTATTTTTAGTAATTTGGTTGTCTATCACAATATGGCAGACTTGCACCTGCCCTTTCCTTTATATACCAATGCCTTTATGGTCGGCTGTTCATTGCCATTGCACCATCAGAAAAGCCTCTCTTTCTCTGATCCTGAAAATCTCTATCAGAAAGGGAAAAAATTGTGATTCTGTGAGTGAAAATGGGTTGCAAGTCCTCAGACAAGCCAAAGCCAAAGCACAGAAAAGGCTTATGGTCTCCTGAAGAAGACCAGAGACTCAGAAACTACGTTCTCAAGTATGGTCATGGTTGCTGGAGCTCAGTCCCCATTAATGCCGGTGAGTTTTAGTTTTTTCTTTTTCTTTTTTTGACACTAACACACCTTTTTTTCACTGCATTGTCCAGTGTTCACTGAGTTGCTACATGGGTTGGTTTTCATGGTACAAGAAAAGGAAATAAAACCTGAAAAGATTCGATTTTGAACATGTAAAACAAATATCAAGAACAGAATCCTTAGAAGTTCTGTAAACATTTGATCGGCATTTTGTGTTCATGATAAAGATCAAAGGGTTTGGAAGAAGAAACAAGCTAAAAGTATAGTTGATAATGATTGAGAGGTATAACAGAAACAACTAAAACTTCCATTGATGATGGTTTTGGAATTATTGGCATGCAGGTTTGCAGAGGAACGGCAAGAGTTGCAGGCTACGATGGATCAATTACTTGAGACCAGGTCTTAAACGAGGAACGTTTTCAACTCAAGAGGAGGAGACAATCCTGACCCTTCATCGCCTGTTAGGCAACAAGTAAGCTCAGAATAATAAATAAGCTTTATCCTAACTGATTAATGGGCTCGATTGTGTTGGTTTTCTTGACATCTCCTTTAGAGCTATGAAAGAAGTTTGACTTGGATTGTCAATGATAAAACACCTTTTACGAGATTTTTAGGGTTGATAACGAGTGAAGTAGAGTCCGAACTCGATCAATTTACAGTAAAGAAGCTAATTATCAAAACCAATCTTTCTGATTTATTAGGTGGTCTCAAATGGCACATCATTTGCCTGGAAGAACAGATAATGAGATCAAGAACTATTGGCATTCATATTTGAAGAAGAAGGTGATGAAAGCAGAAGGCCAAGGTTCCAATAGCACAACTCCATGTTCCAGCAGTCCAAACTCACACAACATGCAACCTCTAGACTCTCCAATAAAACCTGGAATGCAAATCCCATGTTACGAATCACTGGAATTTCTCGAGAAAGTGTCAACTGATTTAGACCAGTCAATTCCACAGATGTTTCAGTCCCCAAACAGAAGCTCCTTCCCAAAGATTATGTTCGCCGAGTGGCTTTCACTTGACAGCTTCGCAACTATATCTGAAGCAGATGCTTGTAGAGGTGGCCTCCAAGAGAATCCAAGCTTTGGACACAGTTTTGTGCATGGTTACCCTTTGGACGAGGAACCATTTTACCATAATTCGATAAGCGAGGTCTCTGCAACTGATGTGTTCATGTCCCAATTCAAGCTCGATGACCAGAGTACAGCAAACGAGTTCATCGATTTTAGCTCAGGAGATGATGTGTGCAGTGGATTCAACATGAACAGTGATATTATGTATATCTGAGGGAAAAATTTTCAAGCAACTTCAACGAAGAATGATCTCTGACTAAGTCCCAAATAATCAAAATTTGTAATCCTTCTAGTGTCTTCATCATCAAAAGTTCATGTTAATTAGGTCTTATAGTTGTGAAATTTAATCTGATCAAGAGGCTGTTCTTCCATGGAGTTGCTTTTAGCAGTGACCATATAAACTTGAAAAATAAAAGTTTCCAACTTCCTGTTCTTGACGAACTTGACAGGCCATTCCGAGAACTTTCAGGGTACTTCTTCTGATAGAATTTCTGCTAAATTTTCAGTTGACTCTGGTTTTGTTTTGTGATGATTCTGATAATGTTTGTTGATTGCTTAGTCTTAAAAAATACAAGAAGGAAAGAAGAAACAAACTGGCCTGCGACAAAGTCCTGGTTTTTAATACAGTTAGTTGTGAGATGATGTTCTAAATGTACTATTGTCTGAGAAATGTCTGGCGTAAGACACATAGGATGCCATGAGCAGTTGCTAACGGATAAAGATAAAGCAAGAGCCAAATTCGATTCTAATTAAATATGATTTAATTAATTAATTTATAAAAAGCACTTAAATCTAAATTAATTATCATGGTCCGTATTAAGTTCGAATACGAATTTAGTTAATTTGAGATAAAACGAAGTGCTTAAAGTTTAATCCCGTTCTAAACTTTTCAATCTTGCTCAAATCAAGTCTAAACTTGTGGACACCTATATATCAAATATACGAAATCAATCCGAACTCAATCTAACTCAATCCGAACTCAATCTAACTCGTTGTCATTGCTACTCAAATACGCAGAATCCACAATCCAAGTGATGTGCTTAGCCCATAGTCAAACCCACAAAAAGGACACATTCTCTCATTATCCAAACTTGCTTGAACTACTTTTTCTTTCAAAGACTTGGGACATGTGCCTAAGTTCTTCTATCAATCTAAAGGCTTTCTTGTATATCTAAGTTCCACTCTCTACCAACATGAAGAGGTAAACCAATTTCAACATTTAATAAAGCTGTTCTATTCTTTATTACTTCTCCTAGTTGAAGTTCAAGCAATTTGTATAAACAAAACAAGCTAATGCTCTTGGGTATTACAAACTTAAACTTAAGAAAATGTACTGAACAAGAAATGCAATTAAAAGTTGCTTTTCAGTGTCATACAATATGCATCACTCCACACAAAGAACTGATTCACAATGGCCTTGGAGATGGAAACTACTAGTAGCAGTCGATTTAAGAACAGTTTGGAGATAACTAGGATTGAAAGCAGAATCCCAGGTTTAATCATACACAGGTAGAAGGTAAGCTTCCTCTAATTACAGGAAATTTCATATACAGTCCATTAAAGGATATATACTGATACACCTTCTAAGCTTCTATTAAGAAGTCACTCATTTGGTACATTACATTATATAGGCGCGTAGCTATTATAGTCATCTTCTGCCTGAGGTTGACCAAGAACGGATAATATAACAAACGCACCGTAAAGAATGGTAACAACTGCAGTGAAGTTAACAAGCAAAGCCTCAGGGCCATACTTGGCAAGGCCAGAGTTCTCCAGGAATGTCAGCTTCTCCAGGAACCCAATACATGCATTGGCAACTGCTAAAATGTAGACGAAAAGTCCAAATAATACATGCCAGGGAAGCGATGCACTCCTAAGTCCAGCTGACCCTCCAGGGAAAAAGAAAATTATGAATCCATATATCCACTGTAAATTAAACAAGTTGTGTTAGTTTGATGAATGGAATGGGAAAATATCCTGGAACGTTTGATAATATGGCATGGCTTTACCTGAATACCGTAAAGAGAAATGATTCCAATTCCAAGCCAGGAGTGTAAGCTGTAGAGATTGACAATGGAGCTCTCGTTATGGTACTTGAATGCTGTGTATATGCCAATGATACCCAGAATAAGAGCAACGGCGTGCAGAACCAGATGTATTAGTTTCTTTTCTTTTTTCCCCAAAGGAAGCGACTTGTAGCTTATAATGGCTGCATACACAATGTACAGACCTTTTCAGTTGGGAAATGAAGTCAACAAATGCAAGAGGGAGAATTAGAACTAGATATTGATTAGAAAATTACACTTTGTTGCTAGCAAAGATTTAACTGACAAAATTTGTAAAAGGTGGTTCATTACCTTCACCTCCTATGATCACTAATCCGATCAGCATCAAGACAGGATGAATCTGAGACCAAAAGACCAGAATAAAAATTCAACTCTCAGTAATCAGTTTGAGCACATATTCAGTAGAGAATAACACAATGAAGTCACTTTCTTCTCTTCTCTTTTTTCTTTTTCACTTTTCCCTGGCTTTTCATAAATGAGAATCTACAGTTAAATATTGGACAGGACATGAAAAGAAAAACATGAAAAAGAGAGAACATTCACTTGAGTAATAGGCTGTGTGCTAAAATTAAGTTCATTCAAGCATCATGAGGGGAGTCGAATGAATGCCCTCATGTTGATCGTTGAATGGAATAAGAGTTAACTAACTAGATTGATCGTTGAATGGAATAAGATTTAACTAAATAGATTGGGCCACCAATACTTAGTGAAAGAGAAGCGAGCCATTCAACATAATTAGCAAGTGCTAGTCGGTAGACAAGTTAAGTTAGAACTTTGGAGTCTAAACAAGTAAAAGAAAACTTTGAAACTACTTTCCAAGTAAAGAATTAGGTACAAAAGCTAAACACATGAACATCCTTAAGAGTAGAATGAATGTCGATCGTTGAAAGGAATAAGAGTTAACTAACTAGATTGGGCCACCAATACTTAGTGAATGAGAAGCGAGCCGTTGAACATAATTAGCAAGTGCTAGTAGGTAGAACAGTTAAGTTAGAACTTTGGACTCTAAAGAAGTAAAAGAAAAGTTTTAAACTACTGTCCAAGTAAAGAATTAGGTACACAAGCTAAACACGTGAACATCCTTAAGAGGGTTCCTAATTGTCCAGCAAAATCAACATTTTCCCAGAAATGAAAACTTCAAACCCATTTCAGTACACGTGATAGTTGCTAAAGTAATGAAGTTGCTCCAGCTTTCCAAGCAAAGATATTAGGCCATTTTCTAGTCAATGGGCGATTCCTGTGTCTTTAAAAAAATGCCAAGCAAGAGGCGTGTGGATGTAGAAAACCAAGCTGTCCAAAGTCAAATGGATGACACCAAAATCCATTGAAAGAAACAACCGTGAAAACCTCAACAGAAGGCAATGCGAAGCAAAAACCAGAGCTTAAGAGACTGTAGAAATCCTGTTAAAAATTGTATCGATAATGGAAACTCCAAAGATTCTATATAAGCGACTATTAACCAAACCCTAGCATAGATTAGACCTTAAAACAAACACCTTGAGTTCTGATTGGAAATTTAACAAAAGAGCAGGAGAAAAAAGAACATACAAAGCAGGAGGAAAAATAAAGACAGAGCCCAGAAGCCAAATCCGATACACAGAAGCACAACGAGAGCTCAAAAGCAGCAAAAACAGGGAAAAGCACTGAATACCCACGAAGCCATAAAAGACATAGAAACAGAAAAGAAGGAGCTTTACATTAAAGATGAGACTTTTGTTCTTAGCTTCCCAAGCCAATCCACCTCTAAAGTGTATGCACCAAACTAAGACCATAACAGCACCTGCCACAGCCAAAACATGAGTGATGAAAGTGAAAGGAAGTGCTTTTGCTGTTATAGCCATGATCGCTGATGCGCCTCTCCTTGGTTTCTCTCTCGAAGCTCCAAACAAACTAATCTCGAAGCTCCAAACAAACTAAGTTAATCTCACCAAATTTGTTACCTTTATCTCATCCAGCGAGTTAATTCCAACGACATTGACCGTTAGATATAGCGATCTCCCAAATGATTGGATCGATGCCGCGTGTCACCTAATCATTCGCTAGCATTACTGGAATTTGATGCCCTCTCAGTTTCGTCTCGTGTTCGTGTCTCCTCCGGATCCGCAAATATTTATAATATAATATTCTTTTTGTTGATAATTTTGAGTTATAAGAGATTAAATCTTAGTCTTTG
>JANZXV010000007.1:23374414-23391577 GCA_027576455.1 Erythroxylum roigii
ATAGATATCTATATAAAAATAATTTTTAGACTTAGTTTATAAAAGTTTTAAAAATAATAAATACATTTTAAAATTGTAAAATTTTGATATTAAATTAAAAAATTCTAAAATTTTAAAAGGTGCATGGTGTTATTAATCACAAATCATAATATCAGAGAAACATAACACTACTACGTCGTTTGGAAGGGTTTTTTGATCTGCAGAGAATCACAGGTGGGATAGGAGCTGTCTTAGCTGAAGTCATCTATGAAATCACACCAGGAGATGGACCATTCAAAGTATCTGTCAATCAATGGGGAGAGGCGTAGATGGACATGGACTGATGGAGCCCAACTTTTTTAATTAACGTCCGTCCAATTCGAATATTGTAGCTACGTACAAGGCCTTGCTAAGACTTATCCGGTCATGATTGTGTCATCTGATTTCAGTTTAGTGAAAACTTTCAATTACTTGCGTGTTTTGCTTCTCTATTGGCATTATTGCGATTTAGACCTTTCTTTTTTTCTTTTTTCTTTTTTTTGATGAAAGCGATTTAGACCATTTTTGGTGGTCTTTGTCATGTATGTTGAAGAATCAATACTATAATTTATGAACATCTGATCAAACATTTGCTTATTTTTAATTATTAATTTATTAAATACAAAATTTAGTGTATATATATCTATATAAAAAAAGACGCTTACAAACTTTTTAGTTATAAAAGAAAATATAAATTGTCTTCAAAAAAATTGGTTGATAAAGTTGATAAAATTAATGTATAGCAAATTTTTTCAGTGAGTATATTAAATTTATTTTAAATAATATAAATGACTCATATAATTTAAATAATTTAGATTTAATTAGTTTAGGTGTTGGCAAAATTAGGCTGTGGTGTATGGATTAAAGATTGCAAAACTAAGATAAGAAAGTCCCATCTACTGCAACAAATCTAAGAATATAGAACCTACTTAATGACTCAGAAAGTGCACAGATCTAATTTACAGATTATTGTGTCAATCTAAAAATTTATTTAGCGTGTATTTAAAAATAGTGGCTATAAATTTCTATAAAAAAACAAAAAGAAAAGTAAAAATTGACAATATCACCTTATGACTCGAGTGAGCAAACAATTGGTGGGACAAGCGACGTTAGAAAGGTTCAAACTGCTACTCGCTTAAATTTTTTTAAAAAATATAACTAATCAAGAGAAATATTTAATGTCCAAAACTGGACGTGAAATGACCTCACCAACTTCATGGATGAAATGTTCTTAGCAATCACTACATTGGAAAACGCCTTTACGAAATTGGATTCGAGCATGTACAAAAAGTAAGATGTTGAGATTTGTAACTATGGGAATATAGATCGGTGAAATTTAAAGACGTGTAAAGGGGATAAGGTATATTCCTATTATCATATGGTTCCCTCATATTCGACAAAACAACAATCATGTCCTTAATAAGGGTGGTCCAGGTAATTGAGTTTTAAAAAGCCTCCTAACTTATTTATTTAAAAATATTAAATAGAATAATTGACTAAAAATAGAAATATACTAAAATCTACAAATATTTATTAGATCAAATATAATGCACGGATAATTTTTTAAGTGAAAAACAACAACTATCTAACTTCAATGTATAATTTCCTCAAGTAGTTCGATTCCGTCAAGACAATCCAAATAATGCAATAATGAATTCGATCTAGAACATCAAAAACAACAATTATCTAACTTCAATGTATAATTCCTCAAATGGCACGATTCCGTCAAGACAATCCAAATAATGCAATTATGAATTCGATCTAGAACATCAAAAACTGATGTGATCCACATTTTACTGTATATCACTATATATGAAACATAGATAGTCACGTGATTATCATATATATATATATATACACACACAAACATAAGGTGATAAGGTGACTTGCAAACTACAAGATACCCAAGGTTGGTCCAAAGGTGGTTAGCATAATGCTATAGTTTAATCAGAGGAGAAGCTTAAGATTCCTCATGTATCCTACGAGATCAACCAACCGAAGATTTTTCTATCAGATTACGGATATAAAAGCTCCAGTGAGGGAAGGGTGGGGAGAGAAGCACATGGGAACATGTGCACTCATTCACAGAACAACTTGGCTGGGACTTGACAACAACTATGGCACTGCAATTAATGGGTCCCCAAACATATTGAATTAATCGAACCACTTATGCTACTTGCACTGTTGCCCTGACCCGAGGAGATGTTCAACTTTCTAAAGTAGCTTTTCGCTACATAAAGGCAAAAGCTGCTGCTTCTTGGGGCAAGTAGGTACGGTTTGTCTCAATGCACAACCAATCCACATAACGTTTTTAGTTGCCCTATTACTACATTATTGATCTTCCTATGGGAGTTTCACGTACATTTCTTGCAATAGTTTACCTACAATTCAAGTTGTCTTGTACATATTCTAGGTTGTTTTAGTCTCAAAATTTGACCAAATGCAGATCCATACAACACTTGTATGTAAATTGGAAGAGTATAATAGTTTGGTTTCATCGGGCAAGCAAAACTACAGATTCTGTTTCACAAGTTGCAGAATGTACTCAAAAGAGTATGTATCATGCGCTATAAAAGATTTCATTCTTTTTCTTTTAAATTTCACATGCTTTTGTTAACTGGAAATGGAGAACTTTAACTTATTGAACAGAAAATTTCGTAATTCCCTCTTAATTCTAATTTTTAGGCTATCATTACTTTCTCTATACGTGCAAATCCCCCACCAGAAGACAACTAGATTCATAGGCAAATATATTTTCACAAAAAGTAAAAGGTAAAAAAAGAAAGGCGTAGGTATACTAAATAGAACATAAAAGCTTACATGTACATTCTTCAAAATTCTTTTCCCAGACAAGTTATATTCCTGTTGTTGCATGTACAGAACGGCTTGCCACCGAAAGTACAGGGTCATCTATGTAATTTCGACATGCGCACCTCGTGCCTTACTGCAATGAAAAGAAAACTTTAATAATTCCAGCTGTGTTCTCCCCGGACCAAAAACTTTTCACATGATTTTACTAAGATACAGAAGCTTCTCTACGTCAGTATTTTTCTTAACTCCTTACGGTTTCATTTCAGTTTTGGATCCAAGTCAACCTCGGTTCTCATGTCTGAACTGTCTAAACTGTAAACTACAAAGGCAAGAAAGAACCATAACTATAAACTTCTTGTTACTTTCTGGTTGTCCTTGGGTCCGGGAATTTGTGATAAACCTTACATTGATTGTTTGGATCCAGACCTAGAAGACAAAATTTGTCACAAGATGTGATAGGGAGCCTTTCTATGAAGATTCTGTGAGCATCCAGAGCAAAGTCTAGAAATGTTCAAGTCATGGAGGGTCGAAAAGAAAAAGATCAAAATGGTCTTCAAATTGCAGTTTCAGGCAACCCAGGTACTACTGTTTAACCGGCAAACCTTGTCATTGAATCATAAGTGGGTTTGTTTTAACCACATTGGTAGCCTTGTTAGTAGATAGGTAATTGTAGTGGCATACATTCTGTTGGCAATTTCATTAAGTTTCTCCCACAATTAGTAGACAAGTGGTTACCTTGTTTAGGATCTACGTTTCAGGTGCCACAGTTGAAGAATCCTACGTTATTTGTATCTCTAATGCCAGCGGATGTTGGAAAGCCAACATTCAAACTAGTGAAAACCGCAGCTCAGGATGGAACCTGTACATGGGAAAAGCCTGTTTATGTAACGGTGAAATTTGTGAAGGAGCTAAAAACTGGAAAGGTTCATAAGAAAATATATCATTTCATTGTTTCCAGTGTAAGTTATAAGTAACTCTCTCAGAGATTTTTCCTATTTTCTCAGTTTAAATTTGTTAATCGTCATAGTTGATATATGTTTCATGTAATTTTCGCAGGGCTCATCAAAATCGGCTTATCTAGGTGAAGCTTCTATTGATTTTGCAGAATTTGCCGATGAAGCTGAGCCAATGACCGTTACTCTCCCTCTAAAGTTCGCAAACTCTGGAGCAGTTCTAAATGTTAGTTCTAGCTTTCTTGACTAGCTCTCGACCCCCAACTCAACACCCATACGAACAAAGAATTTTAACTGATTGCCTTTCTTGGCTGAATATAGTTTTTTAAATTCAAATTTATTCATTTACGTTTTTTTGTCTTTCACTGACTCGAACTCAACATTGGAGCAGGTGACAATCCAAAAGATAGAGGGAGGAATTGATCAAAGGTCAAGATGAATACCCGCTGCTCATTTAGCATACCGTGTCCTCTTTTTGTTGTGATTTACTTCCTTGATTGAATTAAGCTGTAAACCCTTTTTCTACAAGTATGACTAATAGTAGAATATAATCTCAGATACATTGAGGGCAATGGAGAATCCAATGATGTAAGCATGAAGAGCCAAATGAACCAGAAAGACAGAAATAATGAAAGTTTTGCTGAAGTAAAGTCTAATGTCATCTGTAGTCGCTCTCTCTTGCAGGACAGAACTCCAGGCTAGTTTATATTGAATCTTACAGATAGCGTATTGTACAAGATTATAACTAAACCATTTCTTAATCATATGACAGGATAGGAGCTTGGAGAATGAAGAAGAGGGCAGTTTCAGATCAACTATGGGCTCAAACCTTTTCACTCCAAAGAATCGTTTGCATCGAAGATCAAGCACAGAATGGTCGCTGGTTTCAGCTTCAGATGGAAGTTTATTTGACTCGACAAACAGTCTTGAAGAAAATGTTCTAAGAGAATCACAGGACAATTCAAGCGATACTGTTGAAAAACTCAAAACCGAAATAGCCACCCTAATGAGGCAATCAGACTTAACAGAACAGGAAATGCAGTCTTTGCGGAAACAGATTATGAAAGAGAACAAAACAGCACATGAATTATCAACACAGATTGCAGACCTCAAAAAGGAGAAAGATGCACTCGAAGTAGAATGTGAAAAGCTCAAATCCTCGCAGAAATCTGTTGGAGCAGAAGAATTGCTGAAACAATTGCTAGCTGAGAACAAGGACCTTAGGGTTAAGGTAGAAGAAATCAGGCGAGAACTCGTTCATGAAAAGGATACTAAGACCAATCTTCAAATGCAACTCCAGAAAACACAAGATTCTAATTCTGAGCTGATTCTTGCTGTCCAAGATCTTGATGAAATGTTGGAGCAAAAAAATATGGAAATATCTTCTCTTTCCAACAAGCTAGAGTTAAGAACGAATGAGGTTGAGAATAGTTGCAAATGCAATGTGAAAGAGTATGAAGAACAACTAGCAGTCATTGAATTGGAGAGGATAGATGGCCATAAACATGATACCAGTGAATTAGATGAACTGAAGCAAAAGATCACAGACCTGAGTAATGAAATAGAGATGTACAGAGAAGACAGGGAAAAAAAAGAGAATTATATTGAGCAACTCATCCAAGACTATGAGGAATTGAAACAGGAAAATCATGTTATCTCTTCCAAGTTAGAGCAAAACCAGATAGAAGAACTAAGGAGACAGCGCGAATGCGCTGAATCTGCAGCCACAATCACAGAACTTGAGTTGCAATTGCATAGGCTAGAAGAGAAGTTAAAGAAGCAAACACAAGAATTATCAGAATCCATGGTTTTGGTCAATGGACTTGAAAGCCAGGTCAAAGGATTGGAGAAAGAGCTAGAGAAGCACTTAGAAGGATTCGAAAATGATCTGGATGCCATGACACTTGCCAAGATTGAGCAAGAACAGAGAGCAATCCGTGCAGAAGAAGCTTTGAGGAAGGCAAGGTGGAAGTATGCTAGTACAGCAGAGCGTTTGCAAGAGGAATTTAAAAAACTTTATGTGGAAATGGAAAGTAAGTTTGACGAGAATGAGAAACTGACTATGAAAGCAATAGCTGAAGCGAAGGAGTTGCACTTGCAGAACAAAATTCTGGAAGACAAGCTCCAAAAAGCTGCTGCAGAGCTTGTACTAATTAAGGATCAGAACAAAACAAGGACGGAAGAACTATCGACTCATTTAGATATAAAACCCAAACTCGTAGATCAGATGTCCCTGGAAGTAGAATATATGTCGAAGCAATTCCAAGATGTTAAGTGTGAAGAAGAAAAACGAGAGGCGTCGACGACAGAAATTCAAATGCCCATCAAAGAAGACAATGATATCACTAAGCATTCAAAGCAAGATGTTCAGTTAAGAAATCAATTGGAACAAATGAAAATATCACTTGAAGAAACATGCACCCTGTTAGAAAGTTCAAAGAGAGAAAGGGATGAACTACAAAGAAATTTTGAATTGGCTAAGAAGGAAGCTGGGAAAACGCAAGAAGAACTATGGATCCTAAGGTCATTTAAGGAGGAAAAGGAGACAATAATCAGGGACCTCTTATCGGAAATGGAAAGCCTTAGAACTCAACACAAGACATTAAAGCATTGCTTGTCCAATGAAGAGCTTCAGAAAGAAACATTTGAAAAGAAAATCATCCAATTGACGGATGAGCTGCAAAAGGTAAACGAGCTGGCATGTGTTGAAGGAAATGATAATGCCAAGAAATCCGTGGAAGCAAATACCGTACAAGATTTACCACGGTCAAAGAGGAGCACTACAAAGAGCAAGCCGGCTACAAACGAGGATGCTATACCAAAACTTGAAAGGTACGATTGAGGTCTTTTCTTACACTTCAAATTACATGCGTTCTTGACAAATTTTGGTGAATCCACTAGAATTCCTCATCCTTCGTTGTGATAAGTAGAAAATTCTTCCTTTTGTCTTGACATGATTCACCTTACAATCTTCTGATTTATGTTTTTATTACCGCCTTTTGGCTTTGTTTTAAGTTATGTTTTGACTGAAACTTCAAGCACTATCCTGACAGGAATGAATCTGACCTTGCTGAATTTTTGGACGAAATCGCTCTGCTAAAGGAAAGAAGTCTATCTATGGAGACTGAGTTAAAAGAAATGCAAGAGAGATATTCTGAACTGAGCCTCAAATTTGCAATGGTAGAAGGCGAAAGGCAACAGCTTGTCATGACCATACGCAATCTCAGGAATGGGAAGAAGAACTAGCTCATCCTTTGTGTAAGACGTTAGTAACAGAACTGAAGCAGAGCCGTAGAAGTTATTGAAGAGTTCGCCGTGCAGCAAGTCTTCTTCCTCAAGTATGAAAATGTAATTGCAGCTAATTTAACAGTCCAAGAAATAATGAACACAAACCTTCGGAACTGAAAAATACAGTAAAATTCTGTTTTGACCGAGGTTTTAAAAACTAAATCGGACCTTTCGGTCCGACTGGAAAAGGTTTGAACTAGTAGATGATCTGATTCGGTTTCACTTAATAAGTAATAACCTCTATGTACAAAAACCGGCCGGTTCAAAATTTTCAAGTCGGACCGGATAGTTCAGTCGGGTTTTTAAAACCTTGGTTTTGACTCGTTTAGTAACTCCTAATTCCATCTTATGCCAGACACAAAGGTGAAATGGATTAAGCACTTCTAACTGTAATTAAATGTGGTTAGATTTATGTTACAACATATAAAGGAAAGGGTACCAGATTTCGGGAATGGATATACAGAATTATCAGTAAAGGCTACAGTTTCAACTAAATCATGCATCATAACTAGCGATAGGTATTTATAGTTAGAAGCTTGCGATATCACACCGTGTTCTGACCAACAGAAAGAGACCAATACATAGCTTTCAGTAGAAAATCTAGAAGAATAATGAGGATTGGTGTAACGTACCTCTACTTTGATGCATTTCACATCAAAATTGCGTCTAATGTTCGAATTATCGAGTGCGCAACTTTTTTTTGGGACTCTGGCCACTTCCATTGGTCCAGACCAGCTTAGTTTGTTTTCCACTCTCCGTTGTAGCGAAGGATAGAGTCTGCATAGTATTGTCACCAAAGTGAGTTTCTTTCAGCACACCTAAGAACAGACATGTACGAGGAGGCGTGAGTATCTCATACCTGTCTCGATCTCTTATCAGCAGGTGTCCATGTTGGAAGTATGGGAGCAAGCGTTCTTTCATTCTTGGACGAGCATGATATTCTTGTAGACTGCTTTTGCTTCTTTTGCTGCTGTATCTTCCTTGAACCGTTGCCCCCCTGGTACCTAAAAAACTCTAGAATAGAAGGGCTTCTTCTCTTAATAGCTTTCGGTAAACTTGACGTAAACCCAATATTTGGGCTAGAGGTATTAGCTGGAAGGGAGTTTTGCCGCAATCTACTCTTCTCCCTGATTCTATTCAGGAACTCTATTGTCCAGGGTGAACCTGGCTGCAAATGGGTAGAGTGAATTGCTTTGGAAAGCGGTGTTACACCATCATGTGATATTTGCTCTTTAAATGACAACCCTTTTGAAGTTTCTGTAGATCGCTGAGATATGACATCACAGAAGAGCTTATTTTGCTGTTTGAAAGGCGGGTGGTCTTTATTTTCACCAATCTCGGTAGGATCATTGTTTTCTAGCAAACTTTCACTGTCATATTTAGTAGTCCACAAATCTAACTCCAAGTCGATCTCGGAAGCCTTTGGAAAAGTGGGATAATTTCCCACCGTTCTAGACTTTCTTGTTCTTGTGGATTCTCGCTCCATTTGGGTCAGCCAAGATGAGAAGTTCGCTCGAGGAACAGCTTTTTCTGATAAAGAACAATCATCGAGATCTATGATTTCACCGATAAACTCTTCGCGTAGATTCTCAAATTGATTTCCGGTAGTTACTTCCTTTCGCTGCTTCTGATCCAACAACTTCTCGTTGTTTAATAACCGTGGCCCGGCGAGGTTGTGAGAATCGTTTGGCAGAGACTCATTAGAGAAATCTACCATTCCTCCAATAATCTGTTTCTGATTTTGACAAAACCCATTTGTCATAGATTGATCAGGCCATTTAAACTCTTCAAACATCTCGGAATCCTTCGATATCCAAAGATGGTCTCGCCTAAATATTTCAGAATAACCATCCTTGTCAGTAGGGAATTTATTCAACGGCTCAGACTGCCTTACGTGATCGACATTAATGTCCATCGTTTGATTGTTATAGATGTATTTTTGTCCTCTACTTTCAGAATCAACATTTAAGCGATGCTTCTTTGAATCAAGATAGGAAGACATGGAAGAAGAGCAATCTGTCACAACGGATTTAGAGTCTTCTCTTTCACCATATCTACACAAAGAACTGAAAAGAGCAACACTTTCATCAGGAATATGATAGCGCTGGACTGCAAGGATCCTGCGATCGTGTGACCACTCAAGAAATTCAATAAGCTTAACTCCAGAAGACAGAATTGCGTGAGCTGTCAATGTGTTGACTGAAGGAAAGTTGGTAAGAAATGATTCTGCTAGAGTTTCTGACTCCAACATTCTAGGATATAGGCAGGTCTGCTGCTTTGCGGCATACAAAATACTGCTTAAAATAATTTCGTCTGTCAATTCTGATGAATAGGCACAAAAGAGCTGAAAATCTATTCCCAGGCTAGCTGCTGCTGCATAGAGTCCATCTGAGGATTCCATTACTGTAGACAGGAAGCCAATTTCACCCTCAAATACCTGCAGGATAGAACATATTAAAAGTCACTTTTTGCATATAAAAAGTGATTGCGAGTAGCAGCTTCTGGCAAGAGCATTCCAAGAAAGACTTCTTCACAGTTCCAACATCATTCAATCTTGTTATGGTATCCTCTGTACCGCTATATGTTATTTTAAACAATTTAAGAGTTAGGTCTGCTTATTAAACCACAGTCAAACTCTCATACTGGACAGAGCATCTGTAAGTATATTATCATGATAAAGACAGCAGAATCTGATGGAGCCATAAAAACACGACGATGATCAAGTTTTGATAGTCAATGATGAAAAACCTTCGTACAGAAAAGGCAAACTGAAGACAGAAGTTACAGCTCTTAATTAGTTATCAATACATCCAATTTGATAGTAATAGATTGAAATGGAACATACTCCAGCATACTATTGAGTTGACAGAAAGCACTCCCTTAGGAAAAAAAAGGAAAACAAATTCAATTCTTCTCAAGACTGAATTACTCAACAAATTGAACAGGTTGAAGAGAAATCGTAGTTCAAAATCAGTGATTGATTGAAATTACCAGAATACAGCCACTGAAAGTAAAGCTCAGGCATGTCATAATGTTTGTAGCTATATTCTCGATGCACAATGACAAGCATGAAGAAGCTTCATATTCGTCTGTTGCTTTCTTTCCAATATTCCTGCAATCATACCACACCAAACAAATTGCAGAACTAATAATCAGATCCACAGGGAAATTTAGGTCACGCTCCACAACTTGTGCTCCTTCTTTCTCCATCGCAAGAATTTTTTGGTACGTATTTCTTCTTGATACAATCATTTCCTTTTCAAAATTTTGAGTGTTGACAATAATTATGGTCCGAGGGAAAGAAGCTCCATCGCACTGAATCTGCTCAGATTTCATTACACTGGGCACGGGAAGAATTGGCATTGGCATAGAAAAAGCCTCTGCTACATCTGAAGCTTCGGAAGACCTCAAACCATGCTTGTTCTCAAGCAAAATAGCTCTTTTCATGTTCTCCAACTTTTGGTTCTTTATCACTTCTGAAGAAATAAGGGAAGGAGATTGCTCTTCCTGACATTGAATTGGTCAAATAAGTTATGGTTGTACAAGAACGAGCAAGCAACAAAGAAATGAAAAAGTTGACAATATTGCCAGCCCGAGAAACCTAGCATTTTGAAAAGAGAAACAACTTAAGTGGTATATCTGGAGTTGGGACCTAGACAAGAAGAGAAACAACAATTTATGCAAAGCTGTCTTTAGTTCAATTTTTGGTCAAAGCAAAAAGTTATATCAAGCATTTGCATGCCTAAAGAAATTCACCTTAGGATCTGCAGGTGTAACATTAATGCCAGGTGCCTCGACCATAGATTTATTTTTTTCCCTAGCTGTAGCTTTTCCAGGATTTAAGAAGAAATCAAGATCACTAAAGTGCAACATAGAATTGGACAACAAGGGTGCCCTCCCAACATCATTTTCAGTCAATTGTCCTGCACCTCCTAGTTTTAGATGCTTGTCATCCAACGTCTTAGATGAATCGAGTACCGGAGGCAGATTGTTCAAAAAGTAAGGCATATTTGGTAATTCCTCATATTCTTCTGCTTTTGGTACATCTGGAGCATCATCACATAAAATAAAGTCCATATTTAGCTCGCCACTACCAAAAAATTCCTGATCAAGATCGTTATAGTGCGAAGTCAACTCCTCTTGGTAAAAGGAGAGAATCCTAATGCTTGAATTATCTTCCTCTAGAAGATGCCAATCCAAGTAAATCCCATTAGATGCAGATATTGAATGTGGTTCAAGTCGAGTAAGCATCTCCTCGGCTATAGAGTATGATGACATCATCTTATCACAGTCAGGAAGTGTGGGTATGGGCATTGATTTAAATGTTTCATCTGCTAGAGTAAGCTCAGGACTAACAATTAATTCATTGAAATCCTTGAAGTTCATATCCGTCTTGAACATCAAAGGACATGTCCCTGGCTCATCTATTGCTTGCATTTCAAAGAATATTTCATAAAGCTGGCATGAGTCCTCATCAAGAAATGTGAACTCCTCAAAAACAGGTTTCGTAGACAGAAAACAATCTGTTGAATCATCTCTGGAGGGTAAAGTATCTACCAAGCTTATTATGTCCACTCCAATGAATTTGTCGACACTTGCCAACTCAGACTTATAGCATTGCTCTAGAGCATCATTTGAAAGAAAATCCAACGTATCATGATGAAGCGAACCCAACAACTCCATCTGATCAATAACTGGAAAGTCCTTTGAAGTCCACCCTGAATACATATTCTCAAGAAATGAAACAAGTTCATCTTCAATGGACCGTTCTGTGAAAGTTCTAAGACTGGTCTCGTCCACTTCTAAAAGAGGGAAGGTGTAATGGCAGAATTGTAATAACTTTTGATCAGAAGCTTCATCTTCCGGGGGACAACATGTTTCTTGGTCCGTGCACTCCAAAGCAACATCTTCAGCCGAAAACACTGATGCTCGAGCCTTGTCATCATACTGAATTTCTTGTGCCGGACTGAACAATTCCTGAAAGATAAGATACATACTTTAATCAAATTTGTAGATAGAAAATTCCAAATCAAGTATCAATACAACCTGGAGAGAAATAGATTGGCAGCTTTTACCGTGCACAATAAACACCAGTCATGTAACAATTGAAAATAAGAGTTACAGAACGATCAGATACTCACCATATTGTTCTCAATCTCTTGAACTTTAGAGAAAATTTCTGTCCCTGACGCTTCCTCAGAAAAGCATGGTTTCTCCTGAAAAACAACAATAAATTTGATAAGCATGAAATCACAACACTAGCAGAGCAAAATGTATCCACAGCCGCATGCTTTAACTACTGCCATTTTACCAAGAACATGTCGACCTCTGGCTGCTCAAACTGGATGATTTCCAACCTGCGTCCATGCTTGTCATCTACAGCACTGTTTTCTTTCTGCAATTAAATACAACTTTAAACGAAAAACCACAAAAACAAACATGAAGTTAAGATGTAGATAATATTCTTCTGCAGGACAATACCACAGAATCTTCATTTCTTTCGCTTAGGAACATCAAATTATCAAAGCTCAAAAGTTCAAGCTACTGAAAATTACACTTGCAGGAAAGTTAAGAAACCAAAAGTATATGATCCGAACAGAGTCAAACACTTTCAACTAAGGATAAGTTAAAGAAAGTTTGAATCCATTTGAGAATACAGATTCCGACAAACTAACCAAGTTCAAAAAGGACCAAAGAAGACTAAAATTAAGATCACTCATTTTTCACAGAATAATCGTCAAACTTATGTTGTACAGAAACCGAAACGCATCCTAATCAAAACAAAGGATCTAAATTCCGCAGTTTACCTCGATAGCGCCTAGATTGTCATTTAGAAGACAAAAACGATCGAGATCTCCAAAATCTACGTCTAGAAACTGAGGAACTACTTCGTTAACAAACTTCGAGAGAGCTGCGTCAATCGGAAATTCATCGATCTCTCGAGGAAGAGCATCTACGACGGGACCGAAATTACTGAGATGTTCTTCGAAGTTGAAGAGACCTGGAGTAGGTAAGTTCACGAGTGGGAGATTGAGGAAGCTTAGGGTTTTGATGGAGGCAAAATGATCGGTGTTGAGGAATCGAGTTCGCATCAGTTCAGAAAATGAGCTTTCGAATATGACTTTGAAATTTGGCGCCTGAAGTTACCGGTTGGCTTTCTTATATATAATACCGTTTCAACTTTCAACCTCGCGAGAAAGTTTGGGTCATTTTGTATATATTTTATATTCTTTTGGAAATTATATGTTTTTATATTTTTATTAGAAAAAAATCATACAACATAAAAAAATAAATTTTCACACTCTTTCGTATCATAAAAAATACGAAAGAAATCGAAAATTTTTTTAACGGACTAACTTTTTGGTTCGGTTTTAATTTTTTTATTTGATTTACTTTAATAATTTTTATTGTTAAAACCGATCAATTTATTAATTAATTAGACGAGTTTTATAAATTAATAAATTCTCATAAAATTAAATAAATTAATTAATTTTTTTAAACAATTTTTTTAATTAAACTTCAATTTTTTTATACACAAAAATGATTTCTTTCAATTATATTTCAAATTCTTTAATTTTATTCAATCTTTTGAAAATTTTATTAAGGTCTCATAATTGTTTAAACCTTAGTACGGAATACCCGGTTAGCGTAATTTATAGATTATTGCGCCAGTCCAAAAATTTATCCAGTGCGCATTTAAAAGATAGCTACTGTGAATTCTTCCGTTGTAAAAAAAAAGTAATATACAATTGGAAGTAAATTTATGATATTATAATCGCAATTATAACTGTCATCAATAATTGAAATTATTATTTAATACTTTTTATAAGAAGAAAAGAGTATTAACACAACAAATTGAAACAAAGGCATCTAAAGCTGGAAGTCTATCTTCAGGAGACAAACTTCTGCATTACGAGTACTTAACCAAAAGTGTGAAAAAGTGAATTGACTTGTTCAAGAGCTGTAACATCTCATAAGTCAATAGTTAGCAACAATTGAATTCTCTTTCAAATCATTCGAGCATATAATGTAGGAGACAGAGACTCGCGAGCTTGCCTTCCCCTTCCCAGCACTTGCTTGCTCAATCTGCTTCTGTTTGCCAAAAGCAGCTAGAATTCGATCCCTAAATTGCCTGTGACCATCCTCTTTACCTAATGCCAGAGTTTTCAGACCCCGTCCGAGCTCAACTACATCTTCAGATCCGTCTGCTGTTCCAAGTTCTTCATACAGTTTCTCAATCTTTGCTTTCCAGACGAGCCCCATTTCGGTATCCATCTTACTGTAGGGAGTTTTAAGCAAGTACTCATCAATGCCTCCAGCCTTGTCTATGCAACGGAGGGCATGCGTCGTAACTTTGACTCGAATGTGTCGATCTAGAATATAACTAAAGAGCCTCTTCTCCTGGACATTTGGCTTCCAAAACCTCCTTGTCCTGTTATTAACACACATATGAAACACTTGGAGGTCATAAACTCTTCCATACAAAGATGGATGCGCAACAAAATCCAAATCAAGACAAACCAATATGTAAAGATCTTAATATCGTATCAGGCAAAAAGTTTGCAAATCCACCCCATTAAACATGCCTATGCACAGTCTGCAACAAGATTTAAGTACAAGAATTGTCATCACAAATGAAATGATCTCTCACCAGTCATCAAAAAAACTCATTTACTAGTCCAGAAAAATCCTTAAGCAAGCCAGACAAAGAATTTACTGGATTAAATTTACAAGCGGATCAATGAAAGCTGTAAACTATGACTGCAACACCATGAAAAGAGGACGACAATAGCCTGATAAGGATTTTAGGAGAGACACACCCCAAAAGCTAGCTTATGAGGGTAGAGAGCCCAAAGTCCTTAAATTCCATATCCGTTTTGTATTTAACCGATATGGGATTCAAGTCCTATACCTTGCAATTAGATCAGACCGTAACATAACCATGATAATCCACACATTAAGACTCCATTGATAATGTTTCTTTCCCAGTTCGCCCATTTTGCTTTTCCTTGATTCGGTATTACTGTTATTTGTATGGAATACGATGAAATAAAGCCGAACTGATCTTTTCTTTATTATCTTTATTTGATTGATAGGAATTTTCTTGTTAAGATCCTATATATCGACTAAAACCTCAGATTCATAATGCAAACTCGATGATTCAATAAAACTCCAACCAATTTCAACGAGGTACACCAATATTATCATTGAGTGGAAGTAGCTTAAGTGCTGATTGTAAAATTGGAGTGTACTATGCAATGCATTGCGTGAAGTTAGGAATGCGAAACATTTCGTGAGAGAGAGAAAGGGAACGAACTTGTTGCCACCATCTTCGCTGACTCGATTGCCATACTGGATATGTCGTCCAGCAAATATACCGCGTTTTGCTCGACCCATTATGACTTTGCTGTTAGGCAAGTGATTCTTGAGAGATTTCTCAACTCCTGGCGCCAAGCCATTTTGGCCCACCTTTTTCAGTATTTTCTTCATAATCTCCTTCCCTCGAAATGCCATCTTAATCCGGATCCTGCACTACGGTTTCTGCAAGTGGATGTCAACAAGGGACAATTCATGATACAAATCTCTTGAATTTAAGATAAAAGATTCTTCCCGAAAACGAAAAGAATAATTCGCAAGCTAATTCTTTGAAGCATTTTGTCAAACATGTCGTATGTGAAAGGCAGAAGCAGAGAATAGGCTACGAGTAATAAGCTGAAACGACTAAGAACAATCAGAAACAAAATGGTTTGAGATGTTACTACTCACAGAGCTTGATGGGTTGAGTAGTCTGATGACTGAATCCAGAGAAAAAAGGATACTGAGGCTAACCGGTAGTGATCTATTAAGGAAGCAAAGGCGAGAGGTGCGGGTGGTTTCGGACTCTTAATGTAAGGTTTAAGAATTAATGGGCTTGATCTCTGGCTTCCAAAATCTGTCCGGGGCTTGGTTCGGAGGGTTAGGCCTAATATGAAATTAACTAAAGACCCCGTTTGGTTACACTCCAATCAGCTATTTTTTTTAGCTGATTGGTTAATTTTAGCTGATTGACTTTTCAAACAGCCTATAAAGTTGTTTGGATAACAACTTTTTCACCAGCTGATTGAACTCAATCCGCTAAAGACGAACCAGCTGCTTGTATGCAGCGTTTGGGGTAATCAGCTGATTACCCCAAACCTATATACCAAATTTGCCCACTGCGGATCTCTCACTCTCAAAACTTTTTCCAAGGATTTTTGCCAAATCCTCCCAATGATTCTCCACTCACTTCTCACGCCTGTTGATCTCCCTCTCTACCGCGCCTCTAGCAGCTGCTCGTCCTCTCCACCGCGCGTTCTAGAAGAAGGAAACCATCAAACAATCAGAAGAAAAGAAATGAACCCATGAAAAATAATCTGAGAAGAGGATGATGCATCATCACTAGTGTCCCAGAAATCCACTGAAAGTAATCCTAGAACGGAAAATATTACGCTTTTAATCAACTCGAAAGTTTTGTTAGGAATTGAAATACAAATGAAAGAGAGTAGAGCGACGAGAGAGGTTGGTCCGTTTGCCGACGTTGGAGGAACCAACAAGGAAGATAGCAGGGAGGTTTTCCAAAGGAGTGGGCTAGGAGCTTCGTCGGACTGGAAACCCTTAACCCCCAATTTGATGTTAAAAGAATTTTCATCTATTGCTCTGATCATGCCCCACCAACAACTTTCAACCTCAATTCCAAGATTTAATTACAATAAAAAAAGTTCTCGATGATTCCAAATATTACAGAAATTTGAAAGAAATATAAAAATTTGCTACTTAGGTAATTTAATATTAATTGTTCAATTTTTAATATTTAATAATTTAATTCTATATAAAAATAAAAATAATTCAATATTATGTGATATATTAATAATATTAAAACAAATCATATTAAATATAAAAAAACTTAATAATTTAGTTAATTGAATCCATTATTATTATTATTATTATTATTATTAAATGTTATGTGTTTTTAAGGAAAGTTATAAACTTAATTTTTATAGAATTAAATATCTAAAATTTAAATTCCTATAAGAATATTCAACGAAATACTAAGATATATAATATTCATACCCTT
>JANZXV010000007.1:23417366-23432000 GCA_027576455.1 Erythroxylum roigii
AAAAAATAATAAAAATTATAGATATATTAAGATATCAAATAAAAATAAAATCTGAGTCCATCTATTTTTATTAAGATTACTATTATTTGAACCCGTGACTTTTTTAAATGAAAGCCTACAAATAGAGAGATAAAAACTACATGCTTAAATGACTTTTTTTATTCAGATTTTTCTACCATTTTGGTTTCTTCATCACACTACTTTTCCCTAACTCCATAAGGACTACCACACCCAAAGCGAAAAACAATAATCTATATTGAACGCAATTGTGGAAAAGATTCCTCCACAAGCTCCACCCTGTTCTAATGTTGATAGGTAAATTCCCACTTTTTTTCTTTGGAAGAATGTGTAGTACGTATAATTTAGAGATGGTTCTTGTAAGTTGTAATAGAGTTGGTACAATTTTAATCTTTACATTCTTTTAGACTTTTAGTAAAGACGCAAGATAAGATTTCTCATTGTAGACGAAAAATCGTAGCATATAAAGTCATAAAAATAAACAAAAACAGTACAAACTATCTAGCACTAGTAATAATAGGGATAAAAGAAGTATCCTAGATGCCCTTATAAATAAAAATAGATTGACTCAGATTTTATTTTTTATTTGATATCTTAATATATCTATTATTTTTATTATTAATTTTTTGCCACCAATTAAATTAATGGGGGCAAAATTTTAATTTTTTAATGGAATTAAAATTTAAAATAATAATTTAAATTAAAATTTTTTTAATAATATAAGAGTACTTTAAATATTTTGCCCCACTCAAAATAATTTCTGAATTCGTCCCTTCTTACACTCGATTAAAATCATGATATGTTCAACTCAAGTCAAAAGGGATGCAATTGTCTTACCAATATCTGCATACATGGTTTACAACCAGATGAAGAATTTCCTCTGCTAGGAAGTACAGATTAGCAATAAGAACCACTAAAAGTATAGAGATTAAGAATAAGAATCTAGTATGTTGTAGAATATAACCATATTTGCCAGATAGGATGAATGCTTTTGAGTATTTTTGCAGAGATGAATTGTCCTGTAGGATCCATTGTTCTGCAGATATGGACTGTGAACTTGTGGCTTTTGTGTTACAACGAAATGATGGTTTCTATATTTTATATGTTAATTTGATGAATGACTGCAGAAAATTGTTGAAACAGAAGCAATAGAATAGCAGAGGCAAAATGATTTGCCGTCATTAGTGATACTGAAATGAATCCTGATGCATTAAAGATAAAGAGTGAATATCTTGAGCAGAAGGTTGGTATATTAATTGTTATTTTGAGTTATTAGACTCACGTGCTAATCTTTTATCTGAACATTTATACCTCATGTATGCTTCTGTTTGTTCAACTTTCACCCTAACTGGTGCATTGATGAACAAACAGAAGCAATCATAATTTTCACAAGTTCGTTTGACTACGTTTTAAAGTCATTGTGAGAATTGGCCGTCGTTGTTCCATTTTAGCACCACCAACCAAAGATCATGAGATCGTAGAAAAGAGAAAAGTTTTCTCCAGCAATATGCTTATATTCCACTTTTCATCATTCAACCTGTGGATACAAAGTAGCTGGAATTAGCTGAGGTTGTTTCTGCAGTATTGGTCTGCAGTTCCCTTATCTCTTTATGACGGTATGATGATTCAAACTGAAAAAGGTTCAAGAACTTCCCTTTATGACGGTATGATGATTCTAATCTATTGGCTCCCGCTTCAATATTTAGAGAAATGGAACTCACGTTATTCACATGCAAGCTTCCCTCTCATTCAATGTTTCTATAATCTGCAGTTCCCTTATCTCTTGATTCTGTTTATGAACAGGTGATCAAAAATGAAATCCTTTGAACATATTAGAGCTTCCATTTCTCAATTGGCTTCTGATCCACCATTTGTGATGATGGAAGATGAGCTATATGTAATAGGTAAAAGTTTTTTTTGAAATGACCTGATATTACATGTTATATTAAATCCCATCCATACTAAATTTATGTAGGGTTTATAAAACACCCTACGTCTCTACCCCGAGTTTTACTGTTTTATATGTATGTATCTGGTCGGAGTTTCAGACAGGAGGTGTCGTTTCAAACTGAAAAAGGTTCAAGAACTTCCCTTTATGACGGTATGATGATTCTAATCTATTGGCTCGTGCTTCAATAGTTAGAGAAATGGAACTCACGTTGTTCGCATGCAAGCTTCCCTCTCATTCAATGTTCTTAGCTTTCCTAGCCTCACCAGTCCATCAAAAGAAAATAAAATTAAGGTTTAAAAACTTTAATTATTATTATATAATTAATAAAATATTAAATAAAATTAAAATTTTTGAAATATAATTAAAAGATATTGTCCTTTTAATTTAAAATTAAGATTGTTAAATAAAAATTAATTAGTTTATTTTAATTTATAAAAATCAATTAATTTATAAAAATCGATCAATTAATTATTAAACTAATCGGTTTTTAACAACAAGAATTATTAAAGTAAATCAAACCTAAAAGTGAAAAACTATCCTTAAAAGTTTGTTAATTCAAAATTTTTACAATTCAATCGTTTGAATTGGTTCAGTTTTTTAATCATAACATATGACTATAAATGGAATAATTTTGTGGGTTAAATACTTCGATCCCTATATGGTTTTTCGATTTTCTTATTTAAATATTTTTAGCCAAAAAAATTGATCGTTAATAATTATATATATTTATTTAAACTTTTACTTTTTAAAAATAATCTTCAATTTTTTTAAAATTTTTTCTTTTTTCCATATTTTTATTTTCATCAAAATTACCTTAAACTTTTATTTATTTGATGTATTTATGAATTAATGTTATGGAAGCTTCTTTTATAAATTTGGGTCAACAGTTTTTATGTGCAAATACCTGTATATCCATAATTCGACCTAATAATGTAACTGACCAATAATGTTATGCGCATTATGACTTTGCTTGTCGTTATTAAAAGATTGGTAAAACAATTCGGCGAACCAAACCATGTTGATAACATGTTATAATCTTAGACATATTTATGATTTAGTCAAGTTTTCAAGTGTATGAATCGTATTATGGGACGATTTTAGGTTGTTTCTTTAAATTTAGTTTGTGCATATATGACTATACTTTTGGAAGTTAATGCAAATTACAATTGAAAATCCCACATATTTTAGTGTGAATCATGGGTTCGGGCAGGTCTAAAAATTTTTAGAAGGACCCGGGCTCAAATCAAAGTTCGAACGAATCCAGTGTTTTGAAACCCGGACCGGACATCAAACCGGAGGTTTTACTGATCACCGGTTCGACCATCGGTTGAACCGATGTGACGTCATAATTATGCAATAATTATATATAATATTAATAATACTAAAAAATACCAAATATACCAAATAATATAAAAATAAAAAATTTATTGAACCAGTAAGAACCGGTTAATTGACCAATCAAACCGGTCCGATTCGACCGGTCCGACCACTAGTTCAACTGAGAACCGATTTTTAAAAGTGAACTGCACTGAATAGCTAATTAGTCACCAGTTAAACCGGACCAAAACTAACCGGTTTGATTCGAATTTTAAAACATGGAACGAATCTAAAACTCTCTTTCTATATCCAACTTGATTAGGATCAAGTCTTATTATATTTTAATTTAGTTTCATTTCATTTTGAAAATAACATGTTCGCTAAAAACGATGTTGTTTTCACTTTGCGCATTCGGGGTGAGTTGAGTTGGAGAGCATGATCTCGAATTTGGCAACATGGATTGAACTTGTTGAATTCGGGCTGCTCCTTTAAAGAAGCCATCGTCAAAGCACACAGCGACAGGCAAGAATAGTATTGTTCCCAAGTAAATACTACGAGTTATTCCAAAAGTCCCGTTACCGATATGGGCTGCTCCTTTAAGACGCCACCGTCAAAGCACACAGCGACAAGGAAGAATAGCATTCTTCCCAAGTAAATGGGTCTGCAGGAGTAGTCTACATCACTACAAGTAATGGAATAATAGGTCATGCCTGACGTCATATATGTTAAAAGATGATGATAATATAAAAGGAAAGGAAAATGTTGTATGATTCGTGAGATAATAATTATTTAATAATTTGTAAAATTTATAAATAATAACTATTTTAAATTATATTATAAATTATGAATAATTATTACTTGACAATCATTAATTATATTTAAGTTTGGTATTGGACTAGACTGAGCTTTGATCCCTAAATTTGAAATCAATTCAAAAGACCTAATTATACTTGAAACTTGCGGGTTAAAGTAAAATTAAATCAAAACTGAGTCGAGTTCGATTAATTTTTAAAGTTCAAAATAATATGGTTTTATTCACAATGAAACTAATTTATTTAACATATCTGAGATTTAGGTTTAGCTAAATTGGGCAACCTAAGCTCAAACTCAGACCTAGTCTAATGTTTGAAATTTAAAATTTTGAGCTTAGACTTGAATTCGGCTTGAAAACTCATATTCGGGTCTAAGTTTGACAATGCTTGATCAAATTTGAAGCTCGCAACTCGAAGCTTAATCGAACGTTGATTAAGCTTTGATTAATTTTTTAAATTTCAAAAAGACATCACTTTAAATAAATCGAGTTTGAGATTCAGGATGCCCAACACGATTCTTAGTCTGAATTAAAACTCAAAATATATCAGGTAAAACGAGTTCAAACCAAGTTGGGTAGTCCACGGCTCGAATCCAAATTCAAAATTTTTTTTAATAAAAATTGATTATAGTCTAAAATCCAATTAATTCTTGTCGGATCCATTGAGAAAATACAAACATTCTCATCTCTAGTCGAGTTCTACAAGGACAAGGTGGAATCTACAAATTTATACATGAAAGGGGGAATTAATATTAATGGATAGATGGATAGTCTCAAACACATGGTAACGTATGAGAATGGGAATAGCCACCCTATTAATAAATGAATAGATAGTCTCAAGTATATGATGACACATGAAAATAAAAATAGCCACCCTATGCTCTAAAATGGGGCGAGTCCAGATCTTTTGTCTAATTTTATGATGTCTTATTCTGTTCCATAAATCTCAGTTATTTATTTATGTGAGTTTTACGTGAGTTCCGCATAAATAAACGCAAAACTCGCATAAATAAATAACTGAGATTTATAAGACAGAAAAAAATATCGTAAAACTTAAAGAGAAGTTTTTTTTTCTCAAAATGAGACCTAGAATCCGTCCTATACATAACGAAACGCGTCAAAATGTCCAAGACTGGAGAGTGGAGAGTACAGTATGCAAATTAAGTAAGCTATTTCGTAACCTCTTTATTCTGTCTTTTCCTGACAAAAGTTACAAGCATTCAACACACGTTCATTACGTGCATGGTTTTTACGAGTAAAAGATTGGCAAACATTTAAAAGGTTTCTTAATTTTTAATCATTTAACAATTTAAATTCAAATTCGGAATCATTACTTGAAGATTTGATAATCACATTCCTTAAAATATTATTTTCTTAAAGACATATGATTGTTTCTTGAAGTTTAATTACATTTTAAAATTATCAAAAAAAATTATTTTTACTTTAAAATAACAAACAAATTAATAGAATACTATTAATATAATGATCCAACTTAATTCTTAAATTTAATTCAAATTAATTACTTTTGATTTAAATCTATAGTTTATTGTAGTTTTATTAAATTATTTAATAATTTAAAATAAATTATAACAGCAACAATATCTAGTATAAATTGTGCTGAGACTCAAGAACTGGAAAAGTTCAGTAGTATGCAATCTTACCATTAACTAGTAAAAAGACAATTTTCAAATAACCTCTGTAAACGAATGAATAGTTTAAAATGGATTAATAAACTTCAAACTGAGATATTTAAAAGAATTAATACTCAAAGAATATGTACGAAGAGCTTATAAAACTAAATTTAGAGTATTTTTCTCTTATATATATATTTCACACTAGATAACTAATTAAAAATAAACATTACCCCTTAATTGGACTCATAAACAAATTAAAAAAATAAATAAATGAAAAGGACAAAAATAACTAGTTGAATAAATTTAACTTATTGACTTTGTTGACTAGTTAGTTTTAGTGTTCGATAATCAGCTGATTTTTAAAAAACTTAAAAGAAGTAGCATTTTACTTCAGCTTATTGTAAATGGCATAATGTGCCCTCGGACATTTATGTTCCTTTCTTTCATCAACTCGGCGTTGGCGTACATGAACGCCTACTTTTTAGTTTTTACCATTCATTATTCAACTAGCTAAAAAGCACAAAACAAAAAAACGATAAAGAAAACTATTTAAGAAACTTTCTTTTTAGAGTTAAAAATCTCAAATTATTATTATTATTATTGTCATTATTATTATGCTTTTAATCAAATTATAAACTTAATTTGTGTAAAATTAAAAATATAAATTCTAAATTCTTATAAGAATATTTAACAAAATCTTAATTTTTTTTAAATTATACTTTTATAAGTCATTTTACACATCTACAGTTAATACTAAAAATTAATTTTATTAAATATTTTTATTATTTATTGATCAAATCAATTAATACAATCCCTTGTTTATTAAACATGAGTTATATAAAAAAAAAGTGACAATTACTTGAGCTTCTAGATTGAATTGACAAGCGCTTATCAAAATAGACAGCTTGACATTAATGAACAGGTCAGTCCTTTTTTTAAAAGAGATCAAATCAAATAATTCATTTCTGGATCATGAAGTGTGACAGCGTTAACTCAGAGAAAAGTTGGGAGAGAGTAGATCGGCGGAAGCGCAACTCGAGGCTGGAAAAGCTCTTCGAATCAGCTCAGTATCGTTTCGAAATTCTAACGCTACACGGAATCAACTAATTTGTACCGACCAAAACAAAAATCAAACTTGAATCTATCATCTCCGTCTCACCTTCGAGACATTAAAAAATAAAATTAAAAAATCAGTCTAATTTTATCTTTGTTCGCTCCGTTTAGAAAAAGAAAAGATCTCGGGAGTTAATAATACTCCTCTAGAGAAAAAAAAATCAATGCGTCAATTAACTCGCTAATTTTAAAATCACTTTAGGCCTCAGAGTCACCATTTTTAATAGTGCCCTTTCTGAATGCCTTATCGAGAATATGACAGGGGTCAGCTTCCTTTAAATGATGGTGTAATTTTATTTTTCCTTTTCTTGTAATAAAAAATAATTAAAAGTAAATAATAACATTTTAACCTTTTTAAATTAATATTTACTATAATTTCATACGTTTATCTCTAACATCTGCGTAGAGACCGTCCACCTCAGGAGTGCGTGGGGAGAGATAACTATAAAGACGTCTCAGTCTTTGACTGGGACAACCTCAAATTCACCAATGCCATCCCAACGTGACTTCAGTTGTCACCAACTCAAAACCATACAAGACAGTACTCTATTTTCGACAAGGAAAAGACAAATTTACGTTGTTTTTATTGACATATTGGCATACTTTAACTTCCTTCTCGTCACATCAAATCTTCTTTTCTTGGTTACGTATTTCAATTCTAATTAAGTTCAATTTTATCTATATATTTATATAAAATCTATATAAATATATGGATAAAATTTAAAAGAACATAATAAAAATACTATAACTGAAGTAAAATATCTAATTATCGTTGTCGGAACACCAGGCAAGTATAAAAAGGTTCTTATTTTTGTCTTGTTTTTATTTTCTATAAAGATAAAGAGTAAACTCTTCATCATCATTATCGTCGTCGTCGTCGTCAGCATAATCCGAAGTTTTGCACTAAAGTATAATTTAGAGGGCCTGATAATACGCAGCCTTATCTCTATATTATAGAAAGACTATTTTCAATAAACTCATATGCAAAATAGAGACAAAATAGAGATTTTTTTTGCTCTTTACGAGAATTAAGAGTGGATAAAGCAAACTAACTGTGATAAAAAAATCATATATTTATTTGAATTAATCATTAAAAATTATGATTTTACTCAATTTATTTTAAAATTTGTGTAAATGTTTTAACTTTGAATTTTTAATAAAAAGCGTCCAACATTAAATTTTTCTTTAATATTGATGATGAGACAAGCTACATGTGGCTGTCATAATTGTATTTGTGTCAACTATAACTTTTATTATTTAATAAATTAAAAATATCAAAAACCTAAAATAATTATAAAATAAAAGTATATAATTAACAAAGTTTTTTATTTTTTTATTTGGTTTATTTAATTTTATTATTTATACATAACACAAATATAATATTCGACGGAAAAAAATAAAAATATTAATCTCATCTTACTCTTATCATCAGCATTAATAAAAAATTTAGCGTTGAGTTTTTTTTGTTAAAAATAAAATAAAAACAATTTAACACTACCTTTAAAATTCAAAATAATATTATAAAAATTGTTAAATTTATTTTTCAATTAACACTATTTATGATTACTTTTACTATTATTTGTCTTAAGATACAATCAACTCAACGTCATGAATGGAATAAGATGATTTGACGGCACAAAAGTTAACTGCCTTGATTAGTAAAATTATTCTAAGGTTGTCATCATTATAGGAATTAACGAGGCACGGGGAAGGTTTGTAAGGATTAGGCGGGACTTTTTAACGTGACAACATCTTTGTTTTTTTGTTGAAATGTGGACACTATGTTTAGCATTCACTTTACGGTTTAGACTTTAGTAAACACAAGCTTATGGTCTAAACTAAAATCTCAAATTTTGACTTTCTTTAGTTCTTGATTCCTTTTTTCTTTTTTTTTAAAAATAGATTTCAAAGTGGATACAAATTGAACTTATTTATTATCTTTTTTACATATAAGATTGTGAATATTTAGCAATGATTAAGAAATTCAACCAAGAAATGAGTCCCTACAAGAAAACTTTTTCAAATTCCATGGCAAGATAAGCTATTGGGAGTTGAATCTTCTCAAGTGGATAATAACGAGGCTGCTTGTACAAGTTGATGTTTTGAATCTTCTTAGGTGGATAATAATGAGACTGTGTGTACAAGTTGATGCTAATGAAAATCCAGATAACTCAGTTATAAATACTCCAGATACTGAAGGTCAAAAACTTAATATAGCATCTAGACACACCTCTTGGCTATAGGAGCCTAATAACTAGGAAGATATAACTACTACACAAGATTCACAATCAGTGGAAGAAGAGATAAAAGATGAACATGGTCTACTAGAAAATAATCTAATAAGCAACATGTTGCTGATACAATCAGAGAATGACATAATTGTTGAGATAGCAGAAATGTTTCATGAGAGTTCCCCTAACCCTCAAAAGAAGATCAACTAGAAGGAAAAACAAAAAGAAGGGAGTATTCCCCTTAAATGATCATTCTAATATAAAACACAAGAGGGTTACATGATCCTATCAAACGACCTATGGTGAGAGAATTAGTAATGGATAGGAAGTCAATTATAATCGGCCTTTTTTTAGGCAAAAATGAAGACTTCATATATTCAGAAAGGACTGTCTTTTTGAATGCTTAATGGAAGACAATTACTACTCGTTTATTTCATTATATTGGTCGGATTATCTACTTATTAATGCAACTTTTGTTGTCAACAAACAACAGACATTTAGCCAAGTTGATTTGCTATAATCAATTGATGTACTCTTTTTTTTAACTATTAGAGGATTTTGAATTTTTAGGCATATTAAGTGACCAATTGTAATGTTGTTTTGTAGATTTTGCTAGTATTAATACAATTCTTTTTTATTTTTCAAAAAAAGGGATGTTCTAAATTTATAAACACAACAAGAAAATTGTTAGGTGGCGACGGAATATTTCTGACGGAATTGTTGCCGTATGTAATTGGCGGCGGATAATTCAATTCCGTCGGTATTTGGGCATAATATAGCGACGGTGCAAATATCCGTTGTCATATTTGGAGGGAAAATGTCCCGGCAAATATTAGGGACGGAATATTACCGACGTAACAGTATACGTCGGTATACTGCTACAGAATTATGTTGTCAGTCGGTAAATTTGTCGTGTATTACTAATGTTTGGCGACGGAAATGTATGTCCGTCGGAAATTTAAATTTGAATTTAGCGACGGAAGGAATTCCATCGGTGAATAAGGCTTATTGAAACGTCACCGACGATTATTAGGAACGAAAGTTTCTGTCGGTATGCTCACAAATTAACTTAAAGAAAACGACGTCGTTTTGTTTTAGGTTAAACGTCGAAAATCCTCGCTTCCTCATCTCCCCGACGCTCCTCTCTGGCTGTCTTCTCTTCTTCCCCAACTCCCCGTCGATTTTTCTCCTCCGGCGCGAAGCTCTTTGCCATCCGTGTTGCTTCCGGTCACAACGTCCAGCTTCCGGTGGTCTTCTCCGACCAAGTAACATGGTCTTCGTTGAGGTATAACTATAGAATGTGGGTGTTGTATTTTTGTCTTCAATTTTTTTTGCGATATTTTGGTGTTTTGTGAATGGATTACCACGTTATATGGCGATATGTATGTGATAGAAGGGGAAAAATGTGAATTTGGTTGGTATAATAGGATGATAATTTGATAAACATAAGGTGTTTGATAAAATGCCTATATGTTCTGTACACTTGCATGCTTTCAATTACACATCTTTGGATTTAATTTAACTTAAAATTTCATTAATTTGAGACAAATGGGTCCAAATCTTATACCATCTCTAACTTCTCTACTTAGGTTTTCGATATTGGTGTTAAAAGAATTTAGAATTTGGCTGAATGCATTAAAGGGCATGTTTTGTTTATAACATTATAATTAATTATGGTATTTTGTTGTTGATTGGTGTCATATTAAATAGATAAAGTATTAGTATATTTTTTATATAAGAAGGATAATCCATAATGACCATAGGTTGATTCTTGTTTTAGCATTGAGAGACTTAAGTGACATTTGCTAAGTTCTATGTAATATTCATTCCATTGGTGGCATTATTATAATCATTATCATAGTATACTCAACTTAATTAAAAATTTTGGATAATAAATTAAACATAAGAAATCAAAATGATCTCTATAACTATAGGTTACAACAATCCTGACAATGTTTAATAGTAAACATAATGAAACACGCTTCTAAAAATTGTTGTTCTTCTGTACAATACTAAGAAAAGTTCAACCACGTGAAAATGCATTTCTTTATAATGAACATTCCATATCATCATTAATCATTCTTGTTTTGTAGGCAACAACATTTAATGGAATGTTCAAAGGAATTCATATGTATATAGGAAGTTTGTATATATCAACCATAAAAGTCCAATTATAATGTCAAAGAAGGTCGATAGATGAAGGCTCAAGTCTTGACCAAGTTGCATATAAAGATCACCTAAATGTTCCAACAAGTTGATAATGTGTTGATGTCGTTTGAAAAAACACTGGAACAACAAGCCTTTTACTTTTCTAGGGCTATTTCTAGTTTTCAACTAATGATATGAAATAAACATAATATTTAATGTTCAATTATATAATATTTTAAAGAAAAAAGCAAAAAAATAGAAATTCAAAGTTCATGGTACATAGAACTAACACTTACAAACTTTATAGAATTGTTTCCACAAAGTAGTTGAAGATTAAAATAAACAAACTTTTGTATATTATGATATATGAGATTTTGCAGAATAACAAAAAACAAAACCTAACAAAAAATAAGTAATTAGGGTATAGAACCAAATGCATCACTCATACTTATATATTTTTAGTTCTCCTTATATATTAATTAAAGGATATATATGTTACAAAATTCTTTAGCTACTACCGTTTTCTTTTCCTCTGTGTTTGATGTATCTACTAATCTCTTTTTGATCCCTCTACTATAGCCAATTATAATTCTCCAAGTATCACCATTTCCTTTTGTTGATGGAAGGTGCAATAATGGCATATACAAATTAAGTGATATGATAACACTTACGTGTACCTACCATTGTAGACTAACTTACCATATCATGTTCACTATGACTAGGAAATGAAAATTGTATATAAACTTGGAGCATTAAAATTAGAATCATAATAGATTAATATTTTTACTTTTAATATTGTTTAAAATTTAAACTATCATCCACAATTTTAATTTATCTTTAATCATTGTATTATAATGAATTTTAGATTACAATTTCAAATTTTAGTCTATTACAAAAATGAAATTTTTATCCCAAATGATAAATGTAGACTTTGTTTTTGTGCTTTATTTCAACCGTTACCAATACATTATAATACTGATTCATATTATTTTGCAACCTTCTGTCATCAACGATATGGTTTACATATAAAAAAAATTATGGTTAGAAAATCCAACTAAATTTGCATGTTTACAAAAGCAAAATCACAATTAATAACTTGACCAATGACATGTGGAGGATTTTGTAACTTACATATGTTCTCTAGTTTAATTGTCCATTTAATGAATATAATTTGGGATTTTTTTTAATAACATTATGAAATTGCATGGATTAAAGAGAATTAGAAAGAGATTGAGGGAGAGGAAAAAGGAAAGAAGTTATCTGTTTCTTTGACAACTAACGACCAACTCAAAAACTCCTTTAGATAGTTGTTAGGTGTAAGCTATTTGTCCAATGACTATAGAATACGTATCCTTCTAATGAAAAATATCTAGTGCACTATTTGGTGACTCTATCTCTTTAGCTATTCTTCAAGTTTTATCTGTTCAATTAATAGCCCAACTTTAATGTCCCTATTAATTGACAATGCAAAGTATAGACATGTAGTTTGGAGACCCGATTTGAGTTGTGGTTACTAGTCGATATATAAGTGTATTTTGACATGCAGGGGGACCCTTATTTCAAAAGGGGGATGTCCACTTTATAGGGAAAATTCTGCCGAATTTTCAATAGGATCCTCATAAAATGTGACATCCGTTTTGTCATTACAACAAAAGCTCCTTAGTATTAACTTATGATCTTATTATTAGGCAATTTATTGAGGATAACACTTAATTATGATTTATTTGAGTATAGTTAATGACCTTCATTGATTATAAGATTTCATGGCAAATGTTTTAATATATCCTGTTGTCTAAACTGTGAACCATTTTGTTGTTGGTTGTAGGAACTCTTTTGTCCCCAGTATTTATACTTTGGAGGAAATTGAAGAGAAGCTTTCGCAGGTATTCAAATGACATTCATTTATGTATATGGAGAGACAATGTCAACAATGAATTGAACCACAATTTAAACTGCATTTTGTATCAGCTCTAGATCCGTCATCAGCATCTTCGTTGAGGTACTGAAAGAAGATTGTTTTTTCGTTCGGTTGAGGTAAGTGATTATGTTTTTTACTGTGTTTTTTTGCTCTTGGTTTAAATGTTGGGTGTATGAACTTCCCATTTGAACTTCCGGTATTGTTAATTGATATGCCTCGCACGATGTGAATCTTGTTTGTCGTATGAACTTCGGTTATGTATGGATTTATATAGGACGAGTTTGACTTTTGCTATTGTTCCAATTACCTTAATTAAGTGAATCCGTTATTGTATTGATGCTCCCTAGTATGATGAGGTTTTGTTTACTTTTTATGTCCACATTTTTTTTGTTACAATGCCTTTTTTTGTTTTGTTTATGTTAAACTAATTGATAAAAATAAGTATTCATATTTTTATCAATACTTATTTGATTAGGTAATAGTAAATATTTATAATCCATTAAATATCAAACTTTTAACAATATGTGTCTTATGACATATATGATTAAAAACATATATGTCATATATTCAATTTAAATATATTTGATATGAACCCATAAACCTTAACCCATAACCCATTATGGAGCTCCCGTGAGGATTATAGGTGAATAATACTAGGAGCGTAAGGGTCAGAATTTGAACTTCTGATGTTAGATCACAAGTCTTATGTTACATATCTTGTTATTTGTTGCATACATGAATTATATTAACAATGGATGCACTGGTTTAAATTAACAATTTTTCAGATATGAGTTTCTAGGATAGATCTTGGATGTGTAGACGATTAACTCCTGATGGTTTCATTAATCCTGAATTTGTTGAGGGAGTTGAAGGTTTTATTCATTATGCATCTTCTCAACCTGCATATATGGATGGGCAAAAGATTAGATGTCCATGTAGGGAGTGCAAACACGAATGTTTCCTTACCGTTGACGAAATTAATTTGCATTTGCTAAGAAAAGGATTTGTCCCCAATTATTTTGAGTGGACACGACATGGGGAACCGTTAATTTCTAGCACCTCAAGGGGGAATGAAACCCAATCGTCTGTCAACTTAAATGAGTATGAAGGGGACATTGGATTTAGAATAAATTTTGTTGATGGCACTGAAAACGCGTACATGAAAATGGTTTATGATGGGGCCGGTTATACCTTTGGGACAAATAGGGAAAATGTTGAAGAAGAACCTAACCTACAAGCAAGGAATTTTTTTTACTTACTACAGTCTGCTGATCGAGAATTGTGGCCAAATTATGAGAAAATGACACAGTTGACTTCAATTACCCGAATATTAAACATAAAGAGTGAAGGGCATATTTCGGATTGGAGTTTTAATAAAATTCTGGAGTGGTATAATGAATCGTTGCCTGCGGATCATACAATGGTTGACAGTTTTTACAATATGAAGAAACTTATTAGGGGTCTTGGTTTGCCTGTGGAAAAAATTGATTGTT
>JANZXV010000007.1:23463135-23477392 GCA_027576455.1 Erythroxylum roigii
TAATATGGTCCATTAAAATTATTTTCTTGCAAGAAATTTTTTTAATTTAATTTAAAATTTTAACAATCTAAATGAATAATAAATTAAAAATCCAATTAATTTAGAATTTATAATATTGTCTTGAATTAATTATTTAATATTTGTCACCTTAAATTTTTAATGATATGTTTGAATTCTGTTTATATTTGAATTATCTTTTTATATCGTAAAATATTATAATTATAATCTAAACTCTGAACGCATGAAATTGTATATTACTAGATATTATTTGTGGTCGTTGACGATAACAAAACCAGTTAGTGAGCTTTCTTTGGGACCAGACATTGGAACTTGTCGAGTAATCTCCACATGTATGAAGATGGTCCTTGAAGGTACCATCAAGTCTTTAGAATCTCGTATGTGCTATGTGCAAGGCAAGGTGGTGGATGCCTCAGGACCATATATACACACACTTTCTGCACTTGTCAAGACTCAAGAAGGTCAATATCTTTAGTTAATGTTCTCAGTATCATTCTTCAATCTCATCCATATCCTATTTGCTTGGATCAAATGCAACATAGACCAAATCGAAACTTCGTGAGTTTCGCCGAAGACTTTTTTAGGGATCAAAGCCTTAGGCAATAGCTTTTTGCATTATAAGATTAATTGCCTTTTTGGATAGAGTTTTGAGAGGCTAACAAGTACTTTTTTTTAACTACAAAAGTCTTTTTAAAGAAAAATGAGTGTTTGATTATAAAAAAAGGGCATTTTTTTAATAAATATGACTTTTTTGACAGCCTAATACAGCTTTTTAAGAAGCTTAAATTAATGAATCTATTTTTTAGTCCCTTTTGTCGTTATATTTCATACATAATTTTCACAATACCCATAAACTCATCTTCACGTTTGTCTTGTAAACTCATCTTTTATATTACAATAAAATGCATAATTTATTATGTATTTAACTATTTACTCAACTTAAATATTTATTTTGAAATTTATATAATATTATTTGACTTTTTATATTTGTTTTTTATATTTGTTTTATTTATGTTATAAAACATGTAAAAGATTTTGTTAGATATATTTTCATTTACGCTTCATATGGTTTAAAATTATATAATAATTAATATAATGTGCTTTGCTTATTGTTTAATATATTTTAAATAATATTTATATGCATAAATAATTTTTATTACAAAATAAAATATAGTTAAAATTAAATTTTTATATCTTTACATTGTCAAACAGTCTATTGTATAAAGCTTCTTCAAAAAAACTCTTTTTAAATCACAGTCAACCAATTAATTAGCTTTTTAGAAAATTTCTTTTTAAAAAAGCTCTACTAATAAAAATTCTACTCATATAAGCCTCTCCAAACGAGCGCTTAATTTCTTAAAAGTCTATTCATGAAGTCACCTAACCTCGACTAAACTTGATCAAAGCTAGAATTGAAACTCCAAACCCAATCAGGTCTCGAGTCGCCAAGTCTAAAATCAACAACAAAGATAAGATGTAATTTTCATGGAAATTGTGTGCCCATTTCCTAATTTCCCTTTCTATAATTTTTTGAGAAGATTCTTACAATGCAAGTTCCAAAACTAAACAACTTTACTAATGTCGCGTAGATCTTCCCCTTGCTAAGCCTTGTCTTCTTTTTTTTTTTTTTTTTTAATGAATTGGAAACAGAAAACAAAAGTGGCCTAAGGTTTCAGAAAAGAAACAGAAAAAGCATCATTTTGCAAAAGCTCACACAAGCCAACTAAGCCTTGTCTTTTTGAGTATATTGTTAACGTAAAAAAACAACTTTTGACAACGACTTCCATGGAAAAGTTCACTCACTAATTCTCTAAGTAGGCCACCTAAGGGCCAAATCCTTGAGATGGAAGATAAAGGGTCTCTGTATTAAGTATCTGATATCTGTAACTCGGTCCACTCACTCGCTGATTCGCTGAGTTGAGTGTTTAAAGATTGATGCTTGTTCGTGGGGTGATGGAGGGGTTTGATGAGATTGGGATGGAGGGAGCGTATGATTCGGATGAGACTATCTTTGTTGCGGTGGGGAAGAATGTGGAGAAGAGCAAAACGACGTTGTTTTGGGCGGTTCGGAGCTTCTCTGGGAAGAGGATTTGCCTGCTCCATGTTCACCAACCTGATACTTTCGTTGCTTTAAGTGAGTCTTTTTTTTTTCGTTTTTGCTATTTCTGTTTAATTCTTCTGAACTTTGTTTAATCTGCTTTCATGGTGTGAATGCGCATCAATCCTCTAAGCGCTAGAGGAATTGGAATAGAGAAATTGAGCTATTTAGACTATTATAAAGTTTATAGTTTTATAGGATTCACCAGAGCTTTTTGTTCTATTTTGTTTCTGGATGCACTAACTGTAAACAATCCAACGTTGTTTTGGTTTATTTTTTTAAGTAATGTCTGGATTTGTGTTATGAAACAATCTTGATTTGCTTCAATACATGTAGCCGATGCAAAGCCTGGTTTTAATGAATCGAGACATGATACAAATGAGGCATTCCAAGAAATTGGGAGAAGAAAGCTGCATGATGTTCTAGACCAGTACTGTGACATGCTTGCACACGAAGGGGTATTGTCTCTTGTTATTTGGTCTGTAGTTGTATTACGTCTTTCATTTGGTTCTCTTTACAAACTCAGACACCCATATGGATATGCATAGACTAAATTAGTACATGTATTTACAGCTTCTAGGAAATCTAAGCAAGAAACAACTAATTGTAGTTAGATTAACTATAATTACACTTGGCTTACTTCCTTAGGTGGAAGCAGGTGGAGTATGGATTGAGATGGACAATATTGAGAAGGGTATTGTTGAGGTTATTGCTCAGAACAACATTAGATGGCTTGTAATGGGCGCAGCGGCAGACAAATATTATTCAAAGTAACGAACTATTTCGATGCATTTGCTTAATGTTCATTGACATCCTAATTTTAGCCTCTATTAGGGCCGATTGTGCTCATGCTCGTGCTCTTCTAGGTGCTGTTTCATTTAGTATAGGTGATCATAACCTCTTAACATATCCATATGTAAGCATCCATTTAAAATGACCTAATTGGTGTTGCAGAATGTTGACAGAGCTAAAGTCCAAGAAAGCTACATATGTATGCCAAAATGCACACCCAGCCTGTCACATCTGGTTTGTTTGCAAGGAATGTCTAATCTATACAAGGTTCCTTTCTTTACTTTTATATGCACAGTGCTGTAGAAGGGGATGATGGGGCTTAACCCTTCTTGTGTGGTTCATGATCGGTAATCTTAGCATCACAAAATAGTCAATTACAGTTTGTTGATCTAGGAGTCTGTTAAGGAATGTTCGATACCAGATTGTTGGTCTCTTACTCTATATTTCAATTGTTAAATGACCAATACTTAGGAGGTTCTTATCAATCCACGCATCTGATATAAATTTAAAAGTTCCAAGAGATTGGTTTGCAGATTGTTGCGTCTTCCTCCCGGATCAAATTTGTCACTTCTGGTTATTTCATGCAAATACTACACACTTGTTGCTGCTTGTTAATGAATACATGAAAACAGGGGAGGTAGCAATGATGGATCTGAAGCAGAGATTGCCCTTCCCTTGGTACCCGTGAATCTCGATCTAGAAACTGAACAATCTGAGCTATTGAGATCAGAATCTGCTGCACAAATCTGTCGATATATGGGTAAGCATATCAACTAGAATGGTGTTAACTTCAACTCTTAAGGTGTGTGGACTTTGATCTAGCATGAGCCGGTGAGGTATGCCAAAGTATACTTTTCAAAAAGGAGTTTTAGAGGAATGACTTTGTGTCAAAATTGTTCAGGTGTAGATGAAAATGCTGATGACCCGGAGGAATTGTTAGGAAGTTTCAACTATCAATGCACATTGCAGTCTGGCCAGTTCCTCAACCCTTTGAAATTAATGCCACTACTGACCAATGAGGTTGGAAGTTGGCTCCTCTATACTTTGTTTGTTAGCGCCAAGATTATTCCATAATTAATGAACACCCTTTTCTTTTCAGTTTGATGTAAGAATTAATCACTGAGCTACGTTTTCTTGGATGCATTTACTATTCCAAGAACATACCTATTACAATGCCACGGAAAATGAACATTTTGAAGTTCTTAAATTTTTATATCCTGAGGTGTAAGTTAATATGAATTGAAGCATTTTCAGTTCAAGCTATCTTATGAGGATTTTATTGTCAATGTTATGCAGCGAGAAACGTCTCAAGTTAGACTAGAACAAGCAATCAAGGTTGCAAAAGACTTGGGTAAGATAGCATTTCAAGAGACAGTGAGGCGATGGAAAGAAGAAGATGTTGCTATGGAGGCCAAATGCAAGGCAAGACTTATTCTTTATCTTATGTCTTCCATCCCCAGTTTTATGCACTACTCTAGTAATTCAAAGGTATTCTTAAACTCGACTAAGATCTGAATCTAGGAATATATTGAACTTCCAAATAATAACTTAGTATAATGACTAACCAAAAATTATTGCATTACAAGTGTCCATATCCTGTCCTGCATTACTATCAGCAATCTCCCGGTTCTATGATACTCTGCTTGACTTTATAAGTTGAGCATTTTCAAGTTTCGTGTCTGACCATCAATAGAGAGAATGAGCTAGATTAACAAGATTATGAAAATTGCATGAACCAGGACTGTTTATCATTCGACAAAGTATGAAGTTTTATAGATAGATTACTAGTTTTTTGGTTGAAATTGTCTAAGTTTAATATCTGAGAAATAATCTCCTTTCCAAATTTAACAAGCGAAAAGGGTGAGAAGTGAAATTTCTTATGCTGTTCAAATGAATTTTGATTGGTGAAGCACTAACTCTGCAAGCCTCATCATCATTAATGTGAAAAAAGAGTGGGAGGGTGTCACACGTGCATTATTGAATTTGAACCAGCTTTGTTTCCATTTGTAATTTTTCTGTCATTTTATCTCTTAACAGACCAAAGCATTTGAAGGTTTATGTATTAAGGAGATGAAAATGAGAAAAGAGGCAGAGGAAACGATAGCTAGAAATAAGCAAGAAATGGAAAGAATTAAGAACCAACGTGATGATTTCTTCCAAGAAATCCAAATGGTTCAGGAGCAAAAATCTTTACTTGAGAGGCAAATTGGTGAATCTCATTCTACTGTCAAGGAGTTGGAGGAGAAGATTATCTCGGCTGTGGATCTATTGATCCGCTTCAAGGAAAGACGAGACAAAGCACGTGTAGAGTACGAAACTGCGACAAGGGAAGTGACAAGGCTGAGAAACTTGGCTGATATAGAAGCTCTTAAGTTGGGTAGATCAGAAATTCTTGACTTCTCTTTCATGGAGATCAATGAGGCAACTCACGATTTTGACCCATCTAGGAAAATTGGAGAAGGCAGATACGGAAGTACCTATGAAGGGCTGCTCCATCATGTGCATGTTGTCATGAAGATGTTGCCTGCTTATGGATCTCAAAGCGAGTTGGAGTTCAAAAATGGGGTATAACTTTATCTTCCTCTGTACAGTACAATGCATACTAATACCAGCTGGCTGCTCTCTCTTTTGTTGATTGTTATTCTTATACATTCTCAATATTTTCATATTCAGGTTAGTGTAATAGCTATTAAACTTTAAAAAGAAAAAGATAAGAATCAGCTAAAGTTGGTTTGATGCATCCTAGGTCCTAGGCCTTATCGGTTCCTGTATGTATATGTGCATAAGCAAGCATGTGTTTGTTTAAGTCGATCGAAATAGGCCAGGCAATACAGTTTCAGATGTTAATTTCAGAAAGAAAAAGAAAGGAACAGTTTGATGTTACTTCTTGTTTGCCCATGAACTTTCAGGTGGAGATTTTGAGTAGGGTGCGGCATCCAAACTTGTTAAGCTTAATCGGGATTTGCTCGGAGTCAAGATCACTTGTATACGAGTATGTCAAAAATGGAAGTCTTGAAGATTGCCTCCTAAACAAAGGCAAGACACTTCCGATTCCATGGCAGACTCGTGCGCGCATTTGTATTGAGATATGTTCTGCTCTTATCTTCCTTCACTCCAACAAACCTTGCATTATCCATGGGAACTTAAAACCATCCAAGATCCTTCTTGATGCCAATTTTGTTTCCAAACTCAGTGACTTTGGCATGTTTCTTCTGATCAAACAAGGAGAAGGAAGAGTGAAACGGGAAATGAAGAACTCATATCCTTGCTCCGGTTCTGTTTATCTTGCTCCAGAATATCTCGAAACTGGGATGCTCACTTCAGAGTCTGACGTATACTCATTCGGAATCATACTTCTACAACTTTTGACTGGCAGACCAGCTTCTGATGTGGTGAGAGATGTAAAATGGGCACTAGAAACAGAGACCTTAAAATCAATGATAGACATTTCGGCCGGAGACTGGCCATTTGAGCAAGCCGAAGAGTTAGCTAAGCTGGGGTTGAGGTGCTGCGAGAAGAACCAATCGAATCGTCCAGACCTTGAAACAGAAATCTGGAGTGTCCTTAAGCCACTGAAGGCCTCAACTACTGGTCCAGCCTCACTCAAGGAATCCAAAGAGTTGCGACGAACACCAACTCATTTTCTCTGTCCCATCTTTCAGGTAACAACAACAATGAATACGCTCGAATTTGATCTTATTCCTCTTCACTAATTCGCAGAGTTCAGTATAGTAGTTTGTGTATCAGTTAGTCAATGGCTTCCCAATAGGTAGCACCAGTCATATCATATCAAAATTCTTCATCTGTTCTTTCATGTTAGGCTCAGCTAGAGAGACCTTTAGAGGTTTCTACTGTATCAATTGCTTGAAGCATCATTAATGGAAGAAATTTGCAGGAAGTTATGGAAGATCCACAAATTGCTGCAGATGGTTATACTTATGATGCTGATGCTATTAGAGGATGGCTGAAAAGTGGCCACAACACTTCCCCAATGACAAATCTTAAACTTGAACACATCAATCTTATTCCAAATCATACTCTTCATCAAGCAATACAAGAGTGGAAACAGTTAACTGATACTTAGGATCTATACAATATTGTATTCTTTAACTTTGTTTTTTGATACCCTCCTCAGTATAGAATATACTGTAACAGCTGTACTGGACTGTAACTCAGCCCGGCCCAATTTCTTTTTAAAAAGCTTAAGGCTGGGTTTGGGCCTATCTGCCATCCCTGACTGTACAGAATATACAGACATAATTGGAGCTTGTAGTTACCATTGCCATCTTTCCTTTTTCCAGTGATGGTTGTTTGTTCAATACATAATTTATAAATAAAGTGTTTAAATTAAATTGTTTCAAGAGTCAATACTTTAAAATTAAACATTAATTAATAATAAATTTGTCTTTTTAAAAATATATTTAATAATGAGTTAATATTAAAAAATTAAAAATAATCTGAAAATGATACAATTTTTGTTTATCGAAGTAAATTCTGTCAAGTCGATCAACTTAATTTGTTTATATCTTTATAAAATGATACAATTTTTGGAACACTTAAAAGTATTAATAAATTTGTATGAGTTGATGATTATCAAGTCAACTTAATTTTAAGTTAGATCAGATGTTTTAAAGATTAATTTTACGTTAAGCAAAATTGGTTTACGTTAATTTATTATGATTAATCAAATCTAAAACATTATCAAATTTGAATTTGAATTAAATATAATATAATATAATATTTGAATTCCAACAAGATAAAATAAATTTAAGTTATTAATTATCAAATTAATTTCTCATCCCCAAATTTGTTAATTCAAATTCTTTAATACTGTGTCGTTTCGGTTTGCATGCCTCTACTTTTCCAATTTTTAAATATTTATTTACCCAAAAAAGAACATTTCTTTTATTTACCTTTTTACAATTGGGTTCTTCTTTTTTATTCCTTAACTAAGTCAAATCTTTTATTCCAATTTTTCTATTTTAATTCTGTTTCATTAAATCTCATTCATATATTTATCTAAGTCTACACAGATGTATAAATAAGATTTAATAAAATATGATAAAAATATTACAACCGGAACAGAAGATCTATTCGTTCCTCAACGCTTAAATACAAACTTGTTGAGTCAAATTCATTAATACTACGTCGTTTCGGTTTGCATGCCGCATCAACGTGCCTCTACTTTTGCAAAATTTTTAATATTTACTTACCCTAGAAAAAAGCTTACTTTTATTTTCCTTTTTACGGTTCGCTTTCTTATTCCTTACGGCTTAAGCACACTTTCGTTTTAAATATTTTCGTTTGGCAAAACTTTCTCGCAATTTCCTCGCCGATTTTCTCACCCTCCAAACACTCTTCAAATTCCGCCGCCCCTTTGTCGATCGCCGAAGATTCCTCTCCGCTGCACACTGATCTCTTTTCCTTTTTTTTGCTTCTGCTTCACTGATACGTAAGCCATAGTCCTACTCATACCTCAGGTATATAATAAGCCTCTCTCTATATATGTATATCTATACCCTTGGTATCAAATGTTGATCGCAGATCACGCGTTTGTTTGTAATTATTCTCTTTTTCGTTTAATCTAAATTTGCTAACTGGTTAATGATGTTGGCGGTTTTGCTGCTGATTAGAGAGAGTTTGGGTTGCTTTTGAAGTGGATTGGTGTATAGCTGTTTTGCGAATTTTAATTTGATTGAATTCGAGAGCTCTGAGTTCTTATTAAGGATTTTTGCTAGTTTTGTTAGCTGTGTTTTGTTTTAATGGAACCAAAAGCGTTGTGTTATTTTTGTTTGATCTAGATGCAAAATTCTTTCTCTTCTCTCTTGCTTACTATAATTTTGATTACATGTACGGATGTTTTGCATATCATAATCATTCACTCAAAGTGAGGGTATTACAGTTGCTTGGAGCTGCTAGATAAAGCTGCATTGTTCATCTATTATTTTGTTTAGTCTTATGTAGTATGTATTTGTATGAGTACTTATGAATTTATCTTTGAATATGATTTGGATGGCTTTGTTGTTCTGTAGAATGGGATTGATATGAATGAGACATTATATATGCTTTATTCTTCTAGGTGAGGCTTCTTATGCAAGAAACACAATTTAGAATTTGATACTTTTTCTTTTTATTCTTTTCCTACAGAAAAAGTATAACTTTTCGTTCTGTTTTGTTATTTAGAATTGGGGTCACATACAATATAAGCATTTAGAGACTTTATTGCTTTTGTTGTCTTATCCATTGTGACATTTGGTTGTGTTGTCTCTTCATATAAATGCTTCATCTTGGGGTTTTAATTCAAATCTTTATTATCTGTGCAGTGGATTCCCATAAGTAGATATATTTTTTTGTTCCGAGCTAATAAATGCCAGTTGCCAAACAAAAGGCTTTGAACACCACCAATGTGATGAAACCAGAAGATGGAAATGATACCCTGGACACAATCATTCGAAAAGCAATTGGAAAAGAGCCTTTTCTTTCTTTCTCAAGGTCCAATGATAGCCCTGTTCATTGGATTCAGTTACTTAATGCTTTGGATCAACAAGGTGCTTGCTGCTAATACATACTTTAAGGTTTAATTTTGACCATTTGATGGGAAAAAGTTTAATTATTTGTGATGTTTTTATGTTCTTGGTTCACTAATATCTAAGATTCGTGGGATTAGCAATTTATCCCCCTTGTTAGTGTTAACCTCTGCAAAAAAAGTGCTCTTTCTTAAATATAGCACTTAAATTTCCTGAATTTGTTGCCTTTGATGTCGCTGATACTTGTTGTCTGTTTGTGGTTAAAATATCGATATTAGTTATTGATAACTGGTAACAGTTGGATTTGACCTTAATTGGTGTTTTGCACTGATTTATTGCCTCACTTTCTTGCAGACGTCCCAGGTTGGCCTTTGCTCACTCCTTTGAAGGTGCAGATGCAAAAATGTGACAAATGTTCTCGAGAATTTTGTTCATCCATAAACTATAGGAGGCACATGCGTGTGCACCATCGGTTGAAGAAGCTTGATAAGGTTTCCTTTAATGCTTGGTGCTCATTTTTCTATTTGCAAAACAGGTTTGAATATTTTTGGGAAATTGGAAATGTGATGTCAGCTTCATTTTCATCTTCATCAATCTTTATTTTGTCTTTGCATAATTTTTTCTTACTATATGTATGTTAGTTTAATGGGGATATTTTACATTTTGTAGGATTCTTTTAAAAATAGGCATCTGTTGGCTTCATTTTGGGATAAGGTAAATATTATAGCAGGTTTGTTTTAAACCTGTCCATTCTTGATGCTCAAATGTTCCTTGTCTTTTCAGCTTTCTGAGAATGATGCAAAGGAAATTTTATCTTTCAATGACGTGATTTTGGAGGTATTTCATTTTGCTCTTGGATTCCTTTTCTTGAAACGTATTTATATAACTTCTCAAGATTGATGTTTCTAGAATGTTATTGTATGGTGGTAAAATTATGTTTGCTTTGGTCATTAGTACCTTATCTGTTGCAACTGATACTGAGTTGGTTGTCTATTTCCAATTGGATCGCTCTCATTTCGTATAAAATTTCAAATTTTCATTGCCTATGGTAAAATGTTTAGAATATTTTGCTCTTTTATGTATGAGATCTACAAATACTGATTTTCCTCGAGCTTCCATTCTTTTATTACATCGTGGCTGAGAAAAGATGATATGTTTGGAAATCAGTTTAATGCTATTGTGAAGCGGAGTGTGGATGTTGTGCTTACATGTTGACGAATCCCCATCTTTTTCATTTTCTAAAATAAATTTCTGAAGTAGTTGCTTTCATATCATTAGAAGATGCTCTAATTTTGTTTTTCTATATATAATTCTCATGATTACTTTATGAAGAATTCTTTCATTTCTTAATTGCCAACTAGGAAGTTCCAGGTTCTTTGATCGTGAATTGTTTGACAACGCTTACTCGGAAACCTGGATTTTGTTCTCTTCCACAATATTACTTGAGGGCTGGTTCTATCCTTTTGGTAATGGAACTCATCCTTTTCCTGTTAATTGTTTCATTTTCTGATTCAAATTTTTTTAGTGTTGCATTCTAATTCAAGAATATATCCAATCTTTTGCAGGACATAATCCAATCTGGGCCTTCAAGATTTCCTTTGAATTCTGAGGAACTGTTTGGTATCCTTGATGATGCAAGTGAAAAAACATTCTTGTGTGGAGCTGCAGTATCAATGCAAAAGTATATCTTTGATGGAGAAGCTGCAAAGATTGGCCTTGAAACAAAGAATTTAGTGGCCTACACTAGCTTTCTGGTGGAGCAGAAATTGGTTAGTTACTTTCGATATCTAATCATTTGCAGTTGATTTTACCTTTGTTCAACACATATGGCCTTTTGCTATTGCACACACAGAAGTTGCTGATTAGCACTTTTCTTGCCATCTGGTGTGAATAAATACCTTTCATCTTTGGATTAAGGTCAAAGCATGGCTTGCTGACAAGGATGCTGAAGCTTTGAGGTGCCAAAAGTTGCTGGTGGAGGAGGAGGAAGCTGCCCAGAGAAGGTTTGTTTACATTATGATTAATTTTGTCATGTTACCTTGCTTGCCACTACTGCAAGTTTCTACTTCTTCAACACGGTCACAGTTCACTGTTAGCTTGCATGGCAGGTTATGGAGGAAGCTAAGGGTGTTAACAGAGAAGGAAGATAATTATAGTTCACTTAGTTTGCTGATGAATAATTTTGTTAGTTTCATCTTTGGTTTTGAACTCTGCACTTGACGATAATTGTTAACATAAGGCATGCAATGACAGTTGAAATTATGTGCTTCAACATCAATTTCTAAATTTTGCCCAAACTTATTTTTTGGTAATCTTTATAGGCAAGCTGACATTTTGGAGAGGAAGAAGCTTAAAAAACTCAGGCATAAAGAGCTGAAAGCTAAGGAACAAGGACAAGGGTATCTGTTAAATGCTAAGGAGCACAGTGATGATGGGCTGGAGGCTGTAGCAACAGTTGAAGAATCTGTATCTGATACTGATACACTTGGTTCAGATAGACCCCCAAATCATGGTACCTTGTCCTTTGAAGACTATCTGCCTCCAACTACGGTTGAATGTGTGGATCTTGGGTTCCAAACTGAGTCTAATGGTGAACACTCTAATATGAATGCTGGTAATTTTGAAAGGCTCACGGATCAAGGAAATAGCTGCATGCATATTGCTGTTTCTAGATGGAGCATGCCTAGAAAATCACAAAGGAATCACCTATCAAATGGTTTCCATGGAAGTCAAAGGGATGGGAAGCATGTCCCTATAGTTAATGGCATCAAGAAGTGGAGCAGAAAATCAAAACCTCAATATAATGTAGAGAGGTCAAGAATCGGTGTGCAAATTGAAGGAATAAGTCAGCCAGATCAGATTAAGAACGGGGAAGTTATGATTGGCTCTATATCCGTTACACTGGGGAATAGTCAACATTCTGATGATACCAATTTGGATGAGACTGAAGATCACTTTGCGGTGGAGCATCAAATGGCAAAGAAAAATATCAGTCAAGAGAAGATTAGACATGATGATGCTCATTGTGTCACTAACCGATCAACAATAAAGTTTTGGCGGCCCGTCAGCCAAAGTGCAAGCAGAAGTCCAGTGCTGGTTGATATTAGTGGTAGAGAATCCCAGGTTGATAGGTCTGTCGGTATGGGTGAGGGCAAGCCATCATCCAGTCACAGCTGTTCAAGACATTGTTCTGTGGAAGACACTAACGGAATGCCAAAAATGTATCCATCCATGGAGGAAAGTCCTCTCCTGGGACGTTTGCAGTTCTCCAGCAAAGCAGCAAAAGCTTTTCTGGCAGAGAGTGAGTTGAATTTGTCAACAGATTTGACAATCTTTTTCGACACGTTTGCAGAATATTCTAACTGGCGATGTCTTGTGCAGGGTGGAACAAGGTCGTATCAGCTGAGCATGTCAAATTGGAGCTAACCCCAAACTTTGAGCCTCCAGGTTGTACCGAGGTTCAGAGCAGCCCCTCAGCAGTCGATTCCCAGTTTTCTGATACTAAAACTCCTCTAATCACTGGTCCAAATCATTTAGTTAATATACCACTGCATGATTCTACCGTGAGAGCTGGTAAGGTCAAATCCAGAATAAAGCCTGAGAAAGGTATGAAGTTGAAGTATATACCCAAACAGAGAACGCTGACATAATGTAAGATGAAGGGAAGTTTCTTTTTTTAAATATATAATATTCTCTCATTAATTTGATTATACATCATCATTACATTCTCAGCAGAGGTTCCAGTTTTAGCAATGGTCTTCTGAAAAGTGGAGCAAAGATTTTCTTTTTATTGCAGGGAAGTTCTTTGTTTCATTTAGCCTTTTATTTTGGTGTCCAGATTGTCATAGAAGATTTTAGTTCATGAGGCCCCTTTAGTTACCAGTCCAGATTTTTCTGTAATAAGTTCAGTATCGTAGTTAATGCCAAGTACTTATTTGCTGATATATGACTCTTTTCCTATATTCAAATTGTGACTGATTCAACAATTAGCTCCAGTTCATATTTACTATAACTTTTATTTTCTACTAAAAATTGTTGTTTCAAAACAAAATTTTCTCACATTAACCCTTGAGTTTAGCATAAAAACTCACTCTATATATAAGATGCTTAATCCAAAAAAGTCTAAAACCTTGTTTTGGTTTACTTCGTCATCAAAGTATTCCTAAAGCCTCGAACCAAACTCAACAAAAGTTTCTGAAGGGAAGATGAAGGATTTGATGGACATACTCTTGGACATACAGGATGATCCAACTTCTGAAATCAAGTTGTCTGACAACGACGTGTGTCTTTCTTGCTTGTAAGAGATTCATTCCCTAAGTTTTTAGTTTTTACTCGTTGTCTGCAATCACAACTGTAATATTACGGTTATAGTTGAGTTCGGATCTTCTGTCTAAGTTAATCCTATCTTATTCTGTTTAGTGTCCAAACGGCGTCGTTTTCTTAACAAACTTGACACCCGTCTAATTAAAGCTACTGATAGGCGCCGTTTTCAGCCATTTGTGAAGCCGACTGCAGAGATTAACTAGCCACTTTTATTTAAATAATAAGCAAAGCCAACTTCAATTTTGTACTTCTCGACTTTGGCACTACTGGATTTTTATTAAAACATGGTTATTATTTTCATAGACGTTATTAATTTCGGTATAATTATTACGTGTATATATTAATATAGTTAGATATTTATTATTTAATAAATATAATAATAATATATGCATTATATTAATTAATAATATTTCCATTATTATTATAACTGTTAAATATCTAAATAAATTACTTATTATTATTAAATTTATTGCAGAGTAATTTTTAAGTTACTTATCAT